>JALIZF010001933.1:1175000-1775000 GCA_029948255.1 Telmatactis stephensoni | reverse complement strand
TCAGATCACCTCTTGTAAACTGTTGTAAATCCATTATTTTCTTTTCTCTTCCTTTCCTCAGTTTCGTTTCTTTCCTTCTTCTTTTTCCATTTCTTGTCTTTTTTTTTCTTTTCTTCCCCCCCCCCCCCCCCCTTCTTTATAATAGTCTTTAAAGCATGTATGTTATCAATTCGAATAATTCACTTCTATTATTTGAATAATTCAAAGAAAACTGACAAAATATATTGCGGAGATCTTAGGATACAACAAACAGAACTCCTACTGATTTCGAGAGCCAATTGAGCCAGTATAAATTGGGCTAATGTTTGAGCAGTTGTTAACCTAGAACCAAATTCAAAAGAAATTCCCGGAAAGCTGAATGAATTCACTAACCGACTTCCTAGCTACGCACTTCGGTAACTCTTGCCCGTTTCACGCACAAAGAATGAATAAATTATCTTTAGCATTTCTACTAATTGGGGACACTATTTAAGGGAAAAACTATAAATACACATGAAAAACTGTAATAAAATAAATAATATATATTAAAAAAAGAAAACGTTGAACTTGTTTATTCCAGATAATCAGTATCTTACGTACAAACGCACCATTGATCTATAAATATACAATCTATTACAATCTAAAAAAAACAATTTTGTCAGTTAATTATGGAATGTAGGACTGTTGATTAAAGCATTTGAACGAAATAACGCCTACAACCTCCTCATCTTCGAAAGTCTATAATGGACTTGTTAACAATCTCACTGTATCACTCGATCTGTTTCTCTGCTTTTGATACTGACTCTCTGTTCAGCAGCAATTTCGCTTCCTGTTCATTAGGTTTAGAAAGATCTGACATCCAGATTCCCTATGTGATAAAAGTCAGATATACAGTAAATATCTTTTTGCCACAAAATGCTCTTCTATACGCCGGCACTGACGTACGAGTTAACATATTGCCGATATATCAGTTGTTGATAGTGTAATATTATTCTTCCCTGTGTATTGTTATTCATGAGTATGATAATGAGGTATGAGGAATCGCTCTGGCCTGGAACCATCCAAAGCCAGGCGAAGTGCCAGCAAAGATTATCTGGCAACTTTGAACCCGACTTACTCGCTAAAGTGGGTGGGTGGGTGGGTCGCCAACCGTTCTTCGTCGCAACTCGAATGAACTGCATTAATTACAAGAATTGTTCTCATTTATATGCAATCCCCAGGGACCATATTACCAATTCAAATGGACTTTGAATAGTAGAAAGACTACCATATCTGATCTTGGGCTCAGATAAACCCGTTCACTTCATATAACAATTGCATATCCTTTCTATATTCCTCCGTTGTTGTTTGTTTGTTTGTTTGTTTGTTTGTTTGTTTGTTTGTTTGTTTGTTTGTTTGTTTGTTTCTCTTTCTTTCTTTCTCTGTCTCTCTGTCTCTCTGTCTCTCTGTCTCTCTGTCTCTCTGTCTCTGTCTCTCTCTCTCTCTCTCTCTCTCTCTCTCTCTCTCTCTCTCTCTCTCTCTCTCTCTTTCTTTCTTTCTTTTTTCTTTTTTTAATTTTTTAAAAACAGTTTTCAATATCCATTTAGACTATACTTGACACAAGGGCTTAATATATTGCCATTACTGAGTTGCTCTTGATAACCATCGTCAGTTCCTCCAACATGCACGAATATACGTGTTTTTCGGTTATCCCATTTACAAACAAGGCACGATAGAATTAAATAATCTTCATGCACTCTTCTCCCTCGGATCCTATTCGGCTATTGTTATAGGCAAACTGAAAAAAACATTGAATCGTATTTAGTTTACAAGGCAGATTAAATTTGCTTTTTATTTCAGTAAGAATGACCATGAGCGGCACAATGAACGCTAGAGTTTGTTTCTCCTACGCTTTTGTCTAACTGCACTTTATCAAGGAGGTTTTGAATAATAGCTAAATTCATATTGGAGACGGGAAACTCGTCTGACAGAAAACTCGTCCTACTTTCCCGGCCAAAACGACGAGAAAGTTGGACGGATAATTCGTCTAATGATAAAAACCGTCCTAAAATTCCCATAAGACGTGGAAATCGCGACGGGTTTTCTGTTTATAAAGATTTTTGTGCAGCGAAATTCCGTCCGAGACGAGTTTGAATTTAACAAATGAATGTTTTGGGGGCGCAGTTATAACTATTTGAAATAGTATGGGAAATTAAGGTATGTAAATGACTAGTTAAAAAAGTAATCGTAATCCCTTAATTGTCGTTAAACTTGTTGATCAGTGTGACAATAACACATGTTAGACGAGATTGAACTGTTGTAATGACTCGGAATTCACCTAATAATCAAGCTTTTGCAAGTGTTCTTCAAAGAGGAAGCACATAAGTCGATAAGTTGTCCGCGGTAGTAGACAACTGTGAGCTGCCTGGAATCGTTATGATATAGTTAAGTTATGATGGAGTTTGAAGATTATAATCTGCAGTGAATGTACTCAATTCATCTAATTAACAGTTCCGTTTACAATGATAATTACAGTCGAATGTCAAATAGTAGTCAATGCAACTTGTATGTTCTTAATTATGATAAAAAGTGTATAAAGCTAGGATAATTTCAATTATGTCAGAATAATATTCATCTTTCTATTAAGCATAATTCATTATTTTACTTATATCTATTTAAATGGCTTTTGATATTGACTGTAAGTTTTGTAATTATTCTCAAAACGATCGCCGAGCCTTTACTGCAGCAGTAACATCACACATAAATGAGACCCCTTTCACATAAATATCAATACGTTTTCTTAACAAAACGCATGTTACGTTTTTCGATGTGTTAATTTTTGGCTTTCCGTCCACACTAGAATGACGTTTTTTTCTCTAAGTCACGAAAACGGTGAAAAATGATTCCTTTTCAAATTTATCCAGGATTCTATTATTGTGGATAGAGGCGAAGGTCACTTGAGTGCAGTGGTTTCTGGTTTATTATATTAATTATTTGTATAATAATTTATATTTTACGAGCACTCTGATTGGTTCGGATCCGTGATTACAGTGCACACGCGCACATACAAATGACGTCACTGGAAGAATCTTATGTTTACACGCGCTATGATTGGCAGAAATATTAATGGCTCGCTATAATATCATATAGAACAAGTAGACTTCCATTCTCCCTTCATCTGTACTCTAATAGATGCACAGAAGACGTCAAAATGTGGTGAGAACAACAGTCACGCCTTTTGACTTCGTCTCCTGGTGTACTTATTTTGTTCTCGCCAAATTGTGACGTCATCTGTGCATCTATCAGAGTACAGATGCACGCGAAAAACTGGAATCTTTTTTGTTAAGAATGACATTTTTAAATCTGTATTAGCATGGTCTATCCTCTCCAAAAGTTGTATGGTTGTTCACTTGCACGTCTTCAAGCTCGACAGCATTAGTCTTCTTGAGCTCTTCATCTGTAATAGCACCGAGTTCGTTCTTATCCTCTACTGTCATCAGAAAAGTTCCATGTCTTGGTGCACCACTGTCCTTTGGGTTGAAAGACTTCCCTCGTACTCGATTATAGTACTGGCCGCTCTGCAGACTTTCACCAATACCACGTGACCTGGGATACAATTGCTGACTGTCCCTGTAGTTAATACCTAATCCACTGGCAAGAAAACTCCATTGTTTCCTGACCTCTTTGATTCTCACGCAATGAAAGAAAAAGATGAAGAAGCCTTGTAGTGAGTTAAAAATACAGAACAAATACTCGAAGACGATTCTTGCATCAGAGATGGTTAGGGCACCAAACAGCCAGGTTAGGCCAAGAAGGAACATGATTGCAAAGGCGGTCCAGCAACGATTGAGTTGAGAAGATTTGGTCTCCACGGGGACCATGGCGCCAGTGCTGTAGAGTTTACGAACGACCACGATAAATATAACAAGGTTTATGGTTAGAATGACAAGAACAGGCGCAAACCAACCCACGATACGGTAGAGATGATTATGAAGAATGCAACTGCAAAGGAAAACATTGAAATTACTTGTAAATGTTTAATTCTATCGAATGAAATACATCCGCTGGTTTTGTTCAGGACGGAATGGTGACGTAATGTTTATAATGTGTTCTTTCCTTTATGGATAGAATGGACCGTTGAACTAATGATCTGTGGTGGTAGTGTCGTAGTTTATAACAGGAGACCAGCTTTGCCCTTGCCCCTTTCTGGGGCTCTGCCACTGATATTTTCGCATATTAATTTCATCTTCAATCAAACGACACAGCGGTACATGTACCACGCATGCGCGACTTATGAAACGATTCCCATGAAAACATTTGGCCGTATACTTTGCCGGCGTATACTAAGCCACAGACGCCAAAGTTAGTCCTAAAAACTCAGTTTGAGGACATTGTAGTATATTCTGTTGCCTGCCTTTTGCACCACGTACTTTCCTGTTTGTACTAATGCTCAAAATTAAGCTCAAAGATATGATGCGTAAAATCTATTGATCAAAATCTAAAAATATTGTTTGGGATTCCTGTGCTCAAGACGCAAACGCGCGTAAGCCCGCGAAAACTCGCGCATGCGCAGTCGTTTTGCCATGGTGTCCAATCAAACTATACTGTCAATCTGGAAACATATCGGAGATTATCGTATGGGAATCAGGTTCCTGTGTTACGGGCTCTTTTGGTAACATTGCGATGAAATCAAAGTTTTCAACTCATGAAAGTCTTCTCTTATAATATAGAAAATTAATGGTTATAACTATTTTCATTTGTACTTACAATTGGTTGTTGCCATAGTAAAATGTAATTTTTCCATCATTTTGTTTGTATTGGATAATAGCCGCTGCAAGTGTTGCCAAGACAACAACTAAGGGAACGCCCCAACCAACTATAGCTGCCTTCAACATAAATCTTCGCTGGTATATAGCCATGACTTGGACAATTTGCAAGTACAAGTTATACGCTTCAATTCCCATCCAAAGAATTGTTACAAGTGTAAAGTAATGAAGAAGAACAGCAACAATTTTACAGCCCAGTTGCTTGTCAGTGAGTTGGATTCCCGCTACAAACACGATAAGAAGTAGTGCTATGGCAACACACAGGTTTATCAAGATGGGTTGCTGGTTGGTCTTGCGTAAATGCCTGTCAAATGAAAGACAAAACTTTGTCACACAAATTAAAATTGTCATACATCGATGAATTATTATTGGTAGAACGCTGCTTAACAGTAATGGATAATCGAGTTCTACTCCTGCAAATTTTCCTGCAACTTTGCAGGGAAGGGCATACGGTGCATACGGGGTTAAACACAAATTTATAAGAAAAGTTACATCTTACGTCCAGGCCTTAGTTGAACGATCTATATGTTGGTTTAAAAATATGAATTGTTGAACGAGAGACCCATTTGTATGCAGGATTGCAGTGCTTACACAAGTAACAATAGGGACCTTAAGCAACCACGACGGCAACAAGGACGACGACGGTATAAAACAATGGCCTTAATTACAAAGCACAATAAATACACGTACAAATGAGCAGAACTGCAAAAAAATCAACAGTATTCTGTAAAAATCCGACGTGAAAAGTTCCGATTTCACGCTCTGTAGAGAACGGGAACTTGTAGAACTAAATCAGCTTATTTTTCGTTGGGACAGATATTTGATCTTTAATTTTAGCGTTGCCTATTGTTTTTAAATCATTTTTAGTGTCCCGTCTTCCCTGCCGTCGTCGTTGTGGTTGCTTAAGGTCCCTAATGTACCAAACAAAACGCGTGGAAGAAAAAAGCAATCCTCTAAGTCTTTGATTCATACGGTCGGACCCGTGAGCGAAAAAAAAATTCGTCAGAGAGCGAACTGGGACCGACTTATGGAATCAGTCTACGATATTTCATGTCAAGCAGTCAACCATTCCAAAAATTAAATAATCAAATTTACCTGAACAACGAATATGTCACGAAGGTCATTACAACCCCAGCTAGTGAGATGGCACAGCCCACATAGGTAATAATACTAAGAATTTTAGCATGGACCGGTTCTGTGGTAGTAGTGGTAATAGTTGGATCAGGTGAAAATAGGACAGCAAAGCTTGTTAAATGGTTACAGCAGCATTGTACAGCATCATCGTCAGGGTTTTGATCGCTACAAAGTGTACAACCGTCACCTAACCACTTACGACCTGAAACAAAAATAATATGACATATCTCTTTCATTGAAGACCCTTTTGCAAATGTAAAATAGACCTAATCGGCTATGTACGTTTCTACACAACCCAAAACTTCGATCGATCTGAGAATAAGAACTTTTATTCCAAAAATGTGCACGTGATACCAGAGGTTTTGAATTGGGTAGAAACGTACATGGCAACACGTTAGCCGATTTTGGTCTATTGGTTGCGCAATTATTTATGTAGTCAATTAATTTAACAGTCCGGATTTATACAACAATGAAGGAGGGAAATCCAAAGTGGCTTAATTGTTATGTTAAGGCTACTTGCATGTATAAAAATTTCAAAAGTGTAAATATTACATAAAACGTCCACGAGTGACAACGTTTAATGCACGCGTGAGTGCCTTCTTGCCTTCTTGTCTTCTTCTTGGTGTGTTAAGGAGGGACTTTGAATGGATGGAATTCTAGACCTGAATATCTGTGTGCAGGAATCAGTGCGCAACATTGTTGTATACTGCAATGAACAACTTTAATTTACAGTGTTTGAGCACAAAAATGCATAGATATATACCTGTTTCAAAAAAGGTTGTCCTCAGTGTTAATGCATACTGCATAGTGAATACCGCATACCAAGACCGAAATGCATTGTGGATATCAAATTTCGTGTATTTTTCACAATTTTTTTAAGTAGAAAAGTTGCGGAAAAAGTTTACTTAGATTCAACCTGAGAGGAAACAGAGAATCAACATAAGTAAAGCCTCTTGTAACCCAATTACAAATTGTCCATAATACATTTCAGTCTTGGTATGCAGTATTCACTATGCAGTATGCACCAAAACCAAAGACAACCTTTTTTGAAATAGGTATATATGATAGAAATAAACATGTTTCATTACTCAGGAGCCAGACAAGAACTATCAGTGAAACATACATATCAAATTAAATTAGCTGCTCAAGTTTTATAAAGGCTTAGAACTGCTCAAACTTTACTTACCTTCCTCGTCCCAAAACACGCATGACGAGTTCTTCAAGTGCTTTCCATCATGTCCCTTTAGTCTTGGTATTTTTAGTCTTACAGGATCTGACAGGTCAGATGTTACTGTATTATAGACACTGCTTGATATAACATAGTTACTAAGTTTACTATTATTCCACTTGAGTTTTGATTGAAATAGCTTATTGTTTCCATAGTTAACGAAGCCAATTCGAGTTGATGCTTGGTTAGAGCGAGCAAGGATGGACGAAGGCAGATGGACTGAAATAACACTTTGGTTAGAACTGGTTGCCACTGATCCGTCTTCCTTAACACCAAATCTGATCCCATGGAAAGATGACTTGCTCACTTGATTTGCTTGGAGAACTAGATTTCCAGTAGTTAAGACTTTGGATGTTTTTCCATCGTCAATTGGGATGTCCTTTGCTACTTTATCTAATGCGTCGATGATTCTAGGAGCAAATGCATGTGTACTTTTAAAGTGCGAGTCATTATTTCCGATGAATGTACAGGAGCTTCCCGGTGTAATTCGTTGTGTTTAAAGAATAACTTTTAATTTATCTCTTCTCTGCCATAAATGTAAGTTTTAACGATCGACGATTAATCTTTTACTGGTCACACACGATGAACTCCTTCTTACTGCATGAACCGGGTTCTCCATCAAATGTTACGTAAAGGTTCTTCATTACTTTCATCGATATGACTTACAAGACGTTTCCTTATAAACCACCGACTCTTTGATTTATCATGCTACTAAGCAAAGTCTATTGGACATAATTCAGCTAATATCAACAACATTATCTGCGGCCATGCATGTAAATATTCTAAGTTCTATATTGTAACATAGCTTCAATATAATGCGCGCTCGGATTGCTTAATTACCGCTCGCGAGCGTGCGCCCAAAGCTCATTTAGCCAAAACCTTTGCTTGGCTAAAATAAATGGTAAATGCTCGGCTGTACGCCACTTGAGTCATGGATGCACTTGGTCGGTTGTTCGGCACTCAAGAAGCTAAAGTCGCACATGCTAGGTCAGGTGCAATACTTATCCTTCTCTAGTGATTATCAGCGTGCATCTATAACTCAATAGACCACGCTGATTGTTGATCATTATCAGCCCCCCGCGTGCATCTATAACTCAATAGACGCACGATGATTGTTGATCATTTCGTCAGTGTATCTTACTTGGTTGTGGCATCTTCGCTTTCACTAAGAGTAGTTGAGTTCATTTCCATGATATTGTCAATAACCTCGAGAACAGGTCCCGCAGTCTGTAATCAAAAGAATAGGAATTTATTGATATGTTTATTTTAAACGTCCACTGAGTACAAAATAATGAAAAAAAATTGAAGTTTAAAAGCTCGGCGAGAGACAAGCTCAATTTAAGCCGAGTCAATCTTCTTGGGGTCTGCAGTGGGGTCAGTGTCCCTTGCCATTAATGTTATTTATTCCACTTACATATAAACATAAAGGTAATAAAAACTAGACACACAACGACATATATCTATACAATCACCTCGTTAAGACGGCCTTCAATCAAGACAATATTTGATACCACATCTGCAGCGAGACTGCAATCTGCTTCAGTAAAGTCCTTTGGTGAAGACGTTTTAAACACTTTGGAGAGGTTTTGTGCAACTTCTTTGGCGTTCTTATCGTCCACTTTGATCTGCAAACAAATTTACACAAATTAAGATTATTGCTCTAGTAGTGACAACGTATAAGCGCCAAGTACATATACAGTTTTGTGAGAAACGAAACATCTCATTTTTTGTTTGAGTAAAGGGAATGAGAAAAGTCGATCTGCAAATAGAAATTGAATTATGAATGATAATCGCCTAATATACATTATTATTATGAAGAGTATATTTTTACCTTTTTGAGTTTATTCAATGACTCAGTCTTTTGCGATTTAAAATTACAACGAGCAGCGTTCGGTTCTTCCCACTTTCCACCCGTCATAAAGTCTCCTTTGCATTTCCTTGTTGCATGGATTGAATGTGGGCCCAGAGGACATGAGATGTTATCACTTTTGTCGATCTCTGTGGACCTCCACTTAAAGATGCCTTGGGCGTTTTTCTGGCCAGTACTTCCTTCAAGACAGTATTCTAAAGTAGAAATATTTACTTAGTTATATATTCAATGTTATTTTAAAATCAGCCAATATACTTTCTGTGTGATGCTCGAAAGGGTGTCACACTCAACGTCGGACGAACGAGGGAGTCTTTTTGATTTCTTATCGACGATGAATGAGCCCTCACGATGTTACAAATTGTACGGTACATGACAAAGAGACAGAATTAGCGCGCTTGCATGCCTGCGGCACGTACATTATGTAAACGACTTACCTGCGTCCCTCACTACTACTGCTTTTCCTTTGCAGACCGTTTCAACTCAAAGTTCATATCATTCATGAGCTTTTGATAATAGCTGTTACGCTCTAAGCTATTATGTTTTCCATAGAACGTACACTGAACCTCAATCGTCTTACTTGGTTTCCTGCTGAAAGAAAAGAAAGTGACTTTTTTAATCATGTGGAATGAGATTAAAAGAGTTCAGTGAAAGATGATTTTAACGCCCGTGCCACTTTAACCTGAGTATCAGGCCCTTTTGGGAGGGGAGGGGAGAGGAAAGAGGGGAAGGGGACTGGGGAGGGGGAGGAGAGGGGAGGAGGGGGACTGGGTCCCCTTCCCCTCTTTCCCCTCCCCTCCCCTCCCAAAAGGGCCTGATACTCAGGTTAGTGCCACTTTAACAAAGTGCTCCTCACGTCTCACGAAGAGCTGAATAGCAGTCTATGCGGGCACAAACGGTTACAGATATTGCTAGTAGTGGAAGTAGAAGTTACTAGTGTTCCTAATGCAAGTAGAATTAGCCTGTAACTATATTAGTACTACCGCCTAAAGCTCGTGAAAAGATACCTTCAAACCCGGCCTGAGTCGGATGACTTTTAATTCCCTCCTTCGTAAATGTTACCATTTTAGTTTCTAGACGTGGACAGTTACATATATATTCTTGGTTTGCACGTGACGTCATCAAAAAGCTAAAATCTAAACTATTCATCACACGAAACTGTTTCCTAGATATTTTATTTGCATCATTAAGAAAAGTCCTCACACAAAAAACTGAGTTCTTTCGATGAACGGTTTTCGATTTATTGCGAGTCAATTTCTGTCACGCAAGCACTGTCACGTATATCGTAAAGACGCAGAAATATAGGCAAATGTAATTCAAATCGTACAACTTTAACTTTGTAAGTGATAAATAAGTTTGTTTTGGTGAATATTTGCATAGAAAACACGAATTATAGCGATATTAACGTGATTTTGGTCCTTCGTGTTACTGTCCGCCATGTTGGTGTACAAAGGTTGTGCACCAAGATGGCGGACATTTCACACCAAACAATGAAGATATTTGATCGCTCGTATCTCGTTATCAAAATATTCTTATGACTAAAAATTTCGCATAGATACAAACCTTCAACTGCTTTCTTTGATGCAAGATATTTTATTCAAAAATATTCTATATTAAGCCCGAAAAATTTTATGATGACGTCAGTGCAAACCAAGAATTATTTTGACTCACCGGTGACTACTGCAAGGTCCCAGTAAATATTTGGCATCTCTCAGGATATTTCTGCATTGTTCCTTACACTTCAAACAAACAACATAAAGCTTAATAGTTGGTCTTACAAACTGAATAGAATAGAACAGATTTCGTATGACTGTGAAAACGGCACCACACGGTCACGGCACGGTTACGTTACGACAGGAGTTTTAAATGTTTTTTATAGACAACACGGCACTGACATGGCCACGACACGTCGCTGTCAGTTTCACACTCATGCATACGAAATCGATTAATCTGCTCTATACGGATTAGCCATGAACCAAGCTAGCAAATACTATCGAGTTTACCTTTCCATTGTTGTTGCTTCCTTTCAACTTGAATTCTATTATTGACGTGAAATAATCTAAGATAAAACAGAGATTTAATCTATACAGTTTCTCTTCACATATATTCACGCGTTCCTTCTCTAAATCATCGCGCTCTTTTTTCATTGCTTCAAAACAGGTTAGGCTAAATAAATTGGTAGTCATTTTCCATACCGTGGCTAATGTGGGCCTGTTATTCTCTTATATGCACACACACTACATACTACAACCTTCAACTGTTCTAACACACAACACTAGTTCTCTTATACATGTACACATACACTACTACAACCTTCAACTGTTCTAACATACAACACTAGTTCTCTTATACATGTACACACACACTACTACAACCTTCAACTGTTCTAACATACAACACTAGTTCTCTTAAACATGTACACACACGTACACACTACCACAACCTTCAACTGTTCTAACACACAACACTCGTTTAGTAGTTTCCTGCGCAAGCGCAGTTTTGTCGTCAAGCAACGCTTCGCTTCGTGGTGAAGACGACACAATTTGCGTTCGTTTAGATGAGGGAGAAAAAACTAGGAGAACCCGCGGATAAAACAATACTCAGTTTACATGTTCCACTACCATTGAGCAAGTGTAGCTCAGTTGGTCAGTACGCGGCTTCTGGACGAGAGGTTTGAGTAGTTCGATTCCCAGTCATCTCAAACACTTGTTTCGACTTCTTTCCATTCTGTGTAGCTTAATTAGCTTTAAATACCCTTAAAACGGAGCACTGGTGGAGAAGGGGTTAAAGAGCGCACCATCAGCTTCCTGGGAGGCAAGCTTAATTTTAGCTCAAGGAACTTCCGACGCTAAAAATAATGCTTCACCAGAAACAATATAATTATGTCACTAATGAGACGCTTATAAAAAGCTGGAATTACCTTCAGTCACTAACAAGGCCCTTCCTTCAATTCTTATTGTTTCAAATTCATTTGTCGCTGTGCACCAATAGTAACCTTGATTATAAGGCTGTGCTGGTACTGATAGAATTGATCCGTTTCCTACAATCCATTTGGAGTTATAGTTTCCCCTAAACCACTTGATTTCCATAGCGACAGAACTTGTTACATTGCAATAAAACTGTACTGGACCACTTCCTGATTTGACTCGCCTAACGCTTGTGTCAAAAGATATTTGAGGCTTTCCTGCAACGTAATAATACATTATTATTTTATATAATAACCATCATATAACGCGCGCTCTCATTGGCCGAAGGACGCGTATACTGTGAACTCTAAATCTGCATACAGCACGCGCGCGCGCACTTTTCAATAAATCGGAAAAAGGGCCTTCGAGCTTCCTGTGGTGGCACACCTGAGAATATATGTGAACTTGGTTGACTAATTCGATCGCTGAAGTGATGTGGATTTGAATACACTTTGAATTTCACTCAAAGCTGCTGAGAACTGATTTTTCGTACTTATATGTAAAAAAAAGCCCAGCAAAAGCTTCAATTCCGAAGAGTTTGAAGTCGGAGTGAATAAATTTTCCGCCTGGGTAGACGTCACACTCTTTTGTTTTGCACAAAAGACTTTTGAAACGAACAAAAGAGTGTGTTAGTTTTACAACACTTACCGAAACAGTGCCCATAACGTTGCCATAATCTCATAGGATCTTCTCGACACTCATTAAAGCGTTTAACACTGTCAAACCAGGCTTTCACAGAACGAAGGCATTTCTCGCTCAGATCTTTACAGTCGTAGTGTTTTCTTGGTAACACGGTGAAAATCAGTCTTGTGATAACGGATAGTCCTAGCGCTTCCTCACACTTAAAAGCCAAGTTAAGCATTTTGGGAGAATACTCCAAAAATAAACCATTTGGAAAGGATTCCCTATTGATCATGAATTCTGCAATAGTTTCATTTTCACTGAAGTAAATACCGCTGGAAAGAACAAATTTTTGAAATCTTTCAAATCTAGTTTCATCATCTTCATCCACATGTCTGTAAGAGATGTTTAAATGACAAAAATCATAGACATCTTCTCTACTTTCTCTGCTCAGGTAAATACGATAGATGGTATCAATATTCCTGCTGTCAACCTTCAGTTGTGATGATCCGTTGTTTAATACGCTATAGTTTGTTGTCATATGAAAGCAAGTGTTATTGGCTTCATCATATAATCGCCACGATTCTTTGCACGTATCGTTACAAATCACCGTTACACTTCCATTGGTGTTCGAAATAATACCACGAGAGGCATTCGCAGAGTCAGATACATTGATGCTGATCACAAGCTTTTCCCCTTCCGCACACTTTAAGTTCTCTATATCCGCGAAAATGCTCCCATTATGTTGATAAATACATAAAGGATAAGTCGCGCTGCTATGTTCAAAGCAGGAGCTGAAGTATTCCGGGTTAACGGGTATTTTTTTTAAATCATTAAATTCGTGGATGCTTGTAATTGTGTACGCAAGTGGTGGAATGACCAAGGAGTTGTTCTCATAGCTTGCTCTAAAGGTTGTTAAAAGGCCTTTGAATCCTGGCGGAATTTGTACTTTGTAGTTTGGAACCTTGATAGGATTTTGAACTGTGAAATAAAAATAGGAAATCATCATTGAAGTGAAAGGATCCCAAGTGAAGAATGGTTGTATTTGGTTGCATTTGAATGGTTGCATTTGATTGGTTGCATTTGAATGGTTGCGTTTGCATGGTTGCATTTGAATGGTTGCATTTGATTGGTTGCATTTGAATGGTTGCATTTGCATGGTTGCATTTGAATGGTTGCATTTGATTGGTTGCATTTGAATGGTTGCATTTGAATGGTTGCATTTGAATGGTTGCATTTGAATGGTTGCATTTGAATGGTTGCATTTGGATGGTTGCATTTGAATGGTTGCATTTGGATGGTTGCATTTGAATGGTTGCATTTGAGTGGTTGCATTTGAATGGTTGCATTTGAATGGTTGCATTTGAATGGTTGCATTTGGATGGTTGCATTTGAACGGTTGCATTTGAATGGTTGCATTTGAATGGTTGCATTTGAATGGTTTCATTGGAATGGTTGCATTTGAATGGTTGCATTTGAATGGTTGCATTTGGAGAGCAACGATTCATAATGGGCTTATCCGCATAGAGCCAAATGATTATATTTGTACACATGAAACTTTTCTGAGGTATATTCATTCCTGCAGCCTGTACAATGCCGCAACTATTGACATTGGTCAGTTCTCAGCCCACAACAGTAGAACTGCTTCTTCATCGTATGGGCTTTCGGCTGGCCTACCCTTACACGACATATTAAAAGCTGGAGGCTGGTCTCGAGCAGAAACCTTCGCACAACACTATGATAAGCCTATACGAAAAATTTTTGATAGCCATGTACTGAACCATTTTAATGATAGACAACAGGATATTTAGACGGTTATTTTTATCATTCGATCATCGGATCGTACTTTGTAATCGCCTAGACACCTGCGACTGTGTTGCGCCGGCGCAATGCAGCGTTGTAGAAAAAGTCGCACCGTGTGTCGAGTCTTATAACGTTCTTACAATATGCAATACTGATATTAATAAGATTCACATGTATGCTTACTACCTGTACAGCCTGCTATACTGGCCACACCTCTTCTTCCCCATGTCTTTGCATGGTTTGGACAATCCTTACAGCTGACATTCTCTTTATATGTATTCACAGAACAAGCTTCACATTGATAGAAGCGTCTGATATGACCTGGCGGACAAGCTAAATATCAACAGAATCAGGATAAAAGTAAATAAAAATGATATCAAATGTAATTAGATAAAGTGTACGTGTATCAACGAGAAGCGTGATAATGTTTGGCACATTTATAGTACCAATGTCTATATGAAATATGATCAAATCCTAATACACACACACACACCCGTTACTACATTATATAGATATTCTCAGAGCTAAAGCACACCCAAATCTCAGCTTACCAGTTCGTTTTTGATGGAGGAAGGTAAACCGGAGGACCCGGAGAAAAACCCTCGAGGCAAGGGAGAGAACGAACTAACAAACTCAACTCACATGAACTGTCCCGGAATAGAACCAGCTAGGGACCACAGCGCTCCCCTATGTAAACTGCGCTCAACTCAACATGTAAAGCATTACAACGTGCAATGGTCTATAGCAGACTGGAACGAACAGGTCACTTTTTTGTACTGACTAGATTAGATTAAGAGATTAAGAGAGTCAATCAACGAACGCTCTACGACAATCTACAATGGTCTAGTCTGCGACTGACACATCTGCCTACGACGGCTTAGGACAACAAAGAAAAAGAGTGAAAATAAGACGCCTATTATAGAAGTAAATATTGCACAGTAAAATATTAAGTATGTTCTTCAGTTTGTCATTGTTACTGGTAAAAAGATAAAGCAAAATGATTCGAAAATCAAATCTAATTTGTATACTTCTAGTCGTTTAGTGGAACTCAAATAATATCACAAGCGTTAATTATTAAAACGAGTAATCATTTCAGTACTTGAAAAGATCTAGAGTTAGTATATTGACTAGTTTAAGTTATTATTATTTTATTTCCAAGCAATATATGTTAGTCAATATTATTGAAAGTTTATACAAAAGCGACTCATTAACAAAAATAGATAATGAAAGACTGTGAAAAGATAGTACGTGAATGAACGAACGAACGAACAGACGATTACGAGCGTTATATTGATTAATTCTGCGTCTAACCTTTAACCTGCCTCGATTAGCTTTATGCTACTTGCAGGTTAAATGAGTATTTGTAAAATATCTTTATGTAAATGAAACTTACTAAATGTTCAAATGTTCAAAATGTTCAAAAGAAAGAAAACAATGAACGAACGAATGAACGAACGAACGAACAAACGAACGAACGAACGAATGAACGAACGAACGAACGAACAAACGAACGAACGAATGAATGAATGAATGGATGGATGGATGGATGAATGAATGAATGGATGGATGAATGAATGAATGAATGAATGAATGAATGAATGAATGAGTGAATGAATGAATGAACTGGATGGATGGATGGATGGATGGATGGATGCATGCATGGATGGATGGATGGATGGATGACAATGGACTTACAATAAAAGGCATAGACGTCATTTGCCCATTTCCCTCCAGTTCGATTTGCACATGCAGTGGATCTGCCATATTTATCATACGTTAAGGTAGCGTTTTCAGAAGACCAGCATTCGCCAGAGTTTTGTAACCCAAACACTTTGTAGCCCTTTAGCAATGACTTGTGGGCGCATCTCGCTACAGCATGTTTACCATTCCATTTTCCAAGGAAATCGCCCATTGCGCGACGTACCTCGCGATCATTAAAGCATCCGATATAATAGTAAGATTTGTCTCCTTCTTTGTCATCTGGAATTTAAGAACATTACGGCATGGGTATCGTTAAGCTCCTACCCAAGGTTTTGGTCCAATGATTTCACCTTGTGAAACGAAATTTCTATTAAAACTGAATTATGTCGCTCCGCCTCGAATGTGTTAAGGCAAGGAATATTGTTTCAACAGATAAATTGCCTTAACTGAGGTTACTGATGAGAAGGCAAATCAAAGATTTTTTGTCATATGATATATTTTGTTGAACTAAACATTTTGTGATCCTTTAAAAACATTTACTCTTTTTCATTAACTCTAATATAAAAACAAACCAATATGGAGTTGTTGTTTTTATGGAAGACAATATTGATTGCGCAAATCTCTATTTCGTTGAAAAGGTTAATTGATTTAGGTTTTTAGTCTTTTTAGGTTTTAGGTATATTCCAGCACCTGCTTAAGTAGCTCCATTACTGGTTGTAATACATGATTTTAAGGCCTCATTCACCAGTAGTTTTCAATGCTAATCCCGCAGGCCGGTCTTATTGCTGGAGCGTCTCCATATAAATGGAGACGGGGCCTACGCCGGTTTAACGTCCTTATCCGAGAAGACGTGAAAGTCTAACCATTTACAGATGTAATTACAAAGGCAGCATCTTCTCCTCAGTTAATTTTAAGGACCCTGAGTGTTGTCTCGCCGGGGCTTGAACCACGACCTCCCCGCACGAAAGACCGACGCTCAACCAACTGGGCATCTTGATCTTCTTTTGAGTTGCACTACAATTTAACAAACACATTGGGCAAAGGTTTCCGAATTCTCAAATCAATATAAAAGATTTTTTTTATCTTTTCACTAATGTTAGTTAATTGTTATATCTATAAGACTATTCAACGTTTCGATAATTTGTGTTTGCAGACAATGACAGTGAAGTAGTTTTTAAAAAAATATATTTTTTGAAGAAAGAACTATTTAAGTTTATTAAATCTTAGATTTGTTATGGACGTTCCTGTTTTTTTTTCCTCGTTCTCCAATTCTTTACAATGACAACTTCATCTCTTATCTGCTTCAACTCGTATACGAAATTTCATTCCTTGACCAGTATAAATTCATAACTTTTATATGCATTACTGTTTGACGTTTGGATTCTTTCGTTCAATTTCTTAAAGTAGAGTGGTCTCACTTAACCCGTGAAACAAAATCTAATAGTTAGTGTGTAATAGTCAGATGGACACAAAAGAAAACGATAGAGTGACTTTCATTGGACAGTGAAATAGTTACTAAGCTAATACACACTAGTAGATCCCAATTCCATTGTTTCCTTTTGTTGAAGTTTGACTGCTATACACTAATAGCTAGTTAGTATTTCACAGTCCGATGAAAATCACTCTAGAAATCAGGCCTGATAGTGTCTATTAGTCTACTATCTATTTCACGGGTTAAGTGAAACTACTCTAATAAATTCATTCATTCATTATTACATCAGTGTTCAATTTTTGTTATAAAGACCCAATAAAAATAAATAAATGATTGTGAAAGATTTTGCATTTAGTAATTGTCATTATGTACGCTTTATTAATGGACCATTTACATTGAATGCATCATACAGTTCAGCTCTAAGAAGTTATTAATTTTATTTTAACGCTTCCAATACTGCTCACCATGCAGCTAAAATATATTCCACAAGTCACGAGCATGTCACTGAGAATTCCCTCTAATGACAACTATTACCTTATCTAATTTGGCACTTACTTTAATTGAAATCTAAATTTAGTACATTCATGTAGTAAAGATTTACTCAAGAATAAACGAGTCGAGAATCATAAAACATGAAGTTGCATGTGTGTGTCAGTGAGTGAAACTTGCACTTGCTTGTCATGCCATAAATTCCCCAGTTACAGGCCAAAAAACCTCTCTCAATTTACTAATCTATTTCTGTTTGTATATGATCTTCTTTCTATACATTACATTTATATTTAGGTCTAGATTCTATTAAGAATAAGAATAATAATTTTATTAACCACAGAATTCAGAAAGTTTAAACTTATTTACACTGAAGCTGTGCAAAATAAATAGAAAAATAATACTAATCATAATAATTATAAAAATTTAAGAATGTAAATATACATAAGATTAAATCGTAAAAATATGAATAATTAAAGCTTACCCTAATATATACAAGTGTATTATTAAGTACATTATATATATATAGAACGTAATTAAATATTTTTTATAAGTATACAGTTTCTGCATTGTAAGAGCATAGAGACCTTGTATATATGCTCCAAATACTTAATATTATTATTATTATTTACTAATCGACTCTTAACTGCTATTCGATTATTTCTTATTGCATTTACTTACCATTATCCGCCTCACTGTCTCCAGAGGTGAAAGAAAGAGTTTTTACAGCCAAGAAAAACAAGAGAAAATACAAACACTTCATTTCTTTGCTAAGTCTAGTCCATTGAGAGAAGTTCAGTAGCTTGTTTCAAGTAGTCAAGTGATTCAAGCTGAAGCTCTTGCTCACCCACTGAAACCGGAAGATATGGCGGTCCAGAAACTAAACTCGTTTACACTGATTCTATTTAACTATGGATATAGCATGTGGAATCAATACGTGGACTAGATAATCTCACGAGTAAATACATGGAGGGAATGTAAAGTCTTCCCAATGAAATGCTTTGGTAGCTGCTTGTGACGCATGGTGACTTGGTGATTGACAGTCTCTAAGACAAACACTGTTCCTGTCACTTTCTTATGCATCAAATAACGTAACAATTATAAATAGATTGACTTGATAAAACAATTAATAACAACAAGGAAAACACAACCAGCTTAAAAACCAGTAATATTTACAATAGTTCATGTGTCTTTTAGCAAGTTCTAGACTTTTCTTCTTATCGTGATGTCATTGATAAACGGCATTATGTCACGTGACTTGGTAAGCCTCAGATGACACGGAAGTTTTATTTGTTCTGAGAAGTTTGAATATATGATTAAGGTAATGGATGCGAGATTACTAATTATGTTAGTATATGTGTTTAATTTCACTCGTCAGAAATAAATTTTCTGGGGTAGTTTTAGGTTTCAAGTTAGCAGTTTTATGTACTATTTAGATTCGTTTTAAAGGATTAATTAGAGGTTAACGCACTCAGCGAGTGAATTATCGGGATTTATCTTCACGAGTTTGCTAACAATGAACGAGAAATTTTAAATACTGCACGAGGCGTTAGCCGAGTGCAGTATGAAAAAATTTCGAGTTCATTGTTAGTAAACGAGTGAAGATAAAATCCCGATAATTCACGAGCAAAGAGTGCGTTAACCTTTTTATTATTCAATTTGAATACACTGCAGAAGCAGGCTAAAACTGTCAGTCGACATCTAAGATCACTAGAAATCACTCAAAATAGTAAGACTTATTCAAAATTTATTTAATAGCATTTGGTAATTTTAACAATACACAATAAACCTTTCAGAAGAAAACTAGGAGAAAAATACCGTGATACAAGAACTTTAGATTAAAGATAATAAACGAGTTCTCAGAATCCATGTTTACAACTTGCTCGGTAAAATTGAAATCGTCCATAAACTTAAGTCTTATAAACAAAGAACTCAGACTTTTTTGGATCGTTAAAAGTGATTCAGCACTGAGTCCTAGAACTCGGTAAGTGAAAGGTCTAGAAAATTATCGCTGGAGTTTTGGATATAGGTTTAAACTGGCGACTTACGGTTGAAACGCTGCTAAACCTTGGTGCATGAAGCCGGGAAGAAGTGTAGTTTTCGTTTGTCGACAACCGAAGGCTGAAGTAGTTTGGCGTTTTCTTCGATTCCTGATAAAATTTCTTTACCCCATCTGAGAGAAGTTGCGGGGAAAGGATTTCCAGACTTTCTGTTGGATATTTTTTGGATAGCCAGTCTAAAAAACAAAAATTATAATGACTGGAATTTGCAAAGCCGGCGAATAGTGTTTTGACAAAAACAACACGCCAAAAACTGAATACGGTTTGAATGAAAGTTAGAACTTTGTAAGCTTACCGTTAAAAACAGAGACAGACTTGTGGCGGCATGCAGACTTTCTAAACTTTCTATGAGATAGGTTTTGGATAACCAGTCTAAAAAACAGTAAATATTAAGATGAATTTGGAAAGCCGGCGAACTCTGTTTTTAAGCCGTTGAAATATGTTGATCTCAGTAAGCTCCAAAAACTTCAATGAAATTGAGTTTACCTTCAAAACAGGCACGCTAAGCAGTTTTAAGTATGCTCGTTGATCTTCTCTTTTTCGAAAAATCCTCAAATTTACCACCAGGAACATTGTTTTTTTCCAAGTATGCGTTATTGCCAACGTATTATCAAAATTAATTCGTCGGAGTTAATACGTCGTGACGTGTTGTCACGTCATAACAACGCGTCACGTGGTACAAACTGACCAATCAGAAAATCAGAATTTGTACAGTGTATGAAAATTGAATAATAAACTTGAATAAAATTTATTTTGAAAGTAAAACGATGCCTTAAAAAATTGAACCAGTAGGAAAGCAAAACCACAACACGCCCTAGACGGATTTAGGTCATTTACCATATTTAACTCGTGGAAAGTTTAATGTTAGATTGCAAATATTATATACCTGCATGATAAATTGGATAATAAGTAACTAAAGGTAAAGGTAATAAAGCACTAGAATTACCGTCGGTAGCCGTGTATTATAATCTATGACATTTTGACGGGAGACTTATGTCCTTCATTGACTAACATTTGTCATCCTCCCTTCTCTCCCTCTCCCATTCCCCATTCCCCCTTCCCCTCTCACCCCTTCCACATCACTTTTGTCAAAGATAAAATCAATGTACTACAATGTACGTACTGCAAATTCTGAAAAAACGTTACTTTTATAACTGTACTCATTAAAAAAATACAGTAGACATATAGACAATTTATATCCACTGAAGTTGGGATTTTGAAATAATCCCTAAAAAACCTTCAAATATTTACTAAAAGACTTTAATTATTACTCTTTGGGTTTTAAACTTAATTACAAATTTCAAGTTGAAATGTAAAGATTGGTATGTCCACGAGCGAACAAACCAGTATCATGGGCTTCGTCGAATGTAGAATCAGGTAGAATCGACAAACTGCGACTGAAGTAGAAATGCATATCTTATCTAGTCAAGTTAAAAGTACTTAGCTTTTCTGATGATGTTTTCAGGTCATCCGTCTTCGTCTCTTCCAGCAGTAAAACAATGTAAATTTGAGCTTTTAAATTGAGATATACCTATACACTTATAAGAGCTTCAGAATAGGCTGTTATTTTGAGTTTGATCTCCAACACTTGGACCAAATATCGAAATCTAAATGGAGTACTTGAAACAAAGCTCTCGCAATTCAGACTGTTTTCTTTGAGCTGGAAATCTACGAATTTCTCACCCTACATGTTGCTAAACGAACTCACACATAGAGGCAAGTCAATTATATTTCTCATTCAAGCATTCAAGAGATCTTGAGAGGTTTTTGTACTGAATTTTAATATCGACATGGGCCAGAAACTAGGTTCTATTTAACCTGGCGCGTTTGGTCACGTATTATTATATTTTGTGGGTAACATGCACTACTTAAAGGTTAACGCATGTTTGTAAGTACTAGCTGGGTATTAGTTTTTAACTGAAGGCGGTGTTACACGAGACGATTTTTAATGACGATTTTCCGCGCAACGTTGCAACAACTTGCAATATTTTGCATTGCAAGTTTCTGAGTTGGATTCAAAAACTCGCAACGCGTTGCCGAAGTGAAAATTGCAAGGAAAATCGTTCCAAGTGTCATGTTACACGAGAACGCAACGCCGTTGCGCTGAAAATCGTCTCGTGTAACACCGCCTTAAGGCAATTAAGATATAAACCCCATAACATGAAAGCCGGATCACCAAATACTGTATATATGTACATGACACCAGGGTTTCATTGCAAGGAGGAAAGATATTCCTGAAGTAGGCGCATGACTTAAGGCCTATATTAAGCCCTATAAACAGCGGAGACTTGAATGGAGCGATATTTCGGTTTTAATTATATCCATTTTGAAATCACTGGTGATTTCTGCAATCTGATTGGTTAAAAAGTGTGCGATTAATTCCTAAATTGCATCCTTTTGCTTCATTAATCGCATCTTTTTTTCCAATCAATCACAAAACAGTGTCTTATATTATTGAGTGTCTTTTATAAAGTTGAGATTTCAAAATGGATATAATTAAGTGGTAATTTAACTTCGTGTCGTGCAATTTTGGGCCAGAAATCATACTCGTGATTATCAAACTGCACTCCCGCTACGTTTTGTAATCACTCGTATGATTTCGGCCCAAATTGCACTCCACTCAGTTTAATTATCATTATTTATTCCAAAACCGTACCATCATCAGGCGAATTAACAAAGCTTTGTTTTCAATGATATATAGCTCTGACAATAGTTTGAATGAACGGGCCATTTTCTTTATATTTGAGCTACCAGAACGTCGTTAATGAGGTCATGTTTTAGTGACTTAGGCCCAGTTCAGACGTCGAACTTTTGCCGTGTCTAATCTAATAGTTGCATTTTGTAAATGAGAAGTGCGGCGTCTGAACCTATTGTATTTGACAAATTTGATTAAGTATTAAATTTAAAAATTCAGTTTAAATCAAATTGTTAAATTCATGTGGTTCAGAAGCCGCACTTCTCATCTGCAAAATGCAACTATTAGATTCGATGCGGCAAAAGTTCGACGTCTGAACTGGGCCTTATCTAGCTGCTTTAATAAGCCCCTAGCATGATGACGTTTTTGTCCCCTCTCTATAACATGCAGAATCCTTTTCAAGAGCTTTTGATATTCATATTTTATATTCCTTCGAGAATACAAACACAATAGTTTTGATTACCGAACAAAAGCTACTCGAAAAGGATTCTGGTATAGAGAGGGGACAAAAATGTCATCATGCTAGGGGCTTATAAGATTCAAAAGTAATTTTGTCCTGCCATTATGCGCGATGCACTTCACGACAAACGCGGAAATTATTAGTGTCACTTTCTGATTTTCGGGGTGGAAACATCTTAATGGTCGAATAATTGTATTTTATTATTGATTCTTTAAGGGTGCTTTTTATCCGGGGGAATGGACTCCCATGAATGTATGACAGGGGAAATCGTTGTACCACGTTCTTTTGCACTGGTTAGGTCGACCACCACAGGAAGCCCAATGGAAAAGTGTCTGTCTGCTTAACAGCGACACAAATCGTGTTTTAAATTCTTTCTGATTTCGAAAAGCTTGTGATTACCTAAAATAACACTGTTCGCCTATGGATATTTCCATAGAAACTAGTCACCTACGTCATGTTGGCGCGAAAAAAAACATCCAATAAGAAAAGAAGTTAGAATGATATTAACGATTAGTCAATCACAAACGTCTTTTCAAAACGACAAAGACCGTTAGGATATAAAATAGGATTCGTGTCGCTGTTACGCAGACAGACTAAACGAGCGTTTTAATATGATTAGAGTTTATTCCTGGATGTGATGTAAGCTAACTTCAACTGAGGTGTGACCACACAAGTCACTCCAGAACGAGTCATCGCCCATTGACCGACTGGATAAAGGATGTGACCTTCTAAAAGGTCTACACAAATCTGCACAACTCTACAAACAGGTAACACGGATTATATCTTTATGCATTAGACCATTAGACCCATTAGACCATTAGACCATTAGACCCATTAGACCGACTGAATGAAGGATGTGACCTTCTAAAACTTCTACACATATCTGTACAACTCTACAAACGTAACATGAATTATATCTTTATGCACAGGATATGTTCCCTTTCATGGCACTCATGGCCTTCAGATGCTGGCATCTTTACGGCGAAAATCGGCACCAGTTCAATGAGCTTTCAGAATCGTATGAGATTTTAGTATGTTCTAGAATTTGTAGAATTAGCTCAAGCAACGTCAATTCTGGTACCTCTCAGGAATGGCCATAAAACTTCCAGACTGACCATCACCTAAAATTTTGATTGAAGTCCCCATATACTCCGTTTTTTCCCTCGCGGTATGTATACTATACACAGTCATACATTGAAACCTGAGATCGAGTGTACAGAAAGTACGTCTAGCACTGAACAAGCCTCTGATGGCCTGATCACTTGCACTTTGCAGTCGATGCCGATTTAATGATCTCACTACCCAGTTTAGGTAGACCTGTTGTGTCTGGGTATTCAGGAAAAAACTCTCGGGTTGCCATATTTCAAAGCTTGTCTCAGTGAAAGAGTCATCATTCAGTATACATCGTAGGTAAATCTCAGTTATGAGGTGTGTCAGAATTAAAAGAGAATAAATAAAGGGTATTCCGTTCTCTTATGACGTGTTTACAGTACTTTTCCTCTTTACTGAGGTATTTGAGTTAACTTAATTTCCGCAACATGTTTTAGCGTATCAATCATAGATTTGGCTTTTATTGACATAACGCGCTTTTGGATTCTTTCTGTTTCTTCAGTAAGATATTTCGGAAGTTAACTGTGAAAAACTGGTACTGCATAATCCAATACAGACCAATTAGACCTAATGCACGCTATCTAGAATGCCTTGACAGGTTAGCCCTCTTAAGTTATATCGGGGAAATAGATTCTTTTACATGCCTTTGTGATGATGTCTCTAACATAAAGTTTGGCACTTCCAACTAATTTCTGAAACATGTTATAGTGTATCAATATCTGGCGTTTTTCCATTCGTTCTACTGAAGCTGATCCTCAAGAAATCGTCTCAATCTAGGCAACACATTCCACTGGCAAAGTATACACGAAATTCTGGAACGTTTGTCAAAGTTTTTACTTTTCGATTCATCAGCGTCAAAGTCGAATCTGTGTGACGAATAGTGTTCGCCACACTCATGCAGGAGCATTAAATGAAACAGATATCGTCCTTTCCTCATTTAGTCCATGGGCCTACCATTTAGAATCACAAGAGTCGATATTACAAATGTCAAAACAAAAATCCAGAAAAACACTCGATCTAAAATCGAGATTGCCTCTTTCCACTCAGCGTACAGATGATCATCTCGATCAATTTTCTCGATGTGTCTTACAATGGTTGAAAGGTCGTTCGGCTTTTCATTCGTCGCGGATTCCAGTGCGCCGGGTCTGTGGTTTTCATTCACAGTTCTATGCAGCGTCGTCCCGTTTTCCTTGATATATCCATTCTCGATGATGTCTGAGCTGCTTAGTTTAATGTCGTTTGTATATTGATGGTCCAACTCTACGTTGTTCAAAGAACCCATGCTAGTTTTACGCTTTCTTCCTTTACATCGATGACACATGACACGACCAAGGATATCAAATACAATTATTTTGGCCCAGACAGGCATCTCTGTCCCAGGTTGCAAATGTTGCAGGCGCAATGGTACACATGTTGCTAGGAGACATAGTGCAACTTCAAACAGAACCGCGGCAAAGTACTTGCCGATCAATGGCGTCACTTCCGACGAAGCGGGAATTGCTTCTGTGAAGACAATCATGAATACCGTCATGCCCAGCAACACGGTGATAACCAATGAAATCCTTTCCCCAGTCTCTGGCGGAAACATGAAGGAAACTGCCGTTAGGAGCGCCAGTACAATACAAGGAAGGATGAGATTGTTCAAGTAGAATAGAGGTCGTCTTTTTATTGTGATGGTATAGCTGAGATCAATAAAAGGCGCTGGACAGCACGTGTATTTTATGACATTTCTGACGGCATCACTAGAAATCAAATCAAATTCACCATTTTTGGAGAATATCGACAAATCAGCTTTTGAGATATTGTTATAGAAGTCCAAGTTCAACTTGAGTCCATTGTGAGTCCAGGAACCAAATTGAATGAGGCATCTCTGGGTGTCAAACGGGAAGTAGTGGATATCGATCTTACAGAATGATCTCAGTTTATTAGGGGAGAGCCAGCTTACGGTACCATCACTGTTTACGACGACTTTAGTCTTGAATAAATATTGCTCGCCGTTGTCTTCGTAGTTTACACTGCAAATATAGGATGAAAGATATCATTAATGTACTATTAATTTAAAAAGACTCATATAAAAACTGCTCTAATAGACGTTTCCAAAGATACAGTTGAGTGAATCCTGTACTAGCCAAAGCTTCGTTCTCGTTACACTAGCTGTTTACATTTTCTGTTATGATTTAAATTACATATTGTTTGATCATGATTAGCGACTAAAGCTGCTTTATTGGCAATCGTCATTGTCAGTACACGAGAGTATGCACTGAAACCGAGGCTTTGGTTAGTACAGGATTTACTTGACTGTGTCTTGTCTCGAATGTGTCTCGGCTATTCTTAACGTGCTACTTACTACTGCTTTCATCTAACATTGGTTTCCTCGAAAAATCAAAAGTAATCTCTGCACGGAATCGCCATTTTCCCGTTTGAGCGCTAGTATACATGACCGCGATGTCGTCCAAAACCGTGGACGATGAGTCTTATACTCATAAAAGAAGTACAAGATTCCCGTACACAAAACGAGCCTGTGAACATGCGTGCGCATAATGTTACCAAATTAAAACAGGTTGCTAAAGAGCCCACTGTAACATCTAATATGGCGGAAGCAAATTACCTAGCAACGTTTGACGTATATGATGACACTCGCAACAAAACAAGTTGCACGAGCCATTGCGGTGTGTAACATATCGTGCATCGCTCAAAATCATTGCGAGAAGACGCGGATTGCAGCAACGTTTTTCGACGTTGTAACACCCATGTAATGCTTCGTGTAACTTGCTTTGCGATGCCATTACGAGAAAAGTTGTCGAAAACATTGCACCGTGTAACAGCGCCTCAACAAAGCGAAAATCAATTTAATCACACTAGCATGCAGTTGCAAGCTGTTTGCTTTTAGCAATTCAGAATTAGTTGTTTTTGAGTAGCTTTTAGCAAATAAAACGTAATGGCGTTACATAATCCAAACAACATCAGAATCTTTTCAAAATATTTTTTATACGCAAGTATCGAACTTACTTTTAGTATACCGGATTGAATCACCAAAGCAAACTACTAACTTGAAATAATTAATCTCATCATGCTTGTGCAGTATTTTGATGTTGAGTCTCTTTTTTCTTTTTTCCTTCTTACTTTTCTTTTTTATTATTTCCTACCTTCATTCGTTCATTCATTCATTCCTGATCATTCATTGCTATATATTTTTCATAGGGTAAATGTCACATAAAATTCTGAACATTTTTATTGTTTACAAACAAAACTATGCAAGATACTGGTAGGCACTAATTTATTAATAATTATAGCAATAATTTGATACTGACAAGAATTAAGACGAACAAATAACTCATTTCCATCTCATGTGCTCGAAAATATTCTTTATCCATATACAGAGAAGCATGCATACAATTAGTAATTACTTTTGTGAGTTTAGTGATCATCGTTTTAGCAGTTATTTTAATTTTAGTTATTATTGTGCTTTTTTGATGTTATATAATTTATCATCTGTTGGCAGTTTTTTGAGACCTATTGTCCGAGGCTAGGAAATCAAAATTCAAAATCACACTTGTTCTTAGCCTGTGTCCAGCTGAAGCGCAGAGCGGGACATTCTCGGGGAAGAGAGGAGGTGAAATGTTGACTAGATCTAAGATAAGCCTAGAGATCCTTTTTTAAAGTAGTATCTCAAGTGCAGAAAAAGATGGTGCATGTTAGCGTGATTCCTGTCACTTACTTACTTGTTATATAGGACTATATCAGGTGTCCACACGTGTTCTGGGTTAATGTTAATCGAATAGATGTTGCCATAGAACGATGCGTTCCAAACAAGAGATGGGTCTTTCCACCTCTGTATATGGGGATAAAGTAATATTTTCAAAGATCTAATCTGGTTTTAGCCACGTGTGTGTACCACGCACCCATACGAAAATGACAAGAGATGGACTAGAGAATTGCCAGCACAGTTAACCCAAGCATGTGCCCCGTGAAATTGAGCTAAATCAAGCAATTGAATGCAGTAAGCTGCTACCCTTTAGACGTCGAAAGCTGTTCCATGCTTAAAGAGTTTACCAAACTGAATCAAAAACGTTTTTGTGCACAAACCTTGGGCTAGTTGTGGCGTGGCGCATGCGTCCGACCCATGTATGCAAAGCGCACATGCAGCAACTTACTTATTAAACAGTAAAATGTCTGGCTTCCAGATTAATGAAGGGTCGATATTGATGGATTTGATCCCACCATACATAGATGAATTCCACCTCAGCCACATGTCTTGCCATTTCTGTTTATCGTGCGTGTGCACAATGGTGTTATGATACAAGTTTGTTAACATGGTTATTTACAAGTTCGTGGAGGGCGAACTTACAGAAGGGAATTGAAAAGGGAACCCAATAGGTATCAGAGATGCATGCACTCCTCTGATGAAAGGATACAGACCTCCGTGAAGAGTGGGGTGTTTGAAATTTACTTTTCCTTGGGTACAAATTTGAGAGGATGCTTTAAGATTAGGAAATTTCAACTTGGCCCTTTTTGAGCAGTAGTTTTGTTTCGTGCTTACAGGCTTTGACGTTATTACTTTGTTCAGAGGAAAAATATGAATTTTTTTCGGGGATTACTTTGTAGGCAGTTGGTCTTTTTTGGGGTTGATCTAAACCTCATTTTCCTTTTTGGCAGTTAATGTTATTTTAGCTTAGTAGTTGAGGGATTTTCCCACACAGAGAATTGCTTGAGAGATGGAAGAGTAGCATCCCTTCAGTGGTAAAGTGGTGTAGCTTCCGGTTTCTAGAAAATACTGAGCAATTAAACGTTCATTTTAAGGGTCAACAACGCTGTGAATATCTCTCCTGATTTTAAAAGTCACCATTTCCAAAAAAGTAGCTACTTCCTAAAGTAAGGCTGGAGGGAGGGTGGAGACATAATGGAGATCCGACTTTAGTACAGATAAAAAAGCATAGGGAAGGGAGCTACAATGGAAGTACTTCATCCATACTAATTATATGAATATGACTTAGTTACCTGACGAATCCATACGTTGGTTGATAAAACCTGATTCTTCTCATCCTAAAAATACATTCAATGAGGACATCCGTTTGTCATCTAACTGGACTATCCATCGCATCATGACGCGGCTCACGTCACAGACTGCATGAATTCCTTTTCAGCTTTTCAGCTTTGAAATCAATCTTCAGATATAATAGTGTTTTCGATGAACTATGATTCATTCAGAAACTGGGAAACAAAATTTTCTGATTTTTCCATGACCGTTTCATGTCTTTTTATCAAATTCCATGATCTCAAAATTGACAGTTGTTTACTGACGTCAGCTCATCGATTTTGGAGCTGGACATAGAACATTAACTAATGTTCTAATTTCTAACCTTGAGCTGAAAATGTGTTTTGGTGAAATCTAAAATTCCATGACTTTTCCATGACCTAAATCGCTTTGCTCGAAATTTCACGACTTTTCCAGGAATTAGCTAGAATTACATATTCAGGACTTTTCATGACTTTTCGGTCACTGCGTGAACCCCTAATGTAACTATATTTTTATAAACCTATTTCAAAAAAGGCTGTCGCATGAGAGCTCTCAAGCCACGTGACTAGACCAAAAAGGAGTATGGGTATCAGCAAAACTTCACTTTCTTTTCCGCTTTGGTATTGACTTTAGCATCAGTAAGTGAAGTTCTTTAGTGTATAAGGTCAGAGCAAGTTGAATTTGAGTAATCGTGTGGGATTTTTGTGATTTTATAACTTTAGTGATTTCTTCCCATACTTCCCTTCGGGTGAATCGCGTAGGCTTGATGGCGACAATGTTTATTGAATTAGGTGTATATAACTGAGTTGAAGACTTTTCTGTACATTTCAAATCATAAGATACATTTTTCACCAACGCTTGTGGTCATCAAAATACGCCGATTGCAACTATAAACCAACTTACCAAATCCAGTATTTCACTTAGGGCAAATCCAAACGTGACGTAAACAGATTCTGATTCCTTGAGAACAGGTCGTATCTCTTTATTGTAGTCTTTAAAGAGGTCATTATATAGAAGCTTCTCGTGTCTTGTAACATTTGCCTTTATGACTCCTAAGTAAAAAAGCCAAAAGAATGCTTCATTCAGTTGTGGCTACTGTTTTAAATTTATTTAGGTTGTTGTTGAGGAGACTTCAAATTTAGAGCGATTGAAAAGCAACAGCACTTGAAGAGGAAGCCGACGGTGTAGCTGAAGAAGTGGTCGTTGTAGAGAGGTGGTCACTGTAGAGAGGCGGTCATTGCATTTAACTAGCACCCTTTTAAAACGTATTTGCTAGGGGAAAAGTGTTTGTCCGTTTGCAAACTTGAGTGTTTACAGTATATGACATTAGATGTCCTTGCTATAGATTAGATTGAAACGATACATCTATAATTTTTAATAATACTATAAATAGCTATTTTGAAAATAAGCACTTAATTCGGCTAACAGAAGAGAGAAGTGTTTATTGTAAACAGGTGGTCATTGTAGAGTTGGTCATTGTGGAGAGGTGTTCATTGTAGAGAGGTTGACATTGTAGAGAGATGGTTGTTGAAGAGAGGTGGTCATTGTATATAAGTGATCATCATTGCAGAGGGGTGGTCATTGTAGAGAGGTGATCATATATAGAAAGGTGATCATTGTAGAGAGGTGGTTAATGTAAAGAGGTGGTCATTGCGAAGAGGGGATCATTGTAGAGAGAAGCCGTCATTGTAGAGAAGTGATCATCACTGTGAAGAGGGGATCATTGTAGAGAAGTGATCATCTGATCATCATTATATAGGGGTGGTCATTGTAGAGGTGATTATTGATTTGTAGAGAGGTGGGCATTGTAAATTATTATTATATTCATTGTGGAGAGGTGGTCATTGAGAAGAGGTGGTCAGTGTAGAGAGGTGATCATTGCAGAGGGGTGGGTTTTGTGGAGAAGAATTAGTCCTTAGTGGATGTTCGACTGTCAGATAAAATTTATAGTACTTGAGTTGTGATGCTGTTTTCACAATAACTTTCGGAAAGAAAGAAACTCTGTTATTTATAGTTTATAAGTACCACAGTCGATATAAAGCTAATTATATGATATTTCATTTGCTCGAGGCACAACCGGCTAGATGCTGCTGTGTGACAGCAGGTGGCACAACTTTTACGACGCAAGTTGATATCAAGAACATTTGGCAAGCTTTGCAAGTCAGTATTGATGATGAAAAACTTTATCAACAAAAAGACGTCATATTATTATCTAGATCATATAAAATTTTTAGAAAATCACATGTTATTTTGAAAGAAGATTGACGAGTTTCCGATATACAGTCATCCTCAAAAAGGTTGTACTGATGGAAAGACGTTTAGTCATTAATAAACATATTTGCATATATCACATTTTCAATTTTATGGCAAGAATATTAACTTTAGCTGCAAAATTACAATCCGTTATGCACAATATATAATATGCAATGTACTTTGGTATTATGAATTGAAATTCCTGCGAGAAAATTGAAAATGTGATATATGCAAATGAGTTTATTCACGACTAAACGTCTTTTCATCTGGACAACCTTTTTGAGAACGAATGTATGAAATTTGAATTTAAATTTATTATTTATTCATTCTCGCTTCTCACGGCCGTATCGAGAATAATTAACATTAATATAATTTTCTTCTTTTTTTCTAAGATTCGGATGGCAAAGTGTAAAAACATTCTTTTTGCCCTTTGGGGGCACCTTTTCAGCGTTCCGGACTTGGCGTATAGAAGCAACTTTTGCGTTAAAAAAAAAATGGTTTGATTAATTCGCTTTCGGTCTGTTTTTAAAGTTTTCAAATAATGTACTTGTATTTTGGAGAACTTCGGCTCTTGTTGCACAAGTGAGACAATGAGTAATTTACATTCAGATAAATATCATATGCACTTATGTATATCATTCGCAAAATATTTCGAATGGCTCTGTAATTATCGCAGATGTTGCAATCAATAAATGCAGTTTATCAAGAGAAAATTAAATAAGGTACCCCATTTTCTCTTGAGCTTATATATTAGAGGATAGATGTTCATTGGTACGATTTTAGGTACTATAAATTAACCAATATTCTAGGCTTGCCCATATATTCATATCTTCTTCCCTGCCGGGTACTTACTTATAAGCATTTTTTAAGATGGGAGGAGAGGGGAGGCTCCTATAAAGGTAATTGCAGAATTGTGAAGAATATACATTAATATTCTATATACTATGTAAATGTGAAGAATATACACTGATATTCTATATACTATATAATTGTGAAGAATATACATTGATATTCTATATATACTATGTGGAAGCGCAACAATGATTATTTTAGTCCCTAATAAAAGTACTAATACGTTATTTGCCTTAGTGAAAATATTATACACCCAATAATAATTGAGCCAAGTTCAGGCTATAAAAGCCGCCAATCTTCTTGAGATCAACGATATTACTACGTACTATTTCTTGGCGTCAACACTGATTAGTAGCAAATCGCATAGAAACTAGTTGAAAAAAAAACCCACTTTAGTGAACTTCCTGTTTTCTTTTATAATTATCTCTCGTTCGGCCAAAATCATTGACAAAATTCGACCATTTGAGTTAAGAAGGATTTGGTGATTTGATGATATACGTTTTGTATATTACTTTTCATCCTTAGACGTTTGTAGGATTTTTTTTCTCAAATTTTCTTGATTGTGCGATATTTGTTTTCGAAATAAATAGTCATCAGATTATTTTTCTTTACGACCCCCCCCCCCCCCCCATTCCCCATGAAAAGTCTTTTCCTTTAAACTGTTAAATACTATGATGTTCCATATTTATAAAGTATGCTTAATATTTAATCAATATGTCGGTACTTTTTTCTGAAGCTCGCGCTATGTCTGACAAAGACAAATGAACAAACTTGATGCATATTGATTCGTTCGACGGCTCGTTCGTCCATTCAGCACTCATTCATTTAGCTGAACATTTTCTCTGATTAACGTTCCAATTCATTTATTCGCATAAGCATTCAATTTATCGAAGCAAAATGATTGATCATATATGCAATATTAAAATACAGGCATGGCTGTTGAACAGCAAATTGGGTTTCACTTAGTTGATAACTTTGATAGATAGGTATACTGAAAGGAACAAAAACATCCGAAGAACATTCAGTTCAAAACAAATATTTTCAATAAATATAAGTTCACATACACTTGACCATTTCATTTTATCAAAGTGATTTTATTAAAAAACTAATTTGACTGCCAAATTAGATAATCCCAGGCTTAGTTCAAATTCCTTAATTTGTAGACCAGTATAGAGTCCAATTAATATATAGCAATTATTCCGTATTCTATATAACGTTCTATATAAGACAGCCTCAGCAATAATTTGATGAAAATAATAAAGCTATTTAGAATTGACACAAGGACGAGGATTATCGAACAGGATTTTGTAATAACCGACTGAAAAAGAAAGCAATTAAAAAGGAAATAGCAGGATTTGAGTAATCAAAGGAACAGACTAAAAACGAAACTGAAAAAACAAAGGGACAGATATATAGAAACATGGAGTACGACTAGAAGAATTTAAAACTGACGTTATAGAAAAATAGAACAAAAAAGTTCATATTAAATACTAACCTTCAGAACTCCTAACAAACAGCGTGATCTCAAAAGCGAGTACAGCCCAGTAGAAGACCCCTGAAAATCGATGGCAATGATGGCTCATACTTTAGGATTCCTAATCGCTTTTCGATTCAACTTGTGTTAGTATATGTCCAACTTGTCAGTTTTAGTCAAATATTCCACCTGAAGTCGAAAGCAAAGTATTAATCAAACAAAAACAAAATTGGAGTTTCAAAAACAAAGTTGTTGATACTGAGCTCTTTCCTATTCATGTATTCATTTAGTGATCAGTATGATAATTCTCAGTTCTTACATCAATTTTTTTTACACTCAACTGCAATTCCTCACGACCTACTAGAGGTTCAATGACATCTTACCTTAATCAGTACTGATGTAATCTGAAGTGAGGGATTTTGCGTGAATAAGATAATATACACAAGATTATGTTTGAGTGGGAAGGTGTTGCTAAGTAATGACTTGTTTTTAAGAAAATGTTTATGATTATAAATATTCACAGTGCTTGATGCAAGCAATTGTTTACCTTACCACTGAGTCCCGGGCACTGAGTTTTTCTTATTGTCTGCAAGACGATTTGAATTTAGTTCTTTTGAAACCAAAACAAATACAGACAGAAAATATTTAGAATTAATACTGGAGCTAGGATAATTTAATATCTCCATTTTGGAATGCAGAAACAAGACTATTTCTTAGTTACAATTTTAGAAAGTCAATCAGTAGTTCCCATGCATGTTTGTCTCTTATTATTATTTCATTTTTCTAAACGTTATATACCTCCGTTATACTTAATTACACTGACAAAAAGAATGTTTGCAAAAATATCAGATAATATGGCACCCCTACTGGTCATTCAAACTTGATTGAAAATTAAAAAACGTCTTTTGAAGATCCCGCTTATGAGATCCTTCCACCTGGCATAAATGAAGAACGAAGGTGGAGTTTGAGTGGGATTTCCGAAATAAACTAAAACTCAACGAAAGCAGCTTTTTATAACACGCATCACGTTTTTTGAACCCCCTACAATACAGCTAGACAAGTCTTCATTTTGTCTCAATATCTGAATTATAAAAAAGTTAATTTGAAAGAGAAAAGAGCCTGATGTTTTTATATATTTATTTTTATATTTATTTGTATTTGTAGCTTAAGCTATAATCAATTTATAAATCGTCGTTTGTCAGTTTTTCTAATTCAATTACAAAACCACTAAAGGTTTCATTTGCAAACTTCTGTACTATAACCATTATTAGTTAACATCATCATCATCATCATCATCATCATCATCATCATCAAATTAACAACAAGAACAAGGACAACAACAATCAGGAGTACAAGGGAACAATGAATACAAAAAAAACCCGTGTCGTTTCAATTCAAATAGCAGCTAATCATTCCACTAGAAGGTTTAATCGCTTAATTGGGAAAATATTGTTATTCGTACGATGGATCAATTGTGTCTATTAGGGAAGATTTCCGTATATAATCCCACAGTACCGAAACACACCGTTACGCCAAGAAAAGTACACCTAGTCAAGATTGGTAGAATACAGAACATCCCTTTTACAAGGCGTTTTCTTTCCTATTCGTTAAATCTGCAGTATTATGTGAAATCGTTGAAAAGAGGTTGCTTACCAGAAATAGCGATCAAATTTTCAATGCCAAAAATGCATCACGCAAGCCGACTGGCCCCGATGTGTTACCCTACATCACCACTTACAATCCTGCTACATCAAATCATAAAATGTTTCTCATGAAACACTGGCATCTATTGTCTCAAACACCTAACCTCGCTTGGATCTATTCAGATCCTCCATTAATTAGTTTCCTACAAGAAGGACAAATCTCTCAAGGATATCCTTGTCATAGCCAAACTTAATTCCTTCTACACAATAAATAACCAGCACTTTTGAAAACGGCGAATGTAGAATGAGTAGCAATGCCATTTTATTTACAAGTTCTGTGCATGCCGTGCTAAATAAAAGATTTGTATGTGCTTTTTTGTGTTACTAAGGATTGTATACTTCTCTGTTATCATGAATACGTTAGTCATGCCGTCATTCACCTCTAAATCCTGCTGAGAAGACTCTCATTTATGCAAACTGTGGTACAACTATCAAACGACTTCTCAGCAAGACAAGATAACGCTTCACGCATCAAGGAAGGAAGGGCAGAAAGATAGCAACAATGGAAGAATAGTTATGATTATAAATGTCCCAAAACAAATGCTCAGTTCTGTTAATTAGCCCCTGGAACTTCATTCGATAAAAAAACAAGACGTACCACTGAAAAATTCGATCGTCGCATTAACCCACCCAATCTATATCAAAAAGTCGGAAATACTAGTTGGGTCCAGTTTGATTCGTTGGAGTATTACTAACTCCATTGGTGGTCGTAACGCACTAGTACACTACTTGAAGGTTTACATGCCCTTCTATTTCCTTTCCATACTTCGCGGGTACATTGAATTACTAATATTATAATAGTTGAAAATAAAAAATAAAAAAATCTGAACGAAAGTATAATTACCGCTAGAAAGCTATTTAAAAAGCAATAACTGATATAGTCCGGGTATAGTATAACAACCATTGCTAATGAGATGTCGTTGCTATGGTAAACAATTACGCAGCTATGGGGTTAAAAAGATTATTACAAATCTCTGCATATCTATAATATAATGACTTCTTTCGCAATGTCTGTTTTTGTGAATTAAATGCAGTCAAACACGCAAAAACATGTATATAAAGCATTAGAAAATTAGAATTTCAAGGAGGATTAATAGCACTCCAGGCGTCCATCGCGCGCGCGTTCCTTTCGAATACACGCGATGAATCTTATGACTGCATTGTGGTTCAATACCCCCTACTAAAGTAAAAACAAAATGAGGTAAATACAAAACCTACTTGATCCTGGATGCAGCCGTCTGTTTTGTATAACTTTACTGAGCTGAATCTATTCTAACTTTCTTCAGAAATGGTCATTGCCTTCATCACTAACCAAAATTCTTTATCAGTCAACTTTCCGCTCTGTGGTAACGACGTATAGATCACGTGTGACGAGTGCAGCCAATACAGATAAACATATTAGTGGTTTTAGTGGCATTAATCTCAATAAAAGAAGACTTTGATAGTAAGACGAAGAGAATGATTACAACGTTTTAACTTACAGAAATTTTTTTGGGGAGGTTTTCAAGTAAGTTACCACTAGTGATCGTACAATCAAAAACAAATTACCGTAAGACTGTCAATTCTTCAAGCCAACCGTTAATCATCATATCAATATTACAAAATATTCATGTAAATAACATTTATAATAATTTTGATGAATTTGAAAAGGCATATCTTTGGCTATGGTCAGGCCTTCCGTCCACATCAAAATAGCCTTAATCGTATAAGAAAACGTCTTTTTCGCGTTGATAGCGAAGGAGGAGAAATAAGATGATATGGTTTCGTTGGGACTCGGCCCTCACAAGAACTCGGTCATTGTATGCTATTTATCACATGCCTTCTGAACATAAGTTCGTTGGAGAAACAAAAACACAGCAAAATAAGATTTAAGATCAGAATGTTTGAGTTGATTAGGCTAAACTGACGAAATAGTCTGGTACAGTCTAAACAATAATTAAGCATGCTAACTTTTTTAACGAAATTCAATGACTTGACAATGATTGCCTTTTCAAACGTCATCCGGATTAGTATTGATGTAACAACGTATTTCGTGATATTGATATAATGATTAACAGCCGATTACGGGCTTGAAAAGTCTTACGGCAATTTGTTTTTGATTATACGGGCCACTAGTGTTGACGTAAACCCTAAAAATGTATTCTGATTTAAGTTAAATTTAAGTTGAAATAAAATACGTAACATCATTCACTTTCCTAATGAATTGACATTATATGACCCTCTTAGCTCGTAAACAAAATTACCACTGAATTGTACGGTTTCGTGATAAAAGAGTTCTGATTTCTTTCTTTTTTTTGCGACATTTTCAAACATTGTATATGAAAGTCCATTTTTGTTGAGATTAATGCCTCTATATGTTTATTGTAACAAGCATATAATTTTGGCTGCGATCACACATGAAATTCGTTACCATAGAGAAAGTTTACCGATACCGAATTTTGGTTAGCTGAAGGGAATGTAACAACTTCAAGTTTGCTCTAACGAAAGCCTGAGTTAGAATGGATTTAGCTAAAGTCCCAGTAAGTTAAAGTTATACAAAACGTTCAGGTATCTAACACTACTGAGGCGTGGTTTGAGTGGTTTTATCCACTACAAACTTACCTTGCCCAAACTTAGCTTACATGGTAAAAACATTGAGACGATTTTTTGGCAGTTCTAGCTGGACAAGCTTCAATGTCACTTGCCGTTATCAATTTCTTTTACAAAAAATGAGGTACTTACTTTGTTTTGCTTCAGAGAGAAACATTTGAATCATCGTCTGAGTCGGCCACCACCGGCGAAGTTCAATTAAGACAGTTGAAGGGAACTTCTTGAAATCCGATGAATTCAGCTAAAGAAATAAAGTTGGAATGTAGTTTTTAAAATCAATCCAATGAATCTGTTTGTTGTCAAGGTTGCCTGAAAGCAAACACATTAGCAAAAATTCCCATGAAGCGGATGCTACTTCTGCACGGCTTGACTGAAGCCAATTACAATAATATTACAGTTTTGAGTTTAACGAAGTATAACTATGCCAAGCCAGCGGGACACGCAATCATCCCAAAACTTTGACACAGACAGTTAAGTATGCAAAACTGATGTATTTTCCGAACTAAATTTTAATAAGTAAAGCGATTTATTCAACAATTATCACTTCAGTAGTGCTAATGTCCATTGTAAAACTGGTTCTACTATGTAAAGGCTGGTTGAAACAACCGAATCATTATTGTAACATAAAATTAATATTTAGTAAAAATGGTTACTTCATGTTGATTAAACAAGTTCATAGTAGCATTTTAATTTGAACATCAAAGAAATAAGAATAAATAGATAAAGTAAAAATATAAAATCAGTCGACTTTCAGTCTGCATTGTTGAGTCATCTCCGAAAAATGTTAATTTAGCTAGCTTCTTGGAATTATTCTGAAGTCTACTATACCAAATACTACCAGAAATTTGTTCAAAAGTTTGTTTTTTAAACCATGGATCTTAAAAAGATTGGCCAGTCTTTTTAAGATCCATGTTTAAACTTGAAAGAGTGGAACAGAATTTGAGTTAATTCACAAAATAGAAAAGGGTTAAGAAAAAAAACATGCCCCCTTCGAACTAAACAGATGGTCGAGTCTTTATACCAATGAATATTTTATGAAAACTCATCACAATTCAGTCTAACTTCGAAAATTCGCTTGATTTTCGTCAAAATAGTGAACACCCCCACACATTCAGGTAACAATTATAAACACTTTAGCAAATCCTGAAAATTTTACTTAGCCGCAACCATTATATTCAACTGAGAAGCAGTGATTTTTAGGTCGGAAGGAACTTAATTAACATGAGGAATTTGTGGATCATCTTATCGGACAGCAAAAATTGATTCAAGGACATCTCACGTATTTGGTGCATATATACTAAGGGGATCTTACCTTATATTGAAAGTTCTATATGTAGGAACCAAAAAACATTTTTCGGGCGGAAGTGCCAACAGATATAGTGATCTCAAAGACCTTGTGAATTATAATAGTTTTTCAATGACAGCGACTACAGTCTATTGACAATGAAGCGACGGGAGGGGGAGGTCCCATTGGTGTAAATTGTAATGGTTGACGAGAAAGATTTATTGCTTAAGCTTCGTAGCCTAATAACAAGTAATGCTCTTGATTGTTTATGGTGTAGCTGCAGCCACAATCTTATTTAACGAAATATTTTCACGACTGAGTTGCTTCCATTGAGGAAACAAATTTAAACAGCAGTCACAAGCGACATTTTGAGTAAAAACAAACAAAAACAAAAATAAGAATCCTGTTTTTGCTTCATTTCCCTCTTCAGAAAAGTCTGGTGGGTTTCGACCGAAACCATGTTTGGATTTTTGTTGAACAAAATTTTGTCCCACAACCACAAAACAGATCATTAATGTCGTGTAAGAGTAATTTTAGTTGATCTGTTAAAAAGTTAGTCGGTTAAAATACGTCAGCAGACCTAGGAGAGCGTGACCAGGTGCAATTCCTCGTGTCGCTTTTATATAAAACTCTGCAAAACTTGTAGAAACACATTTGAGCTATTTATGGAACTGATTGTCCCGACCCTTCGATAGCTCAATTTTGAATAACGTCAGCTCTTTCTCTCTCTCCGCTGTGCTCTCTTGATGTGACGTACTCAATGATGATTCGATGAAACTGATGAAACAAAATATTTATCTGAACAAATTGCAGAAAAACGTATGACAAGCTTAGAAACGCGAACATGGCAAGATGCATCATTGAGAAAGCACCACCAAAGTGCGCAGTATAGCTAAGAATATTCTCTACATTTTGTCTTTGTGGTCAGTGACCATAGTTTAATTTCCACTAAGGTCCCTTAGACTCTTTGCATCAATGTCAGCACCCTCACAAAATTCCCGGTATGGTCAATAACCCATCTTCAACGGTGGTTACAATGAGGAAGATGATGATGAAGCTGACGATGATGATGAAGCTGACGATGATGGAATGATGATGATGATGATGATGCGGATGGGAGGTACTTGCACAACAAATTTCAAAGTCAATCAGTCAGGGAGACTGAATTCTTATTCACTCATAACACTTCTTATTAAATCTAACATTTTGAACACTCTGTAGTCATCAAGGGAAGACGACCTGAGTATCCGGAGAAAAGATCCTTCCCCCAATCCCATCCATGGCCACTTCGCTTCGCCTCTCCCCATCAATGAAAGCCGTTACGTGGGCTACAAATAAAGTGCCCGGTCTGGGAATCATCGAATGAGTTGAAGGGAAAAAGCCCCAACCACTCAACCAACCTTGATGCACAAAAGTGGCGAGTGATCACTTATTAGAGGAATCACCAAGACTGATCATGAAAACAACAGTGATTCGTCGCTACGCTGTACAATAGAGGTTGGTGGCATGATAAAGATGTCTGATCATGGAGGGTCCGCTGTACATGAAAACCTGTCGTCTCCAAAGAAACGTTTCCCGCAGATTGTGGATCAATACAGTTTGAAAAGAAACGCACAGCTTTTAGTATTTCTTTATTCATATGTAGAGTAGAAAGGAGAATAAATGAGGAGACTATAATGCAAAGCAGTGTTTATGAAGGACAATGAGAACCCTGTAATTGTCGGGGAAGTGCCTTCATATCAAACAATTGTTTTCGTTCGCTGGGCTTCCTGTGTTTTTATTATTGGGCATCCTGTTTACCAAAAAGCCAAGGTTTCCAAGCCATTTTCAAGATGGTAGACAAAGTGGTTTCTTCGCTACGATATCTGCAAGTTTTCATTTAAATTTTCGACAGTTTAGGCTCTAAATAGCACGAAAATCAACAAAAATGAAACCACTTGACTTCCATATAAGGTAAGGTATGCCCAGATATGGATATAGAATTTGATCATGGCTTGCAAACGACAACCTTTTATGGGGACTGATTATTTGATATGACATGGCCGGAGTTTGAAACTTAAGGAATGGCGATTGTCAAAGGTTCTTGCTATTTTTACAACTTCAATTGAATGTTATGAGATATTAGGGTTATGAAGGTAGCACTGAATATTTATGGTATCTGTAGTTGGTTTAATCTTTGTTTTAGTATCGAAAAAAGAAGATAATATTGTCACATTTTTGCATGATTACTTAGACAAGCTGAAGCTCAAAATGTCACACATTTAAAGGAAACGAAATTGTCGGATTTTTGTTTTCCCTAATGAATTACTATTTTTGCAGAAATATTTGCATCTAATGAAAGAAGTGTTACTCTTCTATTGCTCTTGAATATTCCATATTTGGTACAGAAATTTAATATTTGGTTAAGGCTTTCTATATTTGGTGACGATAATCCATATTTGGTAAAAATGCTCCACATTTGGTAACGGCATTCCATATTTGGTAACGACAATCATATTTGGTAACATGCCATATTTAGGAGCACCACGCATATTGTGCAAGTTGTTACTGTTCTTCTTGCTCATCTCCAGTATATACATCGTGCGAGTCCAGCTCACAGCTCTATAGGACATCATCTTCAGTTGAAGGACAAACCATTTTCAAAATCAATGGGAAAAGCCATAATTCCTTTCTCCTTAGAAAAACATCTCCACTGCCGGTGACAAAAAGAAGACAATCAACGCACAAAGGCAAATAACTACAATAAACAAGTAGAAAAAAGCTCTATCAACAACGGCAGCCACGTAATGCCACTCTTCTCTCTTCTCCTCCATTTCGCTATCTTCGGAGGTCTCTCCGCCTCGACAGCAACAACAACACGTGCGATTTTTCGGTGGTTGCTCGGAAGGAAATCGGGCAGCTTCGGAATCGAGGAAGACTCGGATGACTGGTTGTGGCTTGTCAAGGTTGTTTGGAAAGCTTGTGCTGTGGCTCAACATGGATGTGTTTTCAAGTTTTCTGATGGCCGTGTTCTGATGCTGATTTTGTTTGCGTCGTCTGTCATTAGTGTCATTCAGGAAAATACCTTTATTAGAATTACCCTTTGGCATTTCTTTTGGCACCATGAGTTCCGTAACCTGCATTGCATGCTTCGGGGGACGAATCCCAAAAGCAGGACCCAAGCACCTGAATGTCAGAACACGTAACCAAAACTGGGATTTGATCTGAGGGCTTGTTGTAGTAAAAAGATAAAGATACACATGTTGCGACTAGGGACGCCGCCATGATGACAACAGAGCAAGAGAAGTACCTTCCAATCAGGGGAACCACTTCTGATGTGGGTGGAATGTTGTCTATGAAGATCAACATGAACACAGTCATGCCAAGTAGGATGGTGATGGTTAAGGAGACTCGTTCTCCTGATTCTGGTGGGAACCTGAACGTAAGCGCTGACAAAAACGTTAGTAGAACGCACGGGAGAATCAGATTCATGAAGTAGAATAAAGCACGACGCCTGAGATGAAAAGTGTAAACCAGTGTTAAATAGGGAGCCTTGCAGCACGAAAAATAAGCTATCTTTCTCATTGCATTTCCTGATAACATTTCCCACTCGCCGTTCGTCGTATACATGGACAGGTCAGCGGTCTTCCGAGCATTGGTCAGGTTCAGTTGGTGGCCATCGTACGTCCAGGAGCCAAACTCTAGTTTACATTGTTGGTCGTCCAGTGGAAAGTTAGTGATGTCAATCTTACATTCACTTTGTACTTGGATGGGAGACAGCCATCGCACTTTGCCGCTGGAGTACAAGAGGACTTTGGTTGTGAAGAGGTACATCTCACCACTTGAATCGGAATGAACGCTGAAAGGATAAAATAAATCTTAAATGTATGAATATGTACGGTACGCGAAGTTTTCATAGCGTAATAATTGGCAAACGCGACATCACGCGGCGTCCAATGACAAATATATGACATCGCATTCAATCATCGAACGTCGTCGTCTTTCATATCGTGATGTGTTCGGTAAATCTAATGAATAATGAGCGAGGCACTAGCACTCTGAGAAAAAGCAACTCTAATTTTATAACAGCTTCGGATCCGTTCCAAATCAGTTCCATTGAAAAGCGAGACCCGGCGTTCGTTTGGTACCGAAAGCACCATTTTTGAGCTGCTCTGTCTATCCCGCGGTGTAGGCTTAGCTGATTATCCCACGTTAAAATAGAGGCGCAGCCAATTTCCAGACCGAATCATTCGTTACACTTCACGTGCGAATTAAGCCTGACTTTTTGGTTTGAGTTTTTGTATGCTGTTGGGCTCATCCGTACTTACTTGTTGTAGAGAACAATATCTGGCTTCCAGACCAAACGAGGTTCAACATTCAATCTTTGAAGGCCCCCAAACTCACTTTCGTTCCAAGTAAGCCAAGGGTCATGCCATTCCTGTACAAAGGATCAGAAACAAACATGACGACCAAATAGTCTTGCGATCCACCTCAAACCTCTGGAGGAATTTGAGAAGGTAGTCACCCCCTACACCCTTCATGCAGAGGGAGCCGGAGAAGTGTGTTTACTCACCAGTCGAACCCAAAGATTGCTTATGAGAATCTGCTTTTTCTCGTGCTAAAAAGGGGGAAAGAAAACAAATATAAGAAAGTGGGCAACCTCGTTCATTCAGACGGGGCCCGGCGTTTGCGAGTTATTTCTGTAATAAAACAAGCTCTTTGAGTTTCCTGTGGCAACGCTCAATGAAACTCGATCGATCGATTGTATATAAGTTGATAGCATCACATAACTCGATATTGTATTAAAATTAAAATTTAGCGTACTTCGCTCTAATAAGGCGAGTGCGTTAGTACATGATGCTAGCAAGTTACGTATCGAGTGTCATTGAGCGTTGTCACGAAGAATCGCTTCCTGGATAGTTATTGGAGAGGTAAAGATTCACGCAAACGGCAAACAGCAAGCGGCAGAGATAATCACGTGACCTGCTCTTTCCGCGTCTAGCGTTGCCGTTTTAACGCGACGGCGAATCATTTTGCATTTGGCGTAGAGATGAAAAGTCAGTCTTTCATTTGAGTGCCAAACACACAACGCCAGGCAAGAAAAAAAGTAGGTCACGTGATCCTCTCCGCCGTTTGCCGTTAACAGATAAGATTCACGTAAACGGGAAACGGCAGGCGGCAGCGAGGATCACGTGACCTACTTTTCACGTGCCTTGCGTTGTGTGTTTGGCACTCAAATGAGAGAGTGATGTTTCACTTTTACGGCAAACACGAAATGACTCACCCTCGCGTTGAAGCAACAACGCCAGACGAGAAGAATTAGAAAGCAATTAGCGTGATCCTCTCAGCGCTCCACTGTTTCCCGTTTAAGTGAATCTTAACCTCTTTATTAACGAAACGTAAGCGAGACAAATCTCTGGCACCGAAGGTGTACCAGAGGTATACGAACCAGAGGTATACGAAACTATTTTCATTATATTTGTTTTACCTACCAAGTTAACGATTTGACTGTATCCAATATCAAAACTGACGGGTACAACGTCAGACACATTTCTGACTGGTCTAACGGAATTACTGTAATTAGTTAAGAGATACTTGAACAGACGGTATTCAGGATTGCCTTTCTCAAAACCTGCTTGAACTGAAAAAGTAATGAAACAAACTATTAACTGAGGTATTTCTTATGGTCAAATATCGACTTTATAAGCGCCGGAAGCAACTACGGTGAAAATCGTTGCATCGCGACTGTATCTTTCCAATGTCGCATCGGTTAGGATTTTGTCTTTTCTGATCCGCTAATCATCCTTAGGCCTGGGGTGAAGTTTATTTCAGTTCAACCAATGATTGAACGAATTTACATAAGCTCCGCCCCCATGGATGATGGATAGATCAGAAAAGACAAAAACTGTTGACGAGGCTGTAAAAAATGAGTCGCCATGCAACGATTTTCTCTGTAAGATAAAAATAATCAGAGAGTATTCGATGAAGACTTGCGTGTTTCGCTTGGCCTTTTAAAAATAGTCAAGAATGTTTATGAAGAATAAAACTTTATATAATAACTGGTATATTACGCTCTGATTGGTCGAGACACACGCGCTCTGATTGGTCGAGACACACGCATGATGACGTCATTGAATCTTACGCGCACTCTGATTGGTTGAAATGTTTCGATGACTACTACAGACATAAAACAAATAGATTCTATTTTTCCGTGGGTCTGTACTCTAATAGATGCACAGAAGACGTCAAAATGTGATGAGAACAGTTACTTTTTGTTCTGACCATATTTTGACGTCATCTGTGCATCTGTTAGAGTACAGACGCACGGAAAAATAGAATATATTTGTTAAATGTACAACGCCCTGATTCACGAAAACAGTTAAAATAAAGGCTATATGCGGTGTACTTTGATCTTAAAAAGTTTTGCTTTTGACCCAGACTACTGTTGAAATACAGATCAATTTGTTATCAGTGGGCGAAAAAGAAAAAGTCATTCTTTGGGTGTTGGGGAACAGCCCTTTTTGTAATGACGGGCCACTGTCAAAGTATTTTTCATTTTTTAATTAGTTTTCTAACTCGACGTTATTTTTAGAGATTTGTTCTTATTTTGAAGTTGTGGCCCATCAATTTTCACACAGGAATCCCAATCCCCACCAAACCCCTAAAGTGCAACTGCTTTGCAGGCTAGTATATAATTCGCTATCACCTTTGGAAACACCTTTGGTATGAAATTTACTTCACAATTGACACCGTACTCTTTAAATGCTGTTACTGATGGTGCAATGTCTTACTGCAACTCGTTTCGCTTTGGGTTGTGAAACAAGTTGCTCAAGAAAACAATATTGCAGCAACGTTTTTCGGCATTCCGCAGTGGACCACCCCTGCAATGCTTCGTACATTTTTCGCAACGCCATTGTGAGACAAGTTGGAAAAAAAGGAATCGCGTAAGACGCCTTAAAGGTGATGTTACACGAGACAATTTGAACGACGTGTGTGCAATACCGGTACAACTTGGGTCAAACTCGTCATTTTAGGTTGAACGTTTTTTTACTTTATATCCAAAACTTGCAGCAACAGAAACATTGGGCGTTTGGTATGTTACACGATATTAAATTTGCGCGAAAAATCGTCGTTGCAAATCATCTCGAGTAACATCAGGTTGAGGCTCTATATTTCGAGTTTCCCTTAGAACCTTAGTAACATCCCATGGAAAGGAACGAACAAAGCCTTTAGATTTCTACGCGTTTTTGCTTAAATTTTATGAATAAGCTAACACCATGCCATGCAGGGGTATCTGTTAATGGATCTAAGCAAGTGCTTCTTTAACAAACTTGTTCATAAAAAATTGATGTATTTCTACTGCTTTATTTATGTTGCGTGGGAACTCAAGATTTGGAATGTAGAGCAAACTACAATTAATGCAAAATAAAGAACCAAAATATTTATAAATCGCCTGAAAAATATTTCACTTCGTAGTGAGTCTAAAGTACTAGTGTTCTAAGATTAAATAAACTGTTTTGTTTACAAAATTGATAGATAAGAAAAGAGTGTTTTCAAAATATGACTGGGTAATTTAGGGAGAATAAACAAAATTAGTGTGTAGGAATTATTGTTACGATATAAAGAGCTGAATGGCTTCATTTCATAAACAATTTTGTTTACAGTACTGTCATCACGAACTAGCTAGTTTGGAAACCAAAACAGTTAAATTCGCGGCAGATTTAGGCACAGTTGGAGAAATATTTATTTTACGTTCTCTTACTTAAGTGATTTTTATTTATTTATTTGAATTTGAAAATAAACTGCTAGTTAAATGCTTGGATGATATCATGCTGCGAGAAACGATAGGATAAAAAATAGCGCAATATGAATATATTAAACGATGAAAACAGTTTTTGTAAAATGTGAACAAACATACTGTACCGTTGGTTTTAGGATTGCCCCAAAATACATCATATTATTTCAACGACACAACCGCAAAAAGAAAAAGACAGACAGACAGACAGACAGATAGATAGACAGACAAACGGACGGACGGACGAACGGACTGATGGACGGATAGACGGACAGACGGGAGGAGGGGAGAAGGGGAGAAAAGGAAGGAAGGAAGGAAGGAAAGAAGGAAAGAAGGAAGGAGGGAGGGAGGGAGGGAGGGAGGGGAGGGGAGGGGAGGGGAGGGAAGGGAAAGGAAGGGAAGGGAAGGGAAGGGAAGGGAAGGGAAGGGAAGGGAAGGGAAGGGAAGGGAAGGGAAGGGAAGGGAAGGGAAGGGAAGGGAAGGGAAGGGAAGGGAAGGGAAGGGAAGGGAAGGGAAGGGAAGGGAAGGGAAGAAAGGATAGAAGGAAGGAAATAAAGTCACTTTGATTGATGTAAAACCAGAGAAGTTACATAACCCGTAAATCTGGTTGTGGGCTCAAAATGAATAAATTATACATTAAAAGAGAGTGAGAGAGTTGAAAAGCAAATGAAATTCAAGACATTAACATACAAAAAGCACTTTTGAAATGTTAACTATAGCAAAAGAGTTTTTTAAACACAAGGCAAATTCCAATTCGTCGTCCTCAACAATTAGGTTTTGATCAAATTAACTACGAAGCTAATTTTGTAATAGATCGAATCTAATAACGGGGCATCTGATAAGACCAGAACTGCATGATAAGACTTATTTTTTGCCCTCATGATAAGAAACTTGATTGAAAGCATATTATTAGTCGAATAGTGCAAGAAATATGCTAAGATTAGATACCAACTGCCGAGTGATTGCGAAATTTGTGGTAAATGCTATCCAGGACTCAGTTACACAACTTAGATCTTGAATATAAACCTATTTTCTCAAGATCGAAAGTACCGATGCTTGCTATGCCAAACAATTTGGTTATTACTATCTGGTTAGTTCGCATTCAGAATTGTTAGGTCAATCAAGCAAATAAAATTGATAGCGACATCGCCGTATTAAATAAAAGTTTTAATTTTGCAAGTAAATTAACACTTTCGCTGTCTGGAAGCAAAGTGTTGAATATTACAAGTATTACAAAAGAAAATGAACATTTACGACTGCAAAAAACCAGGATTGGACAATTGTAAAGTGGGAAATCGACAGGACGAAAAATGACAGACAGGGAAAGAATGGCGGAATATATAAGCATGGGAAAATTAGCTGGAAAAGAAAATTAGCTGCTAAGGAAAGGGATGAAGTACCGAAATATTTCCAAATATCATAAATATCAAATGAAAAGAAATGAAATAAAGAGAAAAAATAGCATGTTGGATGCACTTTTAGATGACCGAATTATGCGTCAACGAACATTATACGTGTCGTTTTTCATTTTCCACCATTTATGTGTTTTCTTTTTCATACCTTTTTCAGTTACATAACTCTGAGAATGAAGTTTCAACTTGCTTGCAATCTAAGTTAATTAGCTTGCTTGTTATCAAACCTCAGACTCCTGGTTTTCACTTTTCTCTTATTCGCTTTAATGAGGCTAACTGCTACAGTTTCATTTAAAAATCACGAAAATTCATAACTAAGTCTTCAAAATACCATCCTTTTTCGCTGTGAAAATTGTCACAATTTTCTTAAGTTTCAATGGCTTGTGAATCGAAGTCTTGCGACGACGTCAACAATTTTATCACTGCATTGTATTATCGTCAACCATATCTCGCAAATAGAAATAACTTAACCTTCATTTAGTAAAACAAGAAAACTTTCTGGCGAATCTACAAAACGGGCAATTTTTCAGAATTGAAAATTCACCTCAAACATTCGTTGAAAGGAATATAGATATTTACTAGATATAAGATGACTTCTTTTTATAGATGCAATATTAATGTATGAAACTTGTTTGGTTGTGGGTGTTTTTAGGAAAGTGAATTCACTCTGTATCGCTTATCGTATGAAATGCTAAAATTAACCACAAAATTTCTTGATTTGTGGACGAAAACATGATTTTGCACGTGAAACCTTTTTTGTTTAAAATATGAAAAAAGGTTTTGAAATAGTTGTTAATTCATTGAGTATTCCAAAGTTGTAATGTATAAATATTTTTAACGGAACAATTCTCTGGACCTATGAACTTTCACGTGCTTATATATTGAACTACACTGAAGAAGAGTTCAATTTTTAGTGCCCCAAATTGTTCAAATGTTTAATACAACTTACCCAATGGCTTCGAAGCCTTTGAAGATCCGCTGCTCAGGGCTACAACACCACGCAAAAGCAGGAATAAAACCAATCTCATTCTTGGAAATATCTCAAAAATACTGAATAAAACAAAGAAGATTAGTATTTTTCTAAAGGTTAGACCACCAAACTATATTTATCTTTATCAAAATACGTTTCTTATCATCTCTGTCCAGTGGTTGGCTTGTTTTGACGAAGGAATGAATTTTTGTAATAAGTAAACCCTTTGGAACAATAAAATTCAAAACACTGTGATTTACAATCAACACTTACCTTATATCTTCCTCTCTGATTCTCTGCTATTAAAATATATGGAGACTTGATCTTTTATGTTGTAGTCTTTTAGAAAACTCCATTTCTGTTTTGAGTATGCAGGCTGTGTTTTCTGGCCACAACCGAATCAAAAAAATTAATATTTCAGCTGGACTCCTCACTCTGTACTGCGTGAAAGAGGTCGATTTTCGCAGTTTGTTGGTCAACTAGTAATTAAGCTGTGAAACAAAGACTGTAAGGTGGGAATGAACAGAACACATCCACATAATCATCAAACACGATGGACTGGCTCGATGAATTATTGAAAACTAATCGCTGTGAAGCACTGAAAAAGTCACTCTTGTTTTATACTTCTAGATATTATAGAATCTGTGAAGAGCTGGCCAGCGATATGTAAATGTCGCCTATATTAAACACACAGCCCTTTAAGTCCTCAACTGCATGGACGAGTGACAATCAAGAATTTAATAGCAAAGTCAATTACGTTGAAAAAGGGCATTAAATTTACATGGGCCAAGCCGTCATTCGACTGTGGTGGTGGACGCGACGTTTGCTGAATTTGAACAGAATAGATTCCTAAAGCAAAGACTGGTGATAATAATTTTATGAGGACAAAAGCGATAGAAGTACACGGACTAACTTTAAAATGATACTTGAAGCAGCAATAGACGCAGAAATAATAAGGAAGAGAAACTAATGACGAACGAATTAAAATAAACCACTATTCCTGGGTTTTAATAATTTTAGAAATCAATCGAAGATTTATTTCAAGATTTAAAGCCATAAAATTCTATAAGGACGTTTCGATTGCTTTATTAAGATTCAAAAGGCGTTCCTCGGGATCTATTTTTGGTCTTTTACAGAAACACAGCTTGTTCCGCAATATTTCAAATGTGACATGAAGGACTTCATTGCAGCATGAAACGAATCCTTGTGATCTTGAACATTAAGTGCATCGTATTTTGTTTCAAATCCAGTCAGATGAAGTTAGAAGTAGAAATGTTCACCTAAATTGCCGTCAGTGTTGTCTAATGGAGTACCACAAGGATCAACTTTGGGTCCTTACAATGAAATTACCAGTAACTTGACAACGTTTATACTGAGTACTCCCTGGAAGATTCCATAGTGTATTATTTTGAGTACCATCAGATGAAGTTAGAAGTAGAGTTGTCCACCTAAACAGCCTTCGTTGTTGTCAATGACTGGCTTACCACAGGGAACACCTCCAGGTCCTCCTTAATTATATCACTGTGGTCCACAAACAAGGCTGACAAAGTGTCCTCGATGACCTGATAGCATAGATATCTCCTTAATGACTTCAGAACTTAGCTCTAAAAAGAAATAAATATACAACCTTTAATTGCTTTTTTGCACAAAAGGAAGAGCTAAAAGAATCAATGGAACTCATTTAATAGGCACTTTATGAAGAATATGTCATGTCCGACTTCACGGAAAGCAAGAATTTCTTAATTACCCTTTCTAATTGTCTCGAAACATTCTGTGTATGCGAATTTAGAATAGGAAAAAAATCGGAATTAATGAAAACATGTACCGTTCCAAAGATCCCCTAGCTGGTCAAAAATTAATAAAGCAGCGTGTAATTGGAGGGGGCTCTGTATTCCTACTTGACGAACAGCTGTTGTACATTTATAAAACCGCCACCTGAGAGGGAAACATAAACCACGCCAAATAATTTCTTAAGCGCCAAAGCGGCGCCAATCTATCAAAAAAAAAAAACATTCAGAACTTAGCAGTGGGAGATAGAGTCATTCTCCAAAACTGTGTCTGTGAATTCACATCTTGAAAGGAAGCACTCAATATCAAAGTAACTGATTATTTTGCTATTGACTGTGACATAATGATGCACGGTAGACAGAAACGTACAGTCAGACATCGCAGTGTCAGTACAAATAAAGCTGTTTTCTTGTGATGGTCACGTAATAATTGAATATATATTTCAAGGCCGTTCTAGACGATCAAATTTTCTATGGCAAATGGTTTTGCCATGTATGCGAGCAAATTTCACATGATAAATACAAAATTGTAATAGCAATTTTGTCATGGAATTTCCTCGTGTACTAGAAGGGCAATTTGACTGTTATAAGTCAGTTAATTTGGTTGCTCTCAAATTGTACAAAACTTTTGATTACGTCTTGCTTTAAAATCCGTTCGATTTTACAAATAAACTCGATGTGATTTATCGTTTTATAGTTGTTTTCTCTGACTTAAATTTAGAATAAAAATGACAAACGTTTCGGCTCAAACTCGAGCTTTCTTAAGTGTCAAGTCGTTAATCAGGTTAATGGCTGCGCGGGGACAAATAAAAAATAACCATTAACGACTTGACACTGTGGAAGGCTTGAATTTGAGCCGAAACGTCTGGTGTCCTTTCCCATTGTAAATTTTTTGGGGTGTGATTTGTTTATTTTTGGATCAAGAATTTAGAAATTAAAGTACATTTTAAAAAGTCTTGGCTTTCCTTTAAAACTGTAAATTGATCCAATTAAAAATAGTAATTTTGAGCAAAACGATTGACGGTTTGAGGGTAAACGCGTTTACATGAAGTCAAACCAATCATAGTTTGAAGGTTTGACAGTCAGACTAGGTTTGGGAGCTTTGGGGTCAAAATTGTCATGGATTTTTCAGCCAAAAGCATCAAGCCGAGCAACAAGACCTTTAAGCACCTCATTCGATCGAAAATTGTTGCTCCCTCAAAACCATCCAATGGTATGCATGGACCCTTATAAGCTCCGCCCTAAAGAAGATTAGATAACCAGGCCCCCTTTTCACAAATCGTATGCAACTAACAAGTATTCGTAAACCCAGAAAGTGACAGTGTTTTTCCGCTCATGTGAAACAGTGACAAAATATCCGTTTAAAGTCAGCTGGGAAAACACAGGTTATATATACAACGATTATTAACCAATAGACCTTTTCAGCTTGGTTGTTTGTTTTCCCATTTCAGACCATGTGATGTTACTCTTGGGATTTAATCCTTTCATATGTTAATATTTTTACATGTTCATAATAAAAGAACAATTCTCAAGGGAATGTCACGTGGTCTGAAATGGGCAATTTGCATACGAAGCTGAAAAGGTCTATTATCACAAGTATTTTTGTGAGCTCGGGTTTGTTTAAATACCTTTAGTAAATCCCCCCTTTTCTTGATAAAAACTGAGACACGATTCCAGCTCCTTTGACGAGTATTCAGGCACTTGTACACTTGTAAATGGTGTTATCACAGATTCACCATTCTAGAACCAAAACAAATTCGCCAAGTTTTAATGCCTATTGGTAAACGTGAAAACGCACACACAACACGTAAACAGTGACAACGTAAGTGGTAATTATAGCCCGATTTTTACAACAACCTTTTTGTGGCACGACACCCCTAAATCTTGGCACGTGGGCTGATTATTTTGTGTACTGCACCCCTATCAGACCAACAAATGTTCTGTTCACACGATGATAATAACGGGTGTCGTGCCAAAAATGATGGAACCGCGTGCCCGGAATTAAGGGCTCCGTACCATAAAAAGGTTGTAGTGTAAATCGAGCTATGGCATCGTGGGCATCGCATACGTAAGGGAACTGTCAATTTGAGCAGCAGACGGTCAGGGTATGCATGGAAGTGAGTATGGAAAAGTAGAGGCACACGCAACCGTGTTTAGTCTCATAACATAACGCTAGAGCAGATTTCGTATGAGTGTGAAAACGGACCGCGTCTTTCTGTGTCTGTGTCAATGCCGTGATGTGTATATAAACATTCGAAACCGTGTCGTCACCGTGCGGTGCCGTTTTCACAGTCACGCGAAATCTACTTTATCTCCTTGTGTGATGAGACTAAACACGGCTGTTTAGGAAACTAGTTGAATACTATTCACCCACACAGCCGTGTTCAGTCCCGTAACATAACGCTTTGTCGTTGCGTGACGAGACTAAACACAACTGCGTAAGAAACTAGTTAAATACACAGACACACGCCCTTTGAATACACGTAGGCACACGCACTTGAATACACGTAGGCACACGCACGTTGAATACACGTAGGCACACGCACGTTGAATACACGTAGGCACACGCACTTGAATACACGTAGGCACACGCACGTTGAATACACGTAGGCACAGGCACGTTGAATACACGTAGGCACACACACGTTGAATACACGTAGGCACACGCACGTTGAATACACGTAGGCACACACACGTTGAATACACACAGGCACACACACGTTGAATACACGTAGGCACACGCACGTTGAATACACGTAGGCGCACGCACGTTGAATACACGTAGGCACACACACGTTGAATACACGTAGGCACACGCACGTTGAATACACGTAGTCGCACGCACGTTGAATACACGTAGGCACACACACGTTGAATACACGTAGGCACACGCACGTTGAATACACGAAGGTACACGCACGTTGAATACACGTAGGCACACGCACGTTGAATACACGTAGGTACACGCACGTTGAATACACGTAGGCACACACACGTTGAATACACGTAGGCACACGCACGTTGAATACACGAAGGTACACGCACGTTGAATACACGTAGGCACACGCACATTGAATACACGTAGGCACACGCACGCACGTTGAATACACGTAGGCACACGCACGTTGAATCTTTTTATAACTATGGCAACTCAACGTCACTAAGTAACCATGGTAACAAACGTGTACCTTTCCCAAAAGGTCTTGAACTTCATAAGACTGGTTATGGTTTCGTTCGACTCCAGTACGAGACAATGCAAAAACCATAGCTGCAGTGTTTTTCTAATGGTAAATAAAGGGCAAATACATTGATTACATTTAGTGGTCATGCATCAATGAGGGAAACATTTTGAAGTGAAATGCATATTTTTCTCAGTTTCAAACTGAGACCTTTGGGATGTGATTCACACTTTAAATGGCCTTTGGACTAAGGAAAAGGGATCATTCTTGAACAACACTCTACAAAGTGGACAAATTTGAAGAGTAAAACAATATTATAGTTTTAGAATATCTTTTTGCTATGGGGCTCAGAGAGCAGTTTTGGACATCAAAATTGTATTGAAAATTTCCTGCATTTTTCTGGGCAAAACCTAAAAATGTGTGTATCATCAAAAGTGCACTTACCAAGCCCTCCTCAGGATGCAGTAGCTTTGTGAAATGGTGTACAATACTAAGATCCTTGGGTTGAATCTAAAGTCAATCAAAACATTACAACCTTATCCAAATAGACATGGACATTGATTACATCATTCCTTGCTATCAACATCAACATAATTGTCATCATCATCAACACCATCACTGACCATCATCATAATTGATTGTTGACTTTAATAATATCCATTGCTTCTGTAAATGTACTCTAGCTAGTTCACTACAGCACCCTCCTCTTCATCATCATGATCATCACCATCACCAGTACTGATGCTGTCATCCAAGTTATTTACATGACAAATTACTGCATGTTACCCATTTCTCTTTAGTATCCTTGAAAGATGTCTTGCCAAACAGTCCATTGAATTCATCTACAGCAAAAAGTACTTTTAAACTGAAACAAAGAAAATACTAAGTAATTTGTAGTGATGTGGTTTTTCTAAAGAAAACAATCTTTTGGTCATATAGGCTTCTTGTTTTTATTGGGCTTCCTTTTTTATTACCTACAAAGGAAGACCAATGCATGTAAAACACAGGAAGCCCCATAAAAACTGATTGCTCAAAAGCAAAAGATAGAAAATGCCAAACAAAGGAGCCAGAGGCTGGACAACAATTTAATAAGAATTAATAGCCTCTTGACCAAGCTACACATATGAAGGTCAAGTGTCAGAGCAATGATGATGATAATGGTGGTGGTGGTGGTATGTAGAAAATGAAATGTTTTAGCAAACTCTTCCACTGTTACACATCAAAGTTTCAGTAATTAAGAGCATTTTCTGAGAACAATCAGGCACATCAAACATATGTACTAATACATAGTACATCACTTAATCAATGAGAGATTTACCTGGTTTCTTTCTTCAGTTCTTTTAAGACCACGCCCACAACATCAGGTGCATAATTTATTCTTTTTAAACCCTAGAGCAAACAAAATACAAAACACAGTGTTATTCTCTATTCCAATGTTTACACTAACACTGGGATTATTTTATTTGGAGGAGGATGCCATCTTAAAGTGGTATGGTTGAACCTCTTGTAAACAAACCCCTCAGGACCAGGAATAGTCCAGTTTCCAATTACTAGAGACTGCGAGCTTCCTGACAAAAGGTGAATTTTGCAGCCTTAGCCTCCTTTTCAAGAAAACCCATGGGAATAAATTTGATTTTTGCGTTGTTCTTTATGAACAATTTCTGCATTTCTCTCACTGGTATTTTTGAATAATTGACGTTGGACTACTGGACTATTGGTCATTCTTGCATAAACCTTTCCATAAATTTGTACATACCTGGTCAATGACACTTAGCAGGGATTTGCCTTTCTCTGTGGAATCAAGTTTACCCCAGGTATATGTTTGGCTTGTTTCTATCTGAAGAAGTAAAATCATGTCATTAAACACAATGATATTGTAAATATTACTGTAAAAAATAAATGTTTTGTCTTGTCTTGTCTTGATATTGTATTAACTGCAATACAAACTAGGGTTATGTCTAAACTAATCCTGAAAAACTTGAAAACACACACTTTTTTTGCTATGGTTAAAGGCTTTACATCCAAGTGGTGCAAAAATGGAGTGAAAAAGACTTGTTTTCAATTTTTTCCAGATGTGTGTGGACCTAGCCTAAATGACACCCCAAAGTAAAGAGGGACCTTATTTTGCTTAAATATGACTATGGTAATCAAACATACATCGGCTTTATATCTTTTTTATTCAAGAACATTTTCTCTGACTGGGCAACAGTGGGATAATAATGTAAAGGACAGTTGATCAATAATTGGTTCCTTCAGTAGGACCTCAAGAATTTAATTCTTCCTTATTTTCTTGATAATTGTAAAAACATGTGGGTAATATGTAGATTTAGGAACTTAAAAGGAGCAAAAAAAAATCATTTTCACAGCTTGCGTACCTTACTAAGAAAATCTGTGTTAATTTCTCTAATCATTTTAAGCCACTGTGCAGATTCCTCTGGCTGATCAAACCTGTCATCTCTGCTTTTAGACATTTGAACTCCTTTCTTACTATGAACCCACTGAAACACTGTCAAAAGAAAAAATATATCATCTATGAGGTGCAAATAATCAAAAGTTATATTGATTGATTAAGACGTGGATCCAGACTCAAACTCAAAATGATTCATAGACAGCACCTCCCTCCCCCACCATGCATATAGTATTCCCCTCCTTTCCCCCTCTTTGAAATTTCCCCACCTTCTCATGGGACATTTTCAAAGCTTTCAAAGAGTAAAGTATTGTACATCATCATAGATCATTGTATTGATCTGTAAAAATCTGAAAATCTGACCAGTTTCCATAAACCAGTGTGAACATGTCTGGATCTGTGCCTGTGATTACATTTCATATTACTGTGAAAAACCTCAGCACATGGTAGAATATATTTATGACCTGGAATGCCTTGCATTCTGATAAATACCACAGACCTAACTCAATCATCAGTGTAGCGTACAACTGTAACACTGTTCTCAAGTGCCTAAAGGAAAAGAGCCCTCATTACACAGTGTCCAGCAAAAGTTGATTGGGTGGCATGGGTGGTGTTGAAATAAAAACATTCACCTATCACCACTGTGGTCCAACAGGTCGAGTCACTGGTTCGAAGCCTGCAGATGCCACATGTGAGTAGAGTTTGTTAGATGTGTTGTTCTCTCCCTTGCCATGAGGGTTTTTCACCGGGTTCTCTGGTTTTCCTCCCTCCGTAAAAATCAACATGTGAGCTGTTGTATGCTTAAAACAGTTAAGGCAGTGGTAGTGAGTGAAAGTGGCAATGCCTTCAATTAGCATGAAAGTGCTAGAATAACTAGGAACTTAAATAAAGAGCTTTTATTTTTATTTTTTTTATGTGAGTATTGTGCATTAATGCTGGCCAGCCCTGCAATTCTGTAGAAGATTGTGTCAGACTGAGAGTTTTCACAGTCGTATGAAATCTGACTACATTTGAATTAAGGTTGGAACACTTACCATTAGGGACAAGCAAAACAAACCAGCCTGCCTTGAAAGCTGAATGGACAACATGAGTAAGAGAAAGGGTCTTACCACAACCAGCCTCACCATCTGAGCATAATGCAGTCAAGGATTGACCTTTTTAAACAGTGCAGCCTGAGTACTGTACTTGAGTCATCACTACCATCTTTCCCTTTCCTCTCTCCACTTCACCTTATATAGTCCCCCACCCAAACCTCCCTCCCCCTCAAACTGATACTTTTGTTAAATTATACTTTTGCAATCTTAATTAACAGCCATCTTGCTATTGTAGACACTTCAATTCGGGTCTGGTAGCTAGATTTCACCCCCAATCTCTTGTAGGTAATGCCCCTATTAATAAATCCACCAGTAGTTATTACCCATGGATGATTATTATTGATTTGGCCTGTAGATGGCCATAGTAATTGGGTTCCACTGTATTTTACATCACTACCTCCACTACAATAGTCCATCTAATATATTTCAAAGGATACAGAACACAAATTTTGGATTTGTTTCTCCAGGTTTCCATTGCTTCAGTTGTTGTATAACATCCAATGCTGGTTTTCTTATCATAATATAATTACCTCCCAACAACTTTTTCTGTACAAAAATACAATGTACTGTATATATATTTCCGCTGACAGTAAAAACTTATAAATCGAAGCTAACAATATTGGTAAACATTCCTATGAGAACACTTACATCCTAATGCAATCAGCTCTTACTGTCTACTTTAGAATAGCGAACTTCAGATGTGACTATGAATACGAGATTGAGTACAAGTACAAGTTTTAAAATTGGCCTTGCGTGAGTTGCTGATACTGAACCCTAGTCCTGTACATAGATTGAAACATCAATTGTAAGAAATGGAAAATAGGCTATGATTCAGTATCAACAGCCCACACAAGACCAATTTAAAAACTCGTACTCGTACTCAATCTTGTACTCGTTGTCAAATCTGAAGTTCACTATTCATATCTCCTATGCAACCATTATGAATGGCTGGGAAATAGCATAACTTAGCAAGTGAGACCAGATAGAGGTGTCAATCTTGGAGTGTACCCAACTTAGCTGAGAATGGTGTCTGGTCTGACATGTACACAACTAACCTGATTTTGGTATCTCTTTGGTAAACAGTAACTAAGTTTGCTACTGATTTCATCTTCATCTACACAGTAGAAATATCCAAAATGACTGTTGTTGTGGTTGTTCTGCAAATAATTAAAAGAAATGAGACACTCATTCATTCAATCCATCTATAACACAGGAAGCCCAAACTGTGATTTTGGACAAACATTCACAAGCATTTTGGATACTCTTTGAGCACAAACCATCAGTTACAATATGGTATACTCTCTTTGAGGGGGACCTAGGGGGGTTACGAATACCGCAATCCCACATGAAAAATTCGAAAATACTGCAATCCCGCACGAAAAAATGGTCAATCCCGCATGAAAAATTCGAAAATACAGCTCACCACACGAAAATTTTCAAAATACCACTCCCACGGGACCTCACGCGCAGAAACATGAATCACAGAAACATGAAATTTTCTATCGAGTGCCAGAAGCAAAATCCCGCATCTCGCAGGCCTCAAAAATACTGCATTACCGCAATTTCAAATCGTTTTTCCCGTAATACCGCAGCTCAAAAAAAGAAAATACCGCATACCGCAGGGTTTGAGAATACCGCAATACCGCAATTTTTTTTTGTAAAATACCGCAATACCGCACAAAGAAATGGTCAATCCCGTAAACCCCTAGGACCCCCTCCTCTTTCCTACGTTACATTGAGCCAAAAATCTAAGTGTTTTTTTCTGTCTTCGTAATATAAATGTTAGTGATTGATACGTGCACTTCAGACACAATGCTGCAATTACCTAGTCTCCTTCGCAGCCGTTTTCTGTTTCGGGATCACAGGGATCCCGAAACAGAAAACGGCTGCAAAGGAGACTAGCAATTACCGGGTCATTTTCTAAACTGATGGTTGAGATCTCCTGAGCGCTTCTTGCACCAGCTGTAGCTGTACTTGTCTTGGTGCTGAATACTCGGCAGGAATCTTGAGCAAAAATCTTTAACGACAAAAGTTAAAATTATCCACCAAAGATGACAGAACTGATCATGAAGAACATGCAAACTCACTTGATGAAAAATCGCTCTGATTTGAACTGAATTCCTTGAAAACAATCCTGATATAAAAGAGAATAATCAGTTCTCAATACAACTTACGCAATGTAAATTCTGACGCAAATAAAAGCAGAAAAAAAGATAATATAAAATAAAGTTCTAAAAACTCACTGGAAGCCGCCATGTTTTGCGCGCGAACATGCGCAACGCACATTTGTATTCATGAATCCGCTGATCGAAAGGAATCAAAAGCGCCATTTTGAAATTTCATTTCAAAGTTCGCTGCACATTTTTTGCTTGTTTTCGCGTCTTTCTTTGGTTAAAACTATGGCTGGAGGGGACAAGAAGAAAAAGAATAAACGCTCTAATCGCAGCAGGTCTCGCTCTCCGAGAAGAAGGGATAGATCTCCAAGAAGACGAAAATCTTCACCTGAGTCTTCAGGCTCAGATTCTGAGCCAGAAAAGAGAAGTCGTAGAGACAAAGACAGAGAGAAATCCAAAGATAAAAAGTAAGAGAGATTGTCGTGACTTAGTTCCTTCTTTTTACTATTGCTTGCCATGCATTTTTATTTCGTATGCTGTACTTAGGGCCTAGCAAAGTCATCGAATGATTGGCTCTGTCATTGAATCATTAATAAGAACGTTTGTACTCAACTTTATAACTTTACTGAAATAAAATTATTAGTATAATGAATACTTATTATCAATATGGTCATTCCCTTTAGGAAAGAAAAGAATTATTACAAGTCTTTAGAAACGCCTGAAGAAAAGCGCGCCAGGAGACTTGCAAAAAAGGTAATGTGATATTACAGCTCTGAATGATGGACCAGATATCTGTTTGAATGAGGTCTGTTCCATATGTCATGAATGTGCCTGTCATCTACCTAATTAGTCCGAGTTCCAAGATATGCTTCACCTGCCATATACAAAGGATTTGAACAAGGCTACGTGCTAAAACTTTTCTCGTTATGAATGGCTGAGCTTTCATGCATGTAGCATTGTCTTGATTCTTTTTATATGTGATAAGTGAATTGTATCTCAGAAGTCGGCTATTGCTGAATTAAGTTTGGGAAGATTTCGACTGTGCTGGCGCCAGCTCGCTTGAGAGGGCCGCGGAACGAATCACGATGAAAGGGCCTTAATCCCACACAGAGAAAAGAGCAACGTCGAGTCACGTCTTTACCCGTCGAAATCTTGACGGCCTTTAATCTCAATACATAATTGTCAAAGAATCATACGCTAAACTATCAAATTACAATGTTGATCTAAACTAATTAAAAAATTAACCGAGGCACAATGGGCCGTTACACTGCTTCCCTAAATGATGTAATGATTTACAAGTTATCAATGCAAAAATTAAATCACTAAAGGAATAAATATCAAATGATATAGAATTGTTAATCTTAAAGATATCACTAAATGATCATGCAGTTATAACTCTATATAATCACATTCTCAAAAACTGTAACGATATGGGTAAATATTGTCTTATAACTAGGTGCTTTTACATAATGTAGTGTCTATTTCTTGGCTGATGCGTAAATTCCGTACTACTTGTCTTGCGTTTCTACTTTTGGTAGGACTAGAACCAACTTGTGAACTGGTCTGTCGTATGTCTTTCGTTGTCCGTTTCTTGATATCAGGACTTGAACCTTGCGAATCAGACCGTCGCGACTTGGATAGGTCTTTGTGATCCTGGCAAGTGGCCACTGGTTTCTTGGTGTATCGTCTTCCCGAAGAAGGACGATGTCGCCGACTTGGTTGTTCCGTCTTGGGGTGTTCCACTTGCGTCTGTTGTTGAGCAGGCTCAAGTACTCTTTTTGCCATCTTGACCAGAACTGATTGGCCATGTACTGCACCCGTCTCCATCGTTTCCGGCAGTACATGTCAGCGCTTTCGAAGTTTCCTGGTGGTGGTAGAATCACGGATGACTTGCCTGTCAGGAGGTGATTAGGTGTCAGGGGTTCAGCTGCTGTTGGATCGGAGAGATCTGACACCGTAAGTGGACGGCTGTTGATGACGTTCTCTGCTTCTGTCATCAGGGTTCTGAGAGCTTCATCGTCGAGTTGGGTACCCTGCTTGTTCAGTAGTGAAGAGAGTACTGAACGAACCGATCTTATCATCCGCTCCCACACGCCACCCATGTGGGAAGCGTGTGGCACATTAAACTTAAACTCGATCAGTTCGCAGTCTTGCTTGGACAGGAAGTCTTTTATCTTCGCTGAGTTCAGTTCCGTCTTGGCAGCGTTGAGCTCGTTGGTTGCGCCAATGAAATTTGTCCCTTGGTCTGACCTTAATGTGCGCACTTTACCTCTTCTGTTCAGAAAACGTCTGAGACCGTTTATGAAGGAGTCTGTTTCCATGGAGCTCAATGTCTCTAGATGGACAGCGCGAGATGAAAGACATGTGAAGATCAGACCGTAGCGCTTCAGAGTTTTCCGTCCTTCCTTTATGTAAAAAGGACCGAAAACATCCATGCCAGAGTACGAGAACGGGGCTGCAGGTGTGATGCGCTCCTCAGGCAAGTCGGCCATCTTTTGGCTTTGTAGTTTGCCTCTCTCTTTACGACACGTTATACACTTTGAAATGAGAGATGCTGCGGCACTTCGTCCGTTGATGATCCAGTATCCTGACTGGCGGGCAGCATTCAGGGTAGCATTTCTACCTTGGTGGTGAATCACGTCACAGTGAAAATGTCTGATCACGATGTCTGTGATGTGGCTTCTCTTGGGAAGAATGAGAGGGTGCTTTATTTCGTACGGTGCATCTGATGTGGTTATACGTCCACCAACTCTTAGTAAACCGTCTTGGTCAATGAATGGGTCTAGACGAAAGAGTGAGCTCTTCGTCTTGATATTCACGTTTCTGCTTCTTGCAGTCTTGCGGTCTTTGAATTGGTCGCTGTTTCCTTCGAGCTTTGTAAGAACCTTTACTTCTTCGCTGAAGTGTTCACCTTGAAGATTACTTATGATTAGCTTCTCGGCTTTCTGTAGATCTGAGACTGTTTGATCTTGGGGGTTGGTGTCTTGATGGACGGTTTTCTTCGAGAGAATTCTTTCCTTGAGTCTGTGGATGCCACGTCGAATGGCAGCCACCCAGGACTTTGCCTTGTGCCATGTTGAAAAACGTTCAACATACTTGAGGATGATGGGTTGAAGTGATTTTACTTCAGCAGCACCACTGAGGAGTGTTGTAGCCTCTGGCTTTGAAGTTTGCTTTTCTCCCTTCGGGAACGTTCGGACTTCGACGTCGTCCTCTGCTAGTTCAGTGAGGTTAGATGGTTCACTGAACAGTGGTACTTCTGCTTCCCAAAGCATGTCTGGGCCTTTCAACCACCTTGGGTCATTTAGAAGCTCGCTTGCAGTCATCGATCTAGAGGCTTCGTCTGCAGGGTTATCTTTTCCTTTAACGTGATGCCATTGACTTGGTTTGCTGTGGTCTCGGATGTGCTGAATCCTGTTGGCAACATACACGTGAAAACGTCGAGCGTTGTTGTTGATATAGCCAATAACGATCTCCGAGTCTGTGTAATACACACATCTTAGATCTTTGTAGTCGAGCTCATTCTTTAGCATGGTGGCTACATTGACAGAGATCACCGAGGCTGTCAGTTCCATCCGAGGTATGGAGATGGTCTTCAGTGGTGCAACACGTGACTTGGCCATGAGGAAGCTGACGTGGACCTCATCACGAGCATTGACCAAACGAAGGTAGGACACTTGTCCTAGTCCGTTGTCGCTAGCATCAGAAAAGCTGTGTATTTCGGCTTTCACAGGAGTTCCAAATCCAGAGGGCTTCATGCAGCGGTCGATCTTGACCTTTTCTAGGAGAGGAAGCTCTGCACGCCACTTTTCCCATTTTTGAGCGATGTCATCAGGTACTGGGTCATCCCAGCCGACGTTCTGTCTACACAGGCTTTGGAGGATCTGTTTGCTCACAAGGATAACAGGTGCGACTACTCCTAGTGGGTCGTACACAGAGCTTGTTGTCGATAGGATTCCTCTGCGTGTGAGCGGTTTGTCTCTTAGCTCTATCCTAAAGCCTAGAGTGTCAGATTCTATGCACCAGAAGGTTCCTAGCGATCGCTGAATTGGTAGTGCGTCATGTCTGAGATCCAGGTCCTTGAGATCTTTCGCCCTGTCATCTGTTCGGACTGCTTCTAGCACCGGCTTGCTGTTGCTTGCAAATTTGTGGAGACGAAGGTTCCTTGAAGCGCACATGGCTTGACTTTGTTTTATCAACTTGACAGCGTCTTCGACGGTTGGGACTGACTTGAGTCCGTCGTCGACGTAAAAATCATTCTGAAGGAAATCTGCGGCTTCATCTCCAAACTCTTCTCGGCCAGCTTCAGCTGTTCGACGAAGACAGTAGTTTGCCACTCCTGGTGATGATATAGCTCCAAACAGATGGACATTCATACGATATTCTACGATTCGACCGTCTAGGTCATTTCCTTCAAACCACAGGAATCGTAGAAAGTCTCTGTCTTCGGCATTTACGAAGAAGCTGTGGAACATTTGTTCAACATCACATGTAATCGCAACTTCATCTTTCCGGAATCTGAGAAGAACTCCAACTAGGGCATTCATCATATCTGGACCTTGAAGAAGATGTTTGTTCAAAGACTCGTCATTGAAGATGGCACTACAATCAAATACGACACGTACTTGGTCCGGCTTTTTGGGATGGTGGACATCGAAATGCGGCAAGTACCAGACCTTGCCAGGTTGTGTGGCCAACCCGTCGATAGGGATGCGACTGGCGTGGTTTCGATCGAGAATCTTTTTCATGAAGTCAGTGTACGCACTCTTTAAACTGTTGTCTTTGGCTAACTTCCTTTTGAGGGATAGAAGTCTACGCAGACATTGCCTTTTGTTGTCAGGCAGTGTGACATCGTCCGTCGTAAATGGAAGAGGAGCTTCCCAATTCCCATTGGCATTCTGGTGTATCTTAGTGTCCAGGATCTTTCTGAATCGTTGATCATCCATGGATTCAGCTTTATCCGTGCCTTGAATTTGTCGGCTGTAATGCAGCTCGTTGTAATCGAGTTCCATCATCTCACGCAACTGCTGCGGACTGGTAGTGTCTTTAGTGGCGATGAGACTTGCTGTCTGGGCTTCTGTCTTAAGCCCTTCTTCTAGTTGCACTGTCAGTCTCTTTACTGATGCTGGCTTTGATTCCGTTAATATTTTGCTTGTTCTCCGCGGGCAGACATTTCCGATTACTGTCCATCCAAACTTATATTCCTCTGCCCAGGGCTCGTCTTCTTGGCCATAGATGATGCTTATAGGTTGGAACGCGGTTGGGACATTCCGGCCAATAAGCATGCCTACTTCTACATCTGGGTAGTAATGGATCCTGTCGGCGATCGGACTTAGATGTTTCCATTGTTTTGCGATGATTGGAGTGGCAATGTCTTGGTGACTTGCTGGAATGTCTTGCGTGTAGGCGAATGGAACCTTGATAGGCGCGTGGTCGTGATTGATGTCTTGTACTTGTAGACCAAACAACTTTTTCGTGCGAATTGTGTTTGTCCCCACTATGGTGTTTACTTGCAAGTTGACGTCTTCTCCATTTACTCCTAGCTTTTCAAGCAGTGCGTCTGTCACGAAAACATCAGTAGATTGATCGTCGAGTACTGCGTATGTTAGTGTCTTGAGACAAGGAGATGATTGATGGGTTACCTCTACAAGAACGATCCTCGCACAAGAACGAAACGTTTTTGGCGAGCCGCAAATCTTCGTACACGCGGTTGACGACATGTTCGAATCGTTGTCGTCTTCTTGCTTGTGAAGCAAGGTAAGATGTTTATCTTGGCATATGTTGCACGTCGGCCGTGCTTTGTCGCAGTCTTTGGCGACATGCTTGTCAGTGTTTGCACAATTGAAACACAGTTTGTTTTTAAATAAGAAATCTCTTTTCTTCTGATAGCTCAAATCTAGAAACTTCTGACAATCTGTCAATGCGTGTGTTTTTGAATCGTGGTACTTACAGAATATCTCATCTGTCGGTTCTTTTCCTTGAGTTTTGGATTCGTTAGATTGTGTCTTTGTCGCTAAAGTGGTAGCGAGATTCCTTCTCTGGTACGTGGTGCCGGCGTTGGCGGGACTTGCTCTTGACGATGCGGCAGCCGTACTGTTGCCAAAATTGATTTGGGGAATGTTCATGCGTTCTGCATGGAATCTCACCTCTTCGACGAAATCAGCGAAAGAAGGAAAGGACTGAAAACCTTTCTCTTGTTGCAATTTTTGTACTCTAGTTGACCACTTGGTCCTAAACCACCCTGGGAGTTTTTCCACTAAGCCTTGTATCTTTGAGGGATATTCGAAAATCTTAAGATTCGGGATGTAACGACTTGCTACCAGGACTTGGTTCAGAAAGTCGCTGTATTCTTGCAATCCTTGGGGGTCATTGTTCGATATCTTTGGCCAGTTTGTGAGTTTATTTTCGAAGTCGGTGTAAAGTATGGCTGGGTGACCATAACGATGTTTTAGCATTTTTCTAGCTTCTGCGTAAGCTGTTTCTGGTTGGTCGACCATGAATTGCAACTGTTCGACGACTTTCTTAGCTCTCCCATCCAGGTGCTGGTATAGCAGATACAACTTCTGCTGGGATGTCACTGGAGCGGAGTCGACGAGAGCGTCGAAGGCCGTCTCCCACAAGAAGAATCTGGTTTTATCCTTATCATCACCCCTGAAGATTTCTGGCTTTGCTTGCGGCAAGCGTTGGAGCTGTGCTACCTTAGCTATTGACTCTACTATGCTTTGATTACAATCGGCTTGCGGTGTGTACGGTGTGTACAGGTGTGCAGGTGACAATAGCTGTTCTTTTGGCATCATTCGTGGTGCGGTGGCGTAGGCAGACATGGTGGGATGTACGTTTGCCGCACTTGCACGGTAAGGTGGAGAGTACGTGTGTCTGGTACTTACAGCCATAGGTGATGTGAACATTCGTTGAAGGTTAGTACTGACCAATGGAGTGGTTGTTTGTTGCACTTGACTGCTTTGGAGGTGACTGGTGAGGGGGTGAAAGCTTGTAGGAACACTGTAGACTGGCAGAGTGGATGTGTGGCTGTTTACGTTAGGTTGGGCTGTGGTCCTCGTCGCTGAGTGTCTGTCTGAAGTTCCTAAACGGTCAGCATGCGAAATGTCTTTCAGCGGCGTAGCTTGAGTTGTTGTTACATTGCTCACATTGCTTGTTTGTGGCGTTAGAGAAACTGATGTGTTGTCTGATGTTTGTATCAAAGATCTTGGAAGGTTGTCTAATGGTAATTGCGTTGAGTTCTTCCCTGCGTCGTCTTTTGAAGGAAACCAAGCTGCAAGTGATGGCGTTTTTCTCCTTCCGCTTACTTTATCGCTTAAAGGCGAAGGCGCTGGTTGTAGCGTTGGCGTCCTTTCAAAGTTGTCATCGAAAGGGAACAGCATGCTAGGTGGGGTGGGTACACTGCGCGTCGTCTGCCGGACATCAACTCCGTCATCGAATCCAGCTGCGTATTTAAGGACGTCTTCTTCAGCTTGCATTGCATTGATTTCTTGTTGGATTTTCAATTTGGCTAGCGCCTTTTCTTGTTCCAATATTGCGTCGCTGAACTTAAGCTGTTCTTCTAGTGCCGCTCTTCGAGCTTTAGCAACTAGAAGCGCTTCTCTGGAAGACGTAGACGCGCACGAGCGCATGGAATTTGCTTTAGATCTACTGGAAATAATTGAGCCAGCGTCTTCGTTGAGCAATCGGATACGTTCGTGAGCTGTTCTGCGTGCAGACTCGATTGATGTTGCGATAGTCATTTGTAATTCAGTGATGTGATTGAAAGCTACTATATCATCAACAAATGCTAGCCATTCGCTGATCCTTTCGATTGCTTCGTCGCTGGACTTTGTAAGAGTGTCAAGTTCAAGATCTATATCTACCACGTCTTCGGAGGATCGAAGCGTGCCGTGAAAATGATTATAACTTGAATTAAAACGCTTTATCGCTAAATTGGCGGCTTGTTCTTTAGTTGAATTTTTAAAGTCGAGACCTTTTCCAGTCATTACGCCAACGGATCCCTGTGTTAAGCTTCGGAAGCCGTGATGCTGGCCGCCATCAATATCCGAATTTTGTACGTGTGACATTACACAGCAGGCTTACTGTTTACTTTATAAAGAGACCGGAAATATTGACATTTGGCTCCTCCTGCAGCATGATTCGGGCATGAATTTACGCGGAATTGCTTAACTTTATAGTAGTATAAAGATAATTCTGTTTCTTACCTCAAAGTCCTTTGAACTTATATAAACAATTGAACAGAATACTGTATTTCGAAGTCCAAGATCCATATTTTTGACGAAACTGATAATTAATCGCCTTGGAATCCTTATAGAAAGTTAGCTCTAAAACTCACCGTGTTAGGTCTAAAAGTCACCGCTCGGTTGTTATCCAGCTTTGAGTCGACTTACTACATGAATAAAGATGTTTGAAGTTGTTCTTTGTTGAATATTAGCGTCGAACTTCTTTGATTATCCTACAACTGAGCCACGTGGCTTGGAGCCGTCGGCGGTGAAAATCCGGTGACCTCGAATGCACAATTCGACCAGAATTTCGACCAAGAATGACAGGATCGTCAATGTTTCAACTTAGAAACCTGAAGATTTCGACTGTGCTGGCGCCAGCTCGCTTGAGAGGGCCGCGGAACGAATCACGATGAAAGGGCCTTAATCCCACACAGAGAAAAGAGCAACGTCGAGTCACGTCTTTACCCGTCGAAATCTTGACGGCCTTTAATTCGGTCGTACAAATGATATCTTATATGTTAACGTATCAAATTACAATGTTGATCTAAACTAATTAAAAAATTAACCGAGGCACAATGGGCCGTTACAAAGACTGACATCTAAATCATTAGGTATGGCAACCTCCTATAATTAAGTTTGGCAACTGTTATTGGTGCCACAGGGTCTGTACTTGTAGCACACCACAGAGCACACAGTGTCTTGGTAGAGTTAGTATGCTTTCTGAGTCAACTGCTACTCCAAAGTGTCTCCAAAACTGAATTCAGTAGCATTAGGTACTGCAGCAATTAGGTGATACAGGCCTGAGAAATCTGTAATAGTAAAAGCAAGTAAACAGTCTTATTGATGTACTGTGTTGCCCCATACCATGCATGTCTCAATACTTTTGCATTTGATTGGGAGTCAACCTTGAGAAATAGCACAGCACATGACAGCACATCACAGACTTTAATTTCACTGTCAAACTCAAACCATCTAATTAATGCTGTTTAGAAAAAGGTGACAGGATAGTGTCAGATAGAGGGAGACATGTTCATGATGATGATGATGAATATGATGATGATACATGTATAAACAACATTGATTATACAAGTGGTTGAGCATACATTCATGTATTGGATACTAATGAATGGTCTGAAAAATACCTGTAAAATCAACTCTTCATACTTTAGGAAGCTAAAGACAGAAAGAGAAGACAACAAATGGGATGGAATAATGAATATGAGGTAAATTGTGCCTGTTATCATATGACCTATATTTGGACCCATGTGTGCTCTTAAGAAAACCTTTGGAAAAAAGTGATGTCAACAGGGCCGGACAGCCTTTTGAAGGTGGAAAAACCTGTGCACATGCCAAAAATATAAATAAAATGGTGATAAAAACAGTCACATGATAAAATGCTTATTGACTGAGTTAGGTCAGGCCAGACAGAAAATATTTGGCTCTTGGTCATTTGTATTACGCGAGGTCTGTACAGCATGACCTCAAGCCAAATGTTTCCAAATATTTTACATTGTGGTTTGTTGTTGTTTTGTTTTGGAGTTATTTACCAGTAACTGAGTTAACAGTCCCAGAATGCACTGTGCTTCAGCATACTAGCAATATCCTGCAGGCTATGCCCTTTATACATTTTATTTGATGGATGGGATACCTGTGGCAATTAGAGAAGATTGTAAGGAAAATTTCCTTAATATATTATATTCTCAGTCAGCTCTCTTCTCTATTGCCACAGGATTCCCAATAAAGGAATATCCTGCACTGAGGCTATCTTGGTGAAGTAATCATAAAGCTTTGAATAAAATGTGAAAAAATTCTTGTATTCCAGGGTTATACCAACACAGATAATCCATTTGGAGATGCTCATTTTTTGGAAACATTTGTGTGGCATAAGGTAATTAAACACAATTAAATTTCATTTATAAAATATCCAATTGATAACCAATTTAGACAATTAATTACACTATAATGACTTGTGTATCTGTTTGTTTGTCTATAGAAACAAGAGAAACTTGGAGATCATGGCTTGGATGAAGATGAAAAAAGAATGGATGACAAGAAAAATCAAATGGAAAGAAGGGTACAATTAAGTTTAAAGAAGAAATTGACAGGCATCTATCACAAAGCTGAGTGAAAGTGATCTCTTATCCAACAAAATTTTCCTTCGTATGAAAGTATCCTCAAGGAGAAACTAGAGTTTTATTACATAAATGCATGTGTAACCCTTATGCTATTCTTGCACAGACTTATCAATTGATTTTATAAAATAGATTAAATTAATCTACAATAAATCATATATACATGCAATATACATGCATGTCATGCAGTTGTCAAAATACTTACAACTTTTTTTTTAACTTTTGACAGAAACAATTAGAAAGAGTTAGACAGAGAAGAGCTGTAAGTATTGTTTTTATGAATTTTACCAAAAATCTTACTGAACATTATATTTTCATGTTTTTTATTAGTATCAACTGATCATTAGCTGATTTTTTCCATTTTATTCTTACCCATCTCCAGGAGAGAGAGCGTGAAATGGTTCTAAGAGAGGAGGAGAAGGTAATAATTTTTAATGATGAATAATGATCATCACTGTCTTAAATAATTGCTATTGTAGGAGAGCATAACCAGAACAACTGAAAGACAAATTAAAAAAATAATAGACAGTCTGAAGTTGTGCCAATGTGTTAAATTTGGCTATTGAAGGCAAGCACTCCTGTATTGAAATATCAGTTTTGTATACGCACATGTCTTCTGTTAAACAAGTACTGTCAGTAATTGTATTACTGATGATATTTTTATGAATAGGAAAGAATGCAAAGAGAAAAAGAGTCAAACTACTACAGTGAATGGGAGAAACAAGAAGACAAGGTTGGTTTTTCTATAGTAAATAAAATTAATTATAACCTATTGTGATCGGTTGGCATTATTCTTTTCTCAAACATAAACCTTGCATATATTCAATACTAAATTAAATAATCTGAGTACTGCTTAATGAGAGAATACAAGCAGAGTTGCTATTAAGTGAGAGCAGCTTCCATACTGTATGACTAAAAAGTGCATGACAGAGCAGTTACGGCAGGAATTTCAAATGACAACATACCTACTTACATGGTCACAACACTGCAAGGTCTGTTTCACACTCATACGAAAATTGCTCTAAAAATGAAGTATTTGTAACAGTCTGTAATATTCTCTTTGCTACTGTTTATCAGTTCCATCTTCAACAAGCAACTTTAAGATCAAAGATTAGAATCCAAGATGGCAGAGGTAAACATATTTACATATCTTGATAGTTTTATTAATGAAATGATGTCAACCTTAGAGACTCATTTCCATTTGTTTAAAGCAGATATTAATTGAATGGTTGCCCATCAAAACAGCCAAAGTAATTTGCTCGATGTCCAGGCATGCTTGACATAGCAAAGGCCATTGATACCTAATTGGATTATTTGAGGAAATCATCAGAAAAGTACCTTCTTTAGCTGTTTTCTTGGGCATCTCTTCAAAATAATTATAGTAAACTGTAGTAGTTGTCCATTAGAACCAGCTTAATGAGTGACTTTAGATTGTCTAAAATGGTGTCTTTGGGGATTTCCTCCCTGCCAATTAAAATACATATCACTAGCTGCCATAAAAAAGGCAATAATTAATAAGCCAATAATTTTATGGGCAGCCCTTTAACTTTTTTTTTGTTCTTTTACCCCAGCAAAACCTATTGATTTGTTAGCACAATATATCAGCACAGAAGATGAAGATTTAGATATTCAAATGCATGAGCCATATACAATATTAGTGGTAAGTAATTAAAGTTTGTGTTTGTACCTTGATGACATAAATTCTTATGTGTTGTATTTTCACCTTAACTGCAGGGTCTAACCCAAGGTGACTTATCAGATTTGGTAGAGGATATAAAAGTATATATGGAATTAGAACAAGGCAAAAATACTGAATACTGGCAGGTACAGTACCTAAGTTACTAATAAATCATAAATCTGATGGCAAATGCCCGGGGGGGGGGGGGGGGGGGGATGGATGGGGATGCTCGTCTTACGTCCTTTCAGAGGTCAAAATCTGCAATCTTGTACCTTTTAGGGTGTCTCAGACTTAAGTGGACTACCAGGTGGTACCTTTTAGGGACTGTTTTGGGGTAGATAAACTACTTAAAATAAGCATGAAAGGGACGATTTCGATGATCTGAATTGAATCTTCAAAGCACATCGATAACAAAGTGTTTCATCACTTTGATTTTTTTTATTATTGTTTTTGAATTGGTACCTTTTAGGGGTAGAAATGAATTGTTGCCACTCCCACTCAGGTACCTTTTAGGGGCCTTTTTCAAAATTTCCGACGAGCATCCCCGTCCTCTTATAAATATATAGGAGTACCCCCCCCCCCAGGGGGCAAATATCACCCATTTGTACATCCTCTCCAGACCTTTGGTGATCATGATCAGTCATTCATCGTTTATCTTTCAAACCACATAATATTTGTGCTTGCTAAATCTACATGATTGAACTGTGTGTCTATGAGTGGAAAAATGTCAATTCCCAACTTGGGGATTTCCCTGGGTCTTAACTGAGAATCTGTTCTATTTTACTTGGGAAATCTGTAATTTACCCAAATTTGTAAAAATAGAACAGATTCCTAGGGATTCCCTGGTTAGACCCAGGGTAGCCCCATGTTTGACCCAAGTTGGGAATTGACATTTTTTTTCCTATTATTGTCAAATTTGACATTTGAAAATGTTTGTCTGTTACTAGGATATAACTTCAGTATGTAAAGATGAGCTTCAGAAGTTAAAGAAACTAGCTCAGGATGGTAAATATATAATTATACTTTGGGATATAAAGGGTTTACAGAGATAATAACTTCCATTTTAGAAGGGTCTGTAGTGCCACAACTCTCTAGCATATACTCTGAACTGCACCACATTTCTTTAATATACATTGTACATGTATGTACTCTTTAAGACAGACACTGATACTTTACAGCAAAAATCGTTGCATTGTGACCTCCAACGTTGGTAAGATTTTGGTCTTTTCTGATCCATCCATCATTCTTGGGGGCGGAGCATTCATGAACTCGTTCACTGATTGGTTGATTTGAAAGAAGCTCTGCCCCAAACTGATTGACGGCTCAGAAAAACCCAAAATCAAAACAAAATTTGTAATTTGCTGGTCGCATACAACGATTTTGGCTGTAAAAGCAAATGTAGCTAAGTTGGTTAGAGTGTGCACAACCTGCTGAGCAAGAGGACCCAAATATAATGCCTACTTGTTATGTACATGTACACTTGTTGTGATTTCTTTCCATTCTGTATGTTTTAGTTTTAATTAGCTTTATAATATATGCTCTTAAAATGGAGCTTCAATAAAATGGAAGACCAGCTTCGGAAAGACTACCAATGCTAATAAATAATTATTATCATTGGTATACCTTTTTTCATGCATACATTACCAGATATTGTGGACAATCAAAGCTGTAACCAAGGGGAGTTTCCTTGTAGAAACCAAAGGTTTTTACAATGTATCTATAATCGCACTAGCTCCCACTGAGCAGTACAGCCCTGACAATAGCTGGTCACAAGGGAATCCAACTTGTACAACTCTTGTCTTTTGGGCTCCCTGTGGTGAATGCTTCCACAGGATTCCCAGTAATACCATTTTAATTAATTCCATCATTCTTTGGTTTTTCAGATCAGATGTCCAGAAGAGAAGGAATCCACTCAGCTGCACAAACTGATGTTGCTTCAACATTTAAAGGAAAAACATACTCCCAGCTAATTGCGTTAGAAAAAAGAATTTATTCCAAAATATCCAGTGGTGAAGCAGTTGACATTGGTAAGAACTAAGTCATTGTATACTGAAAAAAAACAGATGCAAGCAACTTGTGATCAAATGGTGAATTCTCCCTCAAATTTCTTAATTAACATAGGAGAAGTTGATTTTTGATCATAGCTCACTTATACTGTTTTTGCAAGGACTTATTGTTTACATTTATTATGGCAGAAACATGTTATTACCCAAAAACTTGCATTTCATCTCATGACTGCACTCAGTCCAAAGAAAAATTGCTACAAAAATACATCCACCTATGGACCAAAAACACAATAGATTGCTATTAATAATAACGGGGGCTGTATTAAAAGGGTAATTTCTACAAGAGATTATAATAAGTGTACTAATCTCTAGTTACTGGGCACATTGAAGTGTAATCTCTAGTTACTGGGCACAATGAGTTGGCTGTAATAGTGGGGTGGCCATAAAACATGGTTCCATTGTACAAGTGGAACAGGCAGACAAGGGTGGTATATTGGTTTTAACAGCTGGCATCTTGCTGCTGTGGTCTGGGTTGGGGCCCCAGCTCGGGTGCTGGAATATACGTGAGTTGAGTTAAAGGGTTTTCTCCTGGTACTATGGTTTTCCTCCAAGGCTCCTATAAAACCAACAGTGTTTCAATGTTGAGCTGTGCTCTATGGTCATACATTGATTGTATGGTAGCAGCATAGTACATCACTTACACCACTTCAACCAGGCCACATTGAGCTGTCATCCTCATAATTCAACTGTCAGGCTGCAGTGAGGATGAAACACTCCCCAAATTAAACTTGTAAGAGGTAAAAAATGTTTACTGTTAATGATTTATTTCCTTGTAGGATTTTGGGAGTCTTTACTGCAAGAGTTAAAAGTTTTCATGGCTAAAGCAAGGTTAAAGGAAAGACACCAGAAAATGTTGAGAGAAAAACTAATGCAACTAAAACAGCAGGTAATTTTATAACAAATTGTGTCTTGGTTGGATGCTTGTTGATTTAACTGCAACAATGTTTTTTTAAAAATAAAGATTTGAAGGTGCAGTTAAATGACATGTCACAGGCATACAAAATCAGACGTGTATACACTATTAATAGCATTTCCCACACATGAAACTTGTCTAGTCTATAACTCAGTATACATACAGAGAATCTCATTTTGGTGAGCTGTAAAAGACATTTCATTCATAAAGAGCTTGCTTTGATTTTTCACTGGCTTTGCTTTGATCTTTCGCTGGCTCTGAAGCTGTGAAGTTCATGCAAAGGAGCCATATATTCAGATCAACTGTTGATTGCACAGAAGTAGAGGCTGCAACACTTCTTCGTGATTGCTTTAGATTGAGAGGGACAAATGCATGATCTTAAATGCTATGTTAATGTTGTGCATCATCGTTGGTGTATTTTAGAAAACAGAAACAAGTGAGTCTACTGGGGAAATTGAACTCAGTGAATCAGACTCAGAGCCTGAAAAAGTTGAAACTGTTGAAGAGCCAGTGGAAGAAAAAGAAGAAGACAAAAAGGACACTGAAGAACCATCAACCAGTAAAAACTGGAGGGATGAAGATGAAGATGAGGAAAATACAGAGACTAATACAACTGAAGATGTATCTGTGCCCCTTTTTACTGAAGAAGATTTATTGGAGGAGAGTTATGAGGCATATAAAGCTGGGAATTATAGTCCAAAACTTATTAAAACAGCTGATGTTGAAGAGGTAAAATAATGTTCTTTTGTGCATGTTACACAGGGCTACAAAATTTAGCAACATTTTAGGTCTACATTTGCATTCAGGAAAGTCATTGTTGTGTAATGTAGTGGGTGGCTACCAGGGGTTTCAATAATTTTTAAATAAATAGGGTAGCTTTGAAAAAATAGCCAGCTGTTTGTTAAAAGCAAAATATTGAATCCATTGTAAAATATCCAGCGATAAGACTCAGGTAAAGCACCGTAAAGTAGTTGGTGGTAAACTGCCAGTAACCACCTATAATGAAGGCTCTGGTCTGCGCAAAGGTTTTGTGTGTTGTATAACTAGACTGTACAAGTTTGTATTTTCTTATTAATAAGTTTATACTGTGCATTTTTATTTTTTAATATATAAATGTCTTACTTTGATTCTCAGCATCTTATTATGGATGTAGATGAGGATTGGCAGAAATTAGTAAGTATACTGAACAATTTAGATGACGACATGTATACCCAGGGTTTTCCTTTTCTGACAGTGGCTGACCATTTTCACCCAGCAACTGAAAGAATCCTTGTTGTCAAGAATTTTTGGTGTTTGAAATACATGTTACACACATTCATGATGTCTCCCTGTACAGTTCAAGCAAACTTCTACTTCATTTGAAAGGAAAACCCTGTACAGTACCGCCTGAAATCATTTAGGCATGTAAACACGTTCGCTTCATTCTTTACCACATTCAGTGAACGCACTGTACACAGAATACAAAACTGTAGATGCGATTGGATGCGGCCAGTATGCGATTTCATCCTTCCTCCACATACATGTACCATGCCATATACAATGCTATTAATTTTGTGATAAATTTATCAATAATACATTAATTTTTCCTAGTTGGTAAATTTATTTATTAAATAATTTAAATAATGCTGCAGATGATGATAATGATGACATTGAAGATGGTGATCATAATAAATAATAGATATGACAGTTATACTAGAAAGTTAATTGTGATTCACTTTAGTCAAGTGGTCAGAGCATGAGTCAAGGAACCTATAGAGGTCCTGAGTTCAAGTCCCTGCTTCATTCAAGCTGATGAAGCTAGTAAATAATTTGTTCTCAGTAACTAGTCCCTAGTTCAAACTCAGTTTCAATTCTCAGCCATATAAATAGCCAACTGGTTTGTTCCCTGCCAGTTAGGATCCTAATATAAGCCAGCCTAGTCCCCAGGCTATCCCATCTCGCACTCCACACTTGCAGAGGATGCCTGGGGACTAGGCTGAATATAAGCCATTTATTTAGTCATTTTGTATTTAATATTATTTTGAAGATGGCTCGATCAGTGGAAGAATTGGTTACCATCTAAAAATGAAGAAGGACCTTCAAAAACAAATAATATTTACACTAATTGTTGTTTTCTTTACAAGCTTGCACTTAGAAAGGATGTGAAAGATGGTGGAAGTGTTCTGGTAAGATCATTTTCGTTTTTTTTTTTTTTTTTTTGCACCATTTGCATATCTCTAATGGGATAAATTATGAAATTTAGATGCATTTGATTGTTTTTCTTGAAAGCTCAAAGTCTGTCAATGAAAACACTACTCATATTTTGTATTGTATGTTCAGGCCAAGGCTTTGGAGAGCTCAGCAATGGAACAAGAAGAGGCTCGCAAGGGTCTTGGCCCTGATGAAGAGACTTTTAATGTTCCCATCCCTCTTTCTCTAAAGGTGATATTTCATATTCAATACTTATTAATAAGTAACCTTTGATATTGTTCTCCAGAGATTTTAAAGTTATATTAATAGTAGCCACAATATAATTGTCAAAATTATGCTTTAGACATGGTTAGTTGGTGAAAATACCACCCATTGAAACTTGATGAGAATTAAAACTGTTTTGAACAAAAATGTTGACTCACCAATGCACTTAATATTTCCAGACCTATGTTTGGGAAGATAAATACAGACCTCGTAAACCAAGATTCTTCAACAGAGTACACACTGTAAGTACTGCATAATAAAATTTGAATAGATTTCATATATATAACTGTGAAAATGGCACCACACAGTTGCGGCATAGCTACGGCAGGAATTTTGAATGTTTTTAAAGATATCATGCTACTGATATGGTCAGGATATATATGGGGTGCGTGCAGTCGATTTCACACTTATATGAAAACTGCTCTACTTTAATTATATGCCTGTTAGTGTAGAGTTTATAATGTAACTGTGAAAAAGTAGGCCATGCATACTGTACTGTGCCAGCATAGGTTCCAGGCTGCACTTGAAAACATTTCATAGAAGAATGAATAATATTCTTCTAAATAATTACTTGAATGAGGTAGTTATTACTTACCTCAAGTTCAACATTCTTTAAGTTCAATTGATAAATTTTTTATATTACTGTACATCAATGGTGTGATCCATTTGATATTCACTATGAACCAAAAAGCCATGAAAAACACATGAATTTTTCATGGGAAAACAATGGGATATTCACATGTTTTTCATGTCATTTTAAGGGCTTTTTAATGGTCAAATACACTTGGTTATGCCATGAAAAAGCCCTGAAAAAGCCATGGAAAAAGCCATGAATACTTGTCACTTTAAGGGCCCATGAAAATGGTGAATGATGTCTCCCAAACCATGAAAAACCCATGAAATGTCAGCCTTCTGATTTCATGGTGCTTTTCATGGCCTTTGAAAAACCCATGAACCAGAAATTCATGGCATGTTTTTCATGGGTTTGCAAAATTAATGGGTCATGATTTTCCCAGGAATACGTTAAGTATTCATGGGCCATGAAAAAAATATATATGTTTCATGGTATTTTCATGCTATTTTTAAGTTGTTAGGAAAGCCTTTTTCATGGGTTCAACCAGAAATCATGGCCCATGAATTTTCCTAGTAGTCTCTTCTTCAAGTTTTGTATTTTCATGGTTATTTCATGTGATTTTCACATCACACAAAATATTTTTTTAGTGTAAAAACGGCTGGAAATAGGATGTAAAAAGATACCTAAATTACGTGGAGTACCGATCCAAATGGTCTACGCATTAGAAATAAGATGATGATTTGGATAAATTTTATTTAAATTAGCTATTAGTTATTTAACAAGCAGGAAAAAATCATTTATTTAATAATATATTAGTATTAAGAAGAATTATGAGACAAAAATTGAGAGAAGCAATGTGGAATTTTATTAATAATTGTTAATAATAAGTAGTTATTACATGATCAGGCTTAGAAATACACAATATAAAAACAAACCTACATTAATGAACATCATCAAAAGCTTTTGCCAAACTACCATACTTTTTCTTCAAGACAAGCTTTACATATTCATCTGTTGATCAAAGCATTCAAAAAAATTAGAGTCATCTAGTAAGTTATTTGTTCGATACAATAGTACTTTTATAGCACAGAGTTTCAGCTAGCATATGCCGAATAGCAATTAACAATAAAATATGAATGAACTTAACTTATATTAACTATTTAATAAGTTGAACACTTCAAGCTTTTGCAGAGTATCGTTTTTTGAACTTTGTACTGCTTCAAATACTCCCTAAAATGAGTCACTGTGTCAAATACATCTAGCTGATAAAAATGAGTTGTATTCTCGAGTCAGAGGCTAAAGGGATGACTGTAAAGTTCATAAAAGAGTCTTGTCCTTACCGTGAATGTTTACGTTCAGCGTGAAAGCAGTTCATCTGGAATGTATTTTTGTTCATAGTCTTCGAGAACAGTCACCTCATCATTCCATGAACAGCGCTACTACTGCCCGGAATTACTCATCTCTATCAAGCCAGCAGGCTATTCCAGTAGTTTACGAGGCCTCCAGGATAGTTCATTTCACATATAAAAGCAATACTACAGCTAAAAAGTAAAGTAAATCAAGAACTCACAACGAAGACCGTTAAAAAGTGACCAGTATCAAATTTAGGCGCCTTTTCGTGGTTTGTTTACAAATGGTGATCGTATTTCAGTGAACAATAGATTCGTGACCATATTAGGAATGAGCACGTGCACCCATGATTCTTTGCTCCAAAACACATGAGAATGTCACCAACTAAACGATCGTTCGAAGGAAAAGTCAGCGAAAACAAATGCAATTCTAGCCATATTTGTCTATGTACTGAGTGAAAAGGTACAAGAATCAAATCTGGAGAAAAAGTAGTGCGCTTTTTTAAAGTTTTTGGCAGCTATGATACGAAGTCGCCAAGTTTTTCCTCTGATGAAGAAACCGTTGTAACCTTGGGTGACCATCAGATGATTCATAAATGAGCAAGAATCTCGTTCAAAAACTTATTTACTGGTAAGCTGTAGACTCTGATAGTAGTAATGAAGAAGAGCATCAAACTTAACAGCCCGATCGCGAGTATTTTACATCCAACAAATCTCTGGTTGTCCCAAAAGTTATCAATGCTGCAGGATCCAAAGTATTGCAAGCCTGGTTGTTTTGTGGTCTGAGCTAGAGGTAATTGTGACTATTCTTTAGGCAGTAAAATATATGTCTTCCCTGTTGGTAGCCTGAACAAAACAATCTTGATGTTTGGAGAATATGAAAGAGTGTTGTTTGAGAGTGTTCTCCCAAAAATTATTACTAGTAATATTTTGATCAGGTTATTATTACCAATTTGATGTACAAATAATACTACTTAATGGGTCAATTAACTAGAACTACAACACAGAAAACAGTTTTTGGCCTCTTTTATAAAATAACATTGCAACAAATGAAAATAAATAAAAGGTGACATGAGTGTGAATTCATTTTCAGTTATTTAATTGGTTCAGTTTATACAGATGCCTAATTTAACTGCATTGAACTCCAAATTGCAACAAATTTCTCAATGAATGAAGTTGGATGTCCTCTTTTAATAAATGAAGAAGGCTGCCTGCCAATTGTTGTGTAAGACCAAGTGAGCAAATGCACTAAGCTACACAGATGTCAGCTACACAGCTGAGTTAGACATCACCAAAACACATAATATAAACTATCTTATAAAACTAAGTATAGTGAGCATGAGACATGCAGTTTGTCCTATAATATGCTTTTGATAATGAAGTGACATTGCAATAAAAGCTTATATTCAAGATTATATATTTGTAGATCAAGATGACCTGTTCTATTTAACTAGGTGGCTAGCTAAATTAATGGGTCATGAAAATGTAGAAGACCAGGTTTTTATGGCATATTCATGACCCATGAAAACAGCTCTAGTTAGGTTGGCTCTTTTCATGGGTCATGAAAATGTAGAAGACCAGGTTTTTATGGCATATTCATGACCCATGAAAACAGCTCTAGTTAGGTTGGCTCTTTTCATGGGTCATGAAAATTTTGCAGAGGGGGTTCCATGGACCATGAATTTTAGGTATCCCAGAATTCAAGGAATATTAATGGCCCATGAAAAATGGCTCAAGCAAAACAGACTATTTTCATGGGCCATGGAATGTTAGCCTTCATCATTCATGGGAAATTCATGACCACATGCCAATGCCATGAAATTTGATTTTGCATATTTCATGGGCCCTTAAAATGTTTTCATGGGTTAATAACAGGAAATTCATGCCATTTTCATAAAACTGCATTTCATAGTGTATTAAGAGTTTCATCACTGACATTTACCTTTAGGGATATGAATGGAACAAATACAACCAAACTCATTATGATAGTGATAACCCACCACCTAAAATTGTACAAGGATACAAGTTTAATGTAAGTGTGCCCTTAAAACTGTGGTCTCTACTGAAAAAAATGAGCAAATTCAAATTATTTATCTTTCCTACTCTACGCCAAAAATATACCTGCCTTTATAGTATCAAAAAAGTCATTTGCCCCATACACATGCCCCCGATTTACAATGTATAAAGAAATATAGTCTACTAAATATAACTACTAATTTCAGAACCTTTTATCATAATGATCTGTACTACCTGATTTGAGTGTAAAAGATAAAGTGCTAGAAGAGAAAAGTTAGAGAAAGTTCTCCAAGAAAACTTTTTGAGCATTAACTACCAAATCAGAGAACTGCAATCATTGCCAGAATTGTTGGCACAATTTTGTGAGGAAGCGTGCATACAGTGGATAGTATTGAGATTGGCTCCCCCCATGCCCCCTGTACAATGTTGCTGTGAGACCCTTTCCCTTCCCTCCCCTTTCCCCTCCCCTGTCTTGAGAGCCAGCAACACAGGCTACCCTGACACCTACTACTTAGCAAGCAGTCCAACAGACCTTCTTGCTACCAGCAACATTGTACAGGGGGAGGGGGTCCAATAACATGGCTGCAAAGTATATAATATACAAAAAATCCATAAATTTCACATCATGCCAACTAATTTTGGCAAGGATTATAGTTATTTGAACTGAGAGGGCTTTGAAGCCATGATTCCAGTCTCCTATGCTGATTGATGACTATTGATTTTTTTCCCACTTTATCTACTAGATCTTTTATCCTGATCTTATTGACAAAACCGTTGCACCTGAATATTTCCTGGTAAGCACTGATTGGTGTTACTTGTATGGGAATTGCAACTCAGAAAGATATTATATAGTAATGTGTACATACTGTAGTTTCTTCAAACCCATAGATCTGTGACAGATTTTTTTTCCAAGTCATTTACCACTTGAAGAAACTTTAATGCTTACTTATTATATAAATGTGATATTCTAGGAACCTGCAGCTTCAGATTCACAAGACTTTGCAATTTTACGATTTCATGCAGGCCCACCATATGAAGTAAGTCTTATTATTAAAACTAATAATAAGTGTGATCACTTGTTATAATAAGCATCCTCTGCAAGCAACTTATTTGTTGGGTATCCTGTGGTAATAGTAAAGAAGAGGAAAACTGGGGATGGCTATTTGATTACCACAGGAAGCCCAAGTTGCCTGTGAAGGCTATGCTATGATTTGCATGTTCTTTGTTGTCATCCACTATCATCATGAATATTTAAGTTTTATTCCTTCCATCCACTGATATACCCTTGTGCAAAACCTCTATTGAAAAATCTATAACCTGCACCAGTTTACTGAATTTTGATGTGTTTTTTTTAATAGGACATTGCTTTCAAGATTGTAAACAGAGAATGGGAGTACTCACATCGTAAAGGCTTTAGATGTCAGTTTCATAACAATATATTTCAACTGTGGTTTCACTTCAAGCGTTACCGTTATCGCAGATAGCATCTCTGTCATGCTTTCTTGCCACCATACACAATGTATAGCATCACCTCACCATTGTACCTCAATTATACAAGCCATAATTGACCACCAAATGGATTCTTTTCTGCCTATCTAGATTCCATTTCAAACTATTCCTGTATGATCATAGCTAAAGACTATCCCATCAAAATACTGTATACTCTCCACGTCTGTAAAAAGATGTTAAGCCTAGTACTTTAGCAAAGTACATGTAAAGGGTCTGCATATCTACATCTATTTGGAATCTACTCCTATTTGAATTTAAATAATGACAATCCCATCTGTCAGTGAATAATTTATACTCCCATTTGCTCACTGCTGTAAATAGTTACAATTTCAAGACAAAATCCAATAATTTGTTCTTACTAAAGATTTTTATTTGTGTAAAATATACATGTAAAATTTTGGTAAAAAAACTGAGTGTACATGTATTGTATTTTCAGCACTTTTCTACAATAGTTACACAAATGTGAAAGTATTTGTGTTAATAAGCAAGCAACAACCCTGCATGTATTCCTAATATTTCTATTAATTTCCTGATTAATTACAATGCAAAAAAGTTTCTCAATATTATGAAAAAAGAATGACCGTCTTAACAGAGTAAACAAAATATTGCCATAGCAACATCTACATATTTAAATGAGACATACTGTATTCTATACAGTGTGTAGATGTATTCTGCCACATTCTATTGATGTTTTGCATACTGTATGTCAAGACTTGGTAAGTTAAATATTAAGTACATGGACATCATGCCAGTAGTGACAGAAAAAGAAACGAAACTTTTTTTATAAAATAGAGAAATTATTAATATGTTTAAAAAGAAGAAGAAAAGAGAATTTTTTACCCCATAACCAAAATGACTGTTCTAAAATTTATTTCATATTTTTTCCGCACGCAAGAAATGTCCTGGTAAAATAATTTGTCTCTATTCTAAAGAAATAAGCTTCAATCAGATACATCAATAATGAGAGGAGTAATAAATTCACTGTGGCGGATGCCAAGAGAGTAAGAAGGTGCCATTCTCTTGTTGACGTAGACTTTCTCAGGGCTGTGAGCTCCAGGGCCAGGCTTCTTTGTGGAGTCTAGAAAGGAAAAGTTACAGTTACTTCAACATCTTTTTATAGGTCCAAGGGTTAGGTTTGGCCTGGTTCACACAACAATGCAAGCATAAACATAACATATTAAGTATTTTTCACACATTCAACATAACATTATTTAGCATATTAAGGACTTGCGAGAAAATGCCAAAGTTGTGTTTATGTCTATATTTATGTCATTGTGAGAACTGGTCCAAAAAAGTCTACAAGATGCCTTGGTTCCTGCAGTTTGTGGTAGAAGCAATTCCTATTTGTCATCCATAATGATGCCTTGGTTCCTGCAGTTTGTGGTAGAAGCAATTCCTATTTGTCATCCATAATTAAAAAACTGACTGATGTAAAAGGGTGACATCCATTACTGGTTAAAGGTAAAGGTAAAGCACTATATTTAAGGTCAGAAGTTAATTCAGCTAGAAGCAAAGATAGTCTCCCAGGAAGCTGATGGTGCCCTCATTCTACCCCCTCTCTCCATCAGTGCTCCATTTTACGGGTATTTAAAGGTATTTCAAGCTACATGGAAAGGAAAGAAGTCGAAACAAGGATGTGAGGTCACTGAGGATCGAACCGCCATCCTTGCTCCTAGCAGACCTAAGCAACTACTGGTTGCCTAGTACAAAATACAGTAGTTTACATTTAGGACCCTCAATTGGAAATCCCAGCTAGTACAATGTAGGTGCCCATGAAATGTGACTTTTTTTATGCTTATGTCCTGACATTGATATTTTGCCATAGTAACAATAATGCATTATAAATTGCCATTTCAGGCCATTCAAGAAAACTCAAAAGTATTATCAGAAAAGCCACTTTGGATTTTTTCATGGATTTTTTCACTTTTTATAATAATGCATTTGAAAGAGAATTCATTAAAGGCCAGGTCACACACTTCTGCCTTTAACTAAAAGATTTATCTGATTGATCTTCTGTTCTCACAAATTGCCAACTGCTGACCTCCAGCATCTCTAGATGATGCCCACCAACAACTTTTGCTGGTTTAAATTACATAAGTAACTTAAATGAGTCATATTTGCTCACAACCTCATTCAGGAACCTGATTGGCAAGTGTCCTCTACTTTAAACTTGGGTTTGACTACTTTCTAATCTCTGGACAGCATTGTTGATTTACTGTTTTTCAATGATTTAAATAAACTCACCTCCAGGCATATAACTTCTGCTTAACATCGAATAGGTGGGACACTTGTTTTTGTAAGTGTCTGGATGAGTAGTGTGGTATCGTCCAGGACCAGGGGTCTTTGCAAGGTCCTCTGCAAATCCTCCTGTCGCTGCCCTTGCTGTCATGGAGTAAGAGGCTGAAGAGTACTTGTTGGGTACTTTGGGGCCAATCAGGGTTGGCAGCGTGTAGGAATTTGGTGAAGGTGTTGCATCTCCTAATTAAGTAAGGCTATCATGTCAGATTTTGGATGTTTTAGAAGTAATAATTATTACCCAAGCAAAGAAATATTGTGGACTTATTGCTGGGTTTCTATTATTCCCTTTATAATCAAAAGATAGAGATTGTGGTCACCATGTTTGGATGAAAGAACAAATGCTATAGGGAGAAAATACTATTTCATCTATCAAGCTCATCCAATAAGATGGCTACTTTGTTGTTGCTACTTGCAACCCACCAATACATCATAGATTTTTCCAGAGTCTTTTTGACTCCTGAGTTGGGGAAGGTCACCTTTGCAGCTATTTTTATTGACATCGAACAAGTCCCCCTACCCATAATTTTGGCACATACCCTCTGGGAAAATTGGTAAAGAAATAAATTTAGCCTGTGATTTTAGCAATTAAAATTCAACTTACTTTTTCTGTATTTTGTTCTTGCCCCCATAGAATGAACAGGTGCATGTCGTTCTCCTTGTGGGTGGACCTTTTCTGGTGAGTAAGTACCTGGGGCAGGTGTCTTAAAAGTATCTAAAGATTGTGTACAATAGTAAGTACCTGTTCATGTGGCAAGTGTTGTCCTTTTTAACTGATTTTATTACAGCAAGAAAAACTCTCCTTGAAGATCCATTCAGTGTGAAACTCATAAGACGATTATGAGTTTATGGTGTGAATTCAAAGTATCAACAAAGATACGTCCTCGCTTTTTTTCTGCTGTTTTGATAAACCTGAACAGACCTAGTAGACATTTATTTTGAGATTACAATGTCAATTTGCTTCATCTTATAGCAAGTCTAAGACCTTTCCTCACTAGCCTCTGTTGTTTCAGGACTCTATGACAGCTTTATGGACTGGGACTGCAAAACCAGAATTTTTAGTGTTCTTTTATTTTTCCTTCTTTTTTTATTTAATTTATTTTTTAAATTTCTTAACAAAATTATCAACAGCCTTGTCATGAGGAAATTTTAATGAACTTACTCTGATCTTTTTGTCGTCCAAGGATTGAATATGAAGGGGTTCCATCCTTTCCTACTTTGGTAATTGTAGGATTTATAAAGTAGCCAGGACCAGGACTACAGTCTTTCTTGAACACTATAAAAAAGCAAAAATACTATTTAAATGTAAATTACTAAAAAATAATTAAAAAGGAAAACAAAAGAAACTTTTTTATCTATAGACATTTCTCTTGGCAACGAAAGGAAAACATTGGAAAGATCAATTTTTCATAAAGTCAATCTTACATGTAACAGTACCAATATAATATTGCACTTACTTGAATTCTCCAAACGGGATCCAAAGGAATATGCTGGGGCTTTGTCTTTAGTAAAATCATGTTGTGTATATCCACACGTTGAAGGAAGTCCATAACGACCGGGACCGGGACCTAAAGAAAATGAAATTATGACCACCTGCCCTTACAAAGTAAATTGGGCTTAAGTGCTATGAGATTTTGAATACCAAATGTATAAATAAGGGCCGGAATTTAGATAGAATGATCATTAGAATAACCAAAGTTTTTCCATCCGTTCAAAATCAACAAAATAAAAGGTATTTTATGTCAAACGGTTTGTAAATCAGGAAGTTGACGCCAAAGTTTCGACGCTGTTTTGGAAGAACGCTCATTTAGAAGAATACAAGGCAGCATTGTTTTGTTTTGTTTATGTCCATTTCGAAGCAACCAGTTTTCGTGATGTTTTAAATTTTATCGATTTTCTTCAAATAAAACGTAGGATTTTGTAGGCTTTGGGGTTATAAATAGGCCTCGATGTTGTCATAGCAAGAATGATTCTAAATATTTAGCTGGCGAGAATTTAAAATGATTGTCATATTTCTGAAGAATGCCGATAATAACTCAGTCCAACGCGAAGCCTGTGATTTTTTAGCAACTAAGTGTCAAAGCGGTAAAACTCTTCAATTTTGACTTAGGGAGAATAGTAATGATAAAAGCTTAAATACAGATAAAGAAAGTGATTATTTAGAGAGCGAGAATAAAGAAATAATCAGTTTTTTTCAGTCAGCTGTTTTGGAATTCACAGCGTATGTCCGGTATTTGTATGTGCCCGTGATTTATCTTCAGCAAAGCTTCCGTATTTTCATTGGGGATTTGTGAAAAACACTGAAATCAAATTACTACAGTTTATTCCCTTGTATCAGATAAATAGAATGTTGCTTTTGTCGTCATTACAAGATTCCCTGCCAAGCCAACACAATTCGTTTCTCGAACATACCTCTTTCTCGAGCTGCAATCAGTGGAGCTTTAGTATCCGCGGCAGCTTCAGTCATGTTTTATTTGACGTCTTTGCAGAAATCGAGTTGAATTTGGCAATAAAAAGGCTGGAAACTACGGGGAATCTTGCGATCTTCAGCGTCTTGATGCTTTCCTTCGAGTCTCGTGGTTCGAAATGAGTTCTAATTGATTCGAACACTTTGCTTCAACAAATGTTGCTAACGACGCCACTGCCTAGCAACAGTTTCTACCCATAGCAACCGAGGTAAATAAATGACGTAGCTTCCGGTGTCTGGCGAAAAGTGGTTTCCGGATTATTGGCAATGTGCAAATGAGCTCTTTGGGTTTATTTTTACGGCTTTGTGGTTTTTGCCTGACAAAAAATATATATTGCCGTTGCTGCTTCGAGCCAAAGCTCAAATTCATTATATTGTGTATTTTTAATCGTATCATGCGAGCTTTTTGCCGATTCTCCCAAAAAATGCATATAATCGAACGCGAATATTGTGTTTTAGTTCAATGTCAAACAAAATATTTTTGAGTCACAAAAATTTAGTAAGTTTAAAATTTTATTGGTTTTCCACAGGAAGCCCAACTACCTAAATTCCCGGCAGCATCAATGTAATTAACAAGCAATAAATATTGTTGATTTTTGAAATTTTTATTGAATTAGTATCATTTCTAAATGTACACAATTGAAAGCATATTCAAACAGATTTACAGTAGAATAATCAGGTACTGAGCTCAAATCATGATATTGACATAAAAATGATTTGAGTTTACTTCGCACCTCGAGGATTAGCAAAGATCATTTAATTTTTACAAAAATCAAAAAATGGGCAAATTCTGAAGTGATGTGATTACTACGTACATCAAATATTTATCATTCCTGAAATTTCCTAATTTTTCAGGGCAAAATAAAGAGAAAACGTTCGACAATTTTTCTCAGATTTTGGCCTTATCGTGTGCGTAGAGAGAGCGGTAATTTTTGAAGGTAAATATTGATATGAGGTAAATGACGCGAATGGCTCTGAACTGCTAGAATAGCAGGTAATTTAACAATATTATGAGTATCAACAGGTTAACAGGTGTCTTATTCGACCTTTCGATTCCCAAACAACCAAGTCACCCATGTAATCAGAAAACAAGACTTAACCGAGCTGAGATCCCAAAACCTAACTCGGATTCCAAAACGGCCAAAGTTCACCATACATTGTCGTTTTGTACGACTTCATTTTCGAGATGAAGCAAGCTTTACTTCTAGGATTTTTGGCTCTCTTTGTCACCGTCACAACTGCTCAAGTGGAAGAATTAAATGATATGAACTTCAAGGAGAAACTAGTCAGTAAGCAGAAGCCATATGTTATGGTAGAATTTTACAGTCCCAAGTAAGTGAATCCATTTAATCAACCTTACTAAATATTACGTCTGTGCAATTAATTTTTGCAATACATCTTTAAGTTAATTTTTAGCTTTAATTTTGTCTTTTTGATTTTTTGACGTCTACTACTCAGGTGGTTCTTGTCTGTAATTAAGTCAGAATAGTAATGAGATCGGCTGTCGCTTGTTGAGCTCGCTCTGACCTCGAACGCGCGTGAAACTAGCTGGAGGAAATATCGTTATTAAGTAAATCTCCTTATATTTCATCATTGTGTACTGCACCATTGCTAATTACGTTATTTAGGACCATGGGTCGCCAAGCTTAGAATCTGTAGCCTCCCATTAAGCTGTTGTTTATACCGAAAAACGGTTCAAGTGGAAAAAATAAATCCACGAATTCGCTCGAAACTCCATGGCTTTTCTTCTATTTTGTTCCATTTTCGCTCGTTTTTTATGTGAAAATTGTAAGACTTCTGGAAGAAAATGGCGAAAATGTCCTAATATTATTGTTATGGTTTGAATATTTCCTCGTAGAAAGAAAAATGTAACAATTTTGTTTGTCATGAAGCAAAATGTATTCCTCAGTTTGACGTTTGTCGATGCGCTTGTCTGGACATGTGGTTTTTGTGAAGAGGAATAACGTTTACAACTAAAAACACTCAATCTAGTCTTACATTTTAGACTGCGAAATGGGAATCGAATAAAATACAACTTGTTAGACCACTGATTAAAACTATAGATCAGAATTACAAGATTTTCATGAAATGTGTAGAAAAGCTAGTTTCCAACACCCGAAATCAAATATTGAAAAACTGATTAGGGGCACAAACTTTTGATACATCTTATATTTCCATAATAGTATTAAACAGAATAATATTTATAATAAATTTAGTTGATCACTTCGAGATATATCTGACGAGGTTGATCGGATTCGATCAAAAACGACAAGAACGTTGAACAAAATGAAATAATACGAATTGCTGTAACCGAATACGAGAAGAAACCGACGCAGAAAACGACTGTTCAAAAAGCATGCAGATTCTATGTTGAAAAATCGAAGTCTAAACAAATCCTATCGAAAGTATGTGGGTCTCAGAAGATACATTTTTAAAAGTAAATAGAATACTGTGTTTCGTTATTTGCGCACACGCTGATTGGCTAGATTCTGCGCGTGTGTTTGTTGTATCAGAGGACAGAGACATGTTCGAGCAAAAATATCAAAAATAAAACTAATAAAACATGTACGAACGCTTGTCGGCAAAAACCTGACTCGCAAAGTGAAGGAAACACTGCGCCACGTGTTCGTACGGTTTCTTTCTTGTACTTTACAACTCTCAGCGGGTTTGATATCAAAGAGACATGCGCGGCCACTAGTCCTGTTACACAATCAGTTTTTCTTGTAACTTGTAATGCTAACGAAGAATTGCATTGCAATTTGCAGAAAAAGTTGAACGAGCTCCTACTTTTCGCGCGCAATGCTGCAAAGCAAGCTGCAGCGTGCAACATCAATCCAACAACCTGCAAGGAAATATGACTGTCACAAATGGCCAATCACAGGGCAGCTCTTCCACATCACCGAAAAATCCAATCTAATACATTCGGTTTTATCGCAGACTAAGAAAGAGTTGCGTTGCAAGTCGCGAAGAGTGTTGCTTGTGCCTAACATCTTACGTGCACCTTTGCAATGCTCTGCTATTGTCAGCTTGCATACCAAGTAAAATTGCCTCGTTCGACAAGCCTTTGTGTTGCTTACAAATAGAACGCTACCTGGATTTCTGCTTACAACTGATGTGTACTGTCATTTCTTCTATTCAGGTGCCCATTTTGTAGAAATTTAGAACCTATATACGCAGCAGCAGAAAAGCAGCTTCATGACAGTCAAACTTCAGTTCTGGTAGCCAAGGTGCGTACTGACAAGGAGTCTCTTGCTATTAAACTTTACGCAAATACAATGAACACCTATCTAAGGCGGACAGCTGACGGTGATCCCCACAGTGTTTGCCTTGAAGGGAGTTCACTGTATACATCTTTTTCAAAAAACGTTAACTGCATGAATGACGAGAGACCAAAAGAGTACGCAACTCGACCTAAAAGGAGTATGGGTAGTAGAAAACACTCGTTTTGCGGCTTCGGTCTTGACTTTTTAGTCAACAAATGAAGTTTAATGTATGGTCGAGGCAAGCTAGATGTCAAATGTGATAATATTTACGTGGTTTTTAAACGTTTTTTCTATCCATACTGCCTTTTTGTGTGTACTCTTTTATGTGGCGCTGCACCTTCTAGTTGCACTAAACTCCCACGATACCTTTCTCATGAATCTTAGCACACAAAAATGAGGTCAAATCGGTCTTTATTCTTTACTTCGCTCCGAAGATAGCCGGATTCACGGTCGCAATGTGGGCTTTGTTGCAAACGGACAGAAATTAAGGGAGCCCCGTGCTCTTCCCCGCCCAATCAATTGCTGTCATGACGGCTCCCCTAGACGTACCCATCTAAGATTCAACGTGAATCTACAGCGTTTTTTTCCAGGAAAGGTAAGAGATGGGGATCTAACGCAAAACGGCGCCGGTCCCAAAGATGTTGTCTGTGATTACCGGTGCTTTACATTTTTATTTACAATCTTTGTTCATCTCAGGTCGACTGCACAAGCGATGCAACTGACATTGCATGCAAAAAAATTCGATATGTTCCTTGGATAGTCATGTTCCACGAAGGAAAGCAAATTATGAAATACGGTAATCGCAGTAGAGATCAAGGTAACTGAAACAAGAAAAAGAAATAGTTGTAACAATAATCTTTTTACCCTATCTACCTTTCTCTAAATTTCTGTCCACTCCTTCTTTTCTCGGTTGTTCTTCCCTTTCTTGTTGTCTCTTTTCTAGCCTTAGCTTCCTTATTTGCTTTGTACAATCAATTGGTGCATACTCGGGATTGTTCTGTTCAGAATTACTCAAATTTGCCTTGGCTTAAGTGCTGCATTGCCGTGGTTTTTCTTTGATCAATTCATGAAGAAATCGGGTTAACACTCATCTTGCGCCCATTGAGTTATGAAAGTCTACCAAGTGCGAGGGAAGCGAAATAGTCACACGAGGCGTATCCAAATAGTGCTTAGCATCCAACCAAGTAACTCATTAGGCGTACAGCTGAGTGTTGATCTGACAGTTTCTTTAATAGCATAGCCACACATAATAATCTTAACCCCCACAAAAAACAAATAAGAAAAAAATGGACGAACAATTTTTCGTTGTCAATTCAGGAATTAAACGTCACTGTGCTGTCCTCTGAGTTTTGGACGCACCTTCGAGCGTGCTAATTAACCAATCAGAGCGCGCATTTAATTGTAGCTATATGCTATAATATTTCTCAGTTTCTGTTTTCTTTTCAATTCTTCTCTTCTTTCTTTGTAGTGTTCTTGCTATCTTTGCTGCAAGTTTTGTTGCATACTTAGGTGTGTGTAATACAGCTATATATTTCTTCTTTTATTTTTCATTGCTGCGTTACATTTCTAACTTGCTTCTCTTAATTCTCCTCTACGCCTTACATAACAGCTTACTCGAGTTATGCACACACAAGCCGGATAAACTTGATTACGAATCTTTAATAAAGCCGAAAAGAACACCGACATTTATATAAACTACATGTTTAAAAGTAGAGTACAAACACTAAAAGTGTGCAATACTTTGCACTATTTAGTACTAAATAGCACTAATTAAACAATAGAAAACAAAAGAATTTGCATAATTTAGCACTATTTAGTACTATTTATGTTGCACACTCTTAGAGTGATTTTCATAAACCCGTGAAATACATTTTAGTGTATTTAGTACTATTAGTCTCTAATTCCTTTGTTTTCTATTGTTTGAATTTGGCTATTACTAGCTAATAATTAACTTTTGTTTCACAGGTTTATGAAAACCACTCTAGTGCTTGTACTCTATCCTTGATCTTTTGTTAATATTTTCATTTGCATTTTATTACATCAGCCGGAATTATCGAATTTGTCACCGATGCGATCAATAGTAAAGGTCCCTCCACAATGCAGGATCTCTTATCCACTAAAACACAGCCTCCACAAACATGTGACCAGAGAGCCAATCAAACATCACCCTCGAGCTCGGCCGCCAAAGTGCCAGGAGAGCTTTTTGTCACTGATTTAACTGATGCTACATTTAATAACTTCGTCAGGAGTTCTCCTTATGTTATCGTGGATTATTACACTCCATGGTGAGTCAATTGCTGGGTTTCATCCATTCCTTCGGGAATCAAAAGATAATAAAGCGGTAGCCATGTTGGATGAATAAACAAGAGACGCTAATGAGAAATCTTTTGTTGAAGTTCATCCAAGATGGCTGCCGTGACGTCACATGCAACCCAGCAATACTGAAATAATTTTCAATCATGTGACGGAGACACACGTCATATTATGTGTTGCAACACTTTTGAGGTATTTTTGGAATTGTAAGCTGATGTCTCTGATGTAATCGATGCCATCTTCGATTTCACTTCGCCCGAAGATGGGTCGATGACCCAATCAGTAGCTCGAGTCGGGATCTGCCCATACCATGGCCCATATAAGGAAACAGACCAATACATAGAGGATATTACACGGTGGCGCGAAGATATGAATTTTATTTTCGAGTGGTGAAAACAATATTTTACGAGCGAGCGCATTTATTATATGGACAAACTGACAAACCTCTACGAAAACCCGAGGAGCCGCCATTTTTTTGCAGGAACAAGCGACAAGAAACTGGCGGGAAAATTTTTTTAGGACGCGCGCGTACATCCGGGACATTTGGTACATAACTTTTTCATATCTTCACTAGTGAAAATATGGAAAATTTAGTTTCCGGTAAAGCTCTATTATACGTATGATAAAATAAATTAAGGTCCTTCCACACGGGCAAATGTTTCTATGGCAAATGGATTTTCCCCGTCTGCACGAACAAATTTCATCAGTAGGACAAATTTATTTTTCACATGACATTTGGTCACATTTTTTCACCCACAATGGAGCAAATTAAAAATATTTGTCGAAGAAAATTTGTTATAGAAAATGTGGAAGGGCCTTTAGGGGGTGTTTACATGGCACTAGGATCATCCTAGCACATGTAAACACCCCCTTAAGTACAACCAAGTGTTAGATGTAACTATCATATAACACTGATATATCATTATAGCATTATGTACGATTATTATCATTATGATATTATCATAATAATCAGTCTTGTTTCAACATGTGAGTTGAGCGATGAATGCAAGCAGTGTGAGTGAGTGTGAGTGCCAGCAGAAGAATAGCCACTACGTGGATCTGCTGCAGAAGCTTATTTGTTTATTTATGATTATTTCTTTGTTTCTGAATGAGCTCAATTGTTAGGACCTAATACTAATCCCTGGGGAACTCCGTCACTAATCTATTTTGCTGCGGCTTCTATATCATTATTTGCCTTAGTCTATACTGTATTTTAATGATCATTCACTAATAATGATTTGATATTTTGTCTTGATACAGGTGTTCCGACTGCAAGCACTTGAAACCACTGTACGAAGAGGCAGCGGCATATCTTCGAAAAACGACCCCATCGATTAAATTTGCTAAGGTGCGTCGTTAGGGCAAAATTAAACTACATGAAATTACAACTTGAAATTTGTGCACATCTTGCATGGCCTAGACTCCTGTGTTTTATTGCCGCAAGTAGTGAAATATAGCTATTTTTACAAACATTTGCCCTCTCAAAATCTTTGAACCTACAAGCTGAGACCAAAATGGATCCATGTGGATGTACAGATGTCTATGTGTTTTATCTACGAATATAATTCCTAATTGCGTCTGGAATACCAGGAATTTGTCTAGGCCGCTCTTTAAAACATCCATGTACACATGCTTTTGTTTTAAATCATCTAATCAACAGATTTCTCAGTGTTGATGTCGGTCAAAGCTTCCGTGCTTTGAAAGGGTCAATGTTTGTGCAAATAGCTAGATCAGTATCTGGCCTTAATGGCATAGCAACAAAACGCAAAGCGACTGTTTTCATACTTTTTATATTAACTGGCAATTATACATAAGAAAATGTAAGCGCTACCATTTTTGCTACCATTGCCGGCTCAAAATGTTTGGTAAAACTTTTTCAAGTTTAGTAAAGTAACGCTTCTTGGGTATATTTACGAAAACGATGTTTATTCTCCTGTCCTGACAAAAATCCCACCTCTCCCAAAGTACAGGGCGCTTCTCTGAGTTGCATTCACCAAATTTTGATGCCGACATCTGTGGACATTTTATTTGACACCTGCATGCATACAACCTGCACACAAGATATTAAGCTTAATTATAACAATCTATGGGTGTCCTTATAGTAATAAAACGTTTTTTCACCCTGGCTGCCCGAATATCAACCATATAATTTTGTGTTTAGGTCGACTGTAACCAAAACAACCCAGCTACATTCTTAACATGTAGAGCATCAAACCTAAAGTTTTATCCATGGCTTGTGTTGTATCATGATGCTGCACCCGTCAGCAATTTTGAACAAGAAAACGTGCCAAACACAGGTTAGTTGCTATGACAGCCTGTGATAAATACGGGATCGGGGGCACACGCGTGCAAAACGACTGCGCATGCGTAAATTTCCCACAAGAAAATTGCACAGAAAATCAAACCTAACAGCATTGTGATTTAAAATTGTTGCCGTGTTTACTAATTTTTACAAAATTATATCATTCGTGAAACCCTATATATCAGGGTCAAAAATATATTTCGAATACAAAAATTGTACACAGCTTGGGCTACCTATGGAATTAAATGTTCCTTGGCTTTCACGTTGTTTTTCTCGGAGTGTAAGAAAAACTGTGAGAGTGTAAAGAAAGGCAGTTCAAACATGTAAAGTGCTGGAAGTTCACCAAAGATGAACATTAGACAGTTAGAGAATTCCTTATACTTTCGGTTTGAGCTGAGCAACGTTTTGCACGCATGTGGGCCGGGGGCGGATGAGAAAACGACATACCGAGCACTACTGGTAACGATTGCGTCCAGTTACGCTAAACAGTACGTAGCCTGCAGGCGTTCAAAAAAAAAGCTGTGGCGCGAAGAGACGCGAGGAGAATGGGGAGACGGAAACTCGAATACTTGTGATGTCACCACAGGTAGCCCAAGCTCACTATTAGTGGCTATTTATAAGAGAATGTATGTCACTCAATATCACTCAAAATTTCTATCTTAATTTTAATACAATTCCACGATACTTCTAGAGTGTGTTGTTCATGCTTTCTTCTAACCTCTGAATGAGTTTCAGTGAAATTCGTCGATTTTAACTGCTCGCCCTTTTTGAGTGGCAAAGGGCGAGCAGTTAAAATCGACGAATTTCACTGAAACTCATTCAGAGGTTAGAAGAAAGCATGAACAACACACTCTAGAAGTATCGTGGAATTGTATTAAAATTAAGATAGAAATTTTGAGTGATATTGAGTGACATACATTCTCTTATAAATAGCCACTAATAGTGAGCTTGGGCTACCTGTGATGTCACCAGTGATATTGTCCATGAAAAAAATATGTTGAAAAACAGCTTCCGTTATCTCCAAAAGTGCTTTTAAATATGGAAAAATGAATAAAGGATACTATACTATTAAAACCGACGTTAACATTTCTAAACAGTTTGAAAATCAGTCATTTGTAAATGCGAAAAAAATCGCGAGTGAAAAGGAAGACTTTTATTTGAAATTTTGGTTTGCTGGTTTTGATTTTCTTCGCAAATTAATTTAAGACGCTGTTCATGATAAAACTGGCAAAGTTGCGGTGGAGCTATGGGATGATTGATGCGATTCAGCCGGAAAAGCTCAGAAGTTTTCAACCATGTGATTTTCAATAAATACCGACAACGATTTCAGAATTTCTCCACATTTGATCATATCCATAAATACGCGAACGCATTATAGATATTAAACATTTAACTATTTTAAAGATTATTTTGTTGTTGTTTTTAGATGCAATTTACGACTTCATCAACAAGGACACCAATATTTTGGGTGGAGTTATGAATCTGGATGACACCAACTTTGATTCCACTGTCTCTAGATTTCCTTATGTCGCCGTCAATTTCTATGCGCCTTGGTAAGATTTCTCCCTCATCACAAATCAAGAGTTGTATTTAAATTTTAAATTTGGGGTAGCTCATCACCCTTCCTCGCAGCTAAGTGCTGAATTACGAAGGGCGCAGCTCAACGTGATCGAGTCGAAGGTTTACAAGGGCGCTTTCATTACGAGACAATTGAACAATCACATGCACATTTACATACAAATTGACATACACATACACGTAGCAGCCACCATACGACTCATGTCTGATCACGGAGCACAGCTTAGATCGAAACTAGTTCGTTTTTACTGAGGGAGGAAAAACCGGAGTACCCGGAGAAAAAACCCTCGAAGCAAGGGAGAGAACGAACAAGAAACTCAAGCCACATGTGATGCCCCGTCCGGGGATTGAACGAGGGAACACAGTGGTGACAGACCGGCGCTCTCACCGCTCGGCCACCCTTGCTTCCGTGCTTCACCCTTGCTTATTTATAGAGAGCAACAACTGTAATGGTAACATTTTTCTTAAAAACGCTCCTTCGCAGAGCGTCTGTTGGAAATATTTATATTTCTGTACTCGTGACGCAAGTAATAATAATAATAATACAACTGTACTTTATTGGGTTACAGATAAAGACAGTCTTTTTTCCAATGTGGCCCGTAAATAACAACAATACAACAATTAAATATCTAAGCAATATAAAACGCGCGCGCATGTCTCTGTACTGTGATATAAACACTATGGAAGATGTAGAGCAAGAGAAAAGCAAGATTAGTAGGAACACGAGGCGTAGCTGAGTGTTTCTCTTGCTTTAGAGTACTCTACATCTTCCGAAGTATTAACATCAAAATACAGAGACATAAGCGATCGTTTTATGTTACTTTTTTGGCATTTTTGTGCAAGCCATGTCTCTGTCCTCTGATATAACATGGTATCTATCCAATCAGCACATGCATTGTATCTTAAGTATTTTATAAAAAGATATTATATTTCTGCTTCAGGTGTTTTTACTGCAAAAAGATGGCTCCTATTTATAAAGATGTAGCAAGGGAAGAAATAACATTGCATCCCAACATCCGTCTCGTTCAGGTACGATAAATCATTTTTAAACCAAACAAGACATTGGAAACGAGAGACAAGACACGCCATGTAATAAAGACGCCACTAAAAAGAACAAGGCGCTCTTTTGAGTGTTCACTCGGCGGACTTTAGACCTTTGGCTAAGCGCAACATGCACTATAGATCTGTCTGCATTTTAGGGCTCGCTCGCCGAGTAAAAACAATCAAAATTGAAGAACCAGCAAATACGTCTCGTACTTCGTAAAGGCGCGAAAGCTATGGATGGTTTCTGAACCGATCAAATTATTTTGCGCAGTGAATGAAAACGAGTCTTTTGTGAATGAATCAAAGTGAAGGTTGGAGCATGCATGATCATCAAACTCTTAACTCTTAAACCCTGGCACTCAGTCAATATTGGACACAAATTCTCGATTATTTTATATCAAATTTCTGAATGAAACCACAGTTGTGATGTTTAATTATCTAAAAAAGCAAGTTCTATTTATTCCTAAGGTTGACTGCAGCGCGACGAACTTAAAGACAAGAGCCACGTGTTCTAGGAACGACGTCTCGTTCCTACCTACACTTAAATTCTTCCAAAATGGTAAATTTGTGAAGGAATACGAAGGAGATAAAACAAAGAAAGGTCAGTGATAACTATTTGAACGAGAGTAAAGGTTGGGTTATGGTGGGGGGACTAACTTGGGGGAGGGGGAAGGGAGAAAAATTAGTGCAAATAAACCTAAATCCAAACCATGCACAACTGATCATGAAGGGTGAGTATAGAAGAAGTTTCAGTAGATTTATAATAAAAATCAATATTTGAGTTTGAGTGTTTTGTACATAAAAATATCGAATGTCGTATTTGTGGTGAGGTTGAGTGCCTTGACCGGATAAACAGACTATGTCGATGTACTGTTGAGTAAAACATTATTAACCAGAAGAGCATAACCTTGAGATCAAGAGTCCGCGCGCCCTTATAAAAACCTTTGACGTGTCGCCCCGCATTTGAGCTATTTCAAGAACTTAGTTCGAACTGGGTTCAGCGCTGATAGTGAATACACGGTAGAACGAAAATTTCAAGTGCGCGCAAGTTAGCCTTTGAAAAATCAGTTCTACAAATGCTGGCCCGGTTGCTCGAACGTGGTTCATTGCTAAACCAGGGTTAAAACCAACAAGACTTTAAATAAATAATAAATAAATATAAATAAATAATCTTTTTCTTTTCTTGTAAACTCCTTTCACATATGATCCGATGCCCGAGCCAAGACTCGAACCCGGACCCGGCACAGGGATGAAACCATTCGGCCAACCATGCCACCCAGACCCTGGGTTAGCACTAACCCGCCTTGGAGCAACCAGACCCTGGACTGACGTCACATCACGTGACGCGCGCGTGTCTCAGTCGGGCCCGTAAATTAACGGGACAATTACGGGAAAAATTACGGGACCGCGGAAGCACCCGTCAACATGCCTGTAATAGTAATTGAAAATAACGTGCGCTTTCGAGAGAGACGATAGTTTTAATTATGCATACAGTAGTGATGAATGTCTGTATTGTAGCAAGGGAGGGGAGGGTAAGGATATTCTATAAACATAGGGATGATATTATATTAACTCGTGCAACTTTTCAAATATTTTCAGAGAGTTTATTAGGTTTCATTGATGGTACCATAAAACAACAAGAACTCTTGGCGCGTCGTTCGATGGAATCAAAACTCAAAAACGATAAGAAAGGATCCGCCGACGACAAAGAAAACAAAGACAAAGACTCACCCAAGAAAAGCAAAATTTCCGATAATAAAACCAAAAAGGACGACAAAAAATCCGCAAAAAAGAATAAAAGTATAAATTCCAAAGCTGCAAGAATACTTAAAAGTGTTATGAAGCAATTCCGAAAGAAAGGTCACGATAAAAAATCAAAGTCTTCAAAACACGTTGATGATGATGATAACGACGACGAAGATGATGATGATGAAAATGATAGTGATAAAGGTGATAAATGGAAACAAGTTGCCAGGGACATCCATCACATAGCTAAAGATATGCATAGGTTAACAAAAGAAGTCCATAAAGTAATGAGTAAACAACCAGCTGTTGACCGGCTGTTCAAGGCGTTTCATAAATTAGTCAAGACTAAAGACGAAGATGAAGATGACTTTTAGGCATTAACTTGAGTGAGAGAGAAATAACCATTAGCGTTCTAATGATTCACTAGCGTACGTTGTGTCAACCGTAAGTGTAAATGGATAACGGAAACGTAACGCAACGAGAGAACGTAAGGTGGAAATGTAACGCAACGAGAGAACGTAAGGTGGAAATGTAACGCAACGAGAGAACGTAAGGTGGAAATGTAACGCAACGAGAGAACGTAAGGTGGAAATGTAACGCAACGAGAAAACGTAAGGTGGGATGAACTGAAGAATACTAGTCACACTCGGTCATTACGTTATTGAGTAGATAAAGCGACGTGAAAGAGGAATCAACACGTACTGACGATTTATGTTCACAATGGCCGTTGATGTCGCCGACGTTAAGAAGAGAACGCGAGAAAATGTGATATGGCATTCCGAATGTGGCGTTACGACGTCACGGTACGGCAGTCACGCAATGAACGAATGTGTCCGTCGTGTCGCGTTTACTACATCTGCCTACTAACTTCAAAACGTCGAGCACATCAACCGTCATTGTAACAGTGATCATTCATCAGAGCGCGCCGTCCTCTTTTACGTCACGTAATCACGTTTGCTCACGTTTGAGGTCTGTACACACGATGTAACGTTGCGCGCAACAGCAGACTTGTCACTACCTGTACGTATGCCCATCCCCGCAGCGTCATGCGCATCAAATTGCAAGAAGTGGCTATATATAACCTTGGCTTTGCGTTCAGACTTCACCTTACCATTAAACCAACATTTGTGAACATGGAATTCGAACTTGGCTTCGTTCTCAAGCAGTTGTGCGTAACGTTACTGGAAAAATGCAGCGTGTGTTCGGTTCCTAAGTATATCTAATAAGATACGAATGAATCTGAAGTAAGCCACCACCCTTGCCGGTGCGCGCGCAAAAAATGGTCCTTCATTAGAGGTGTTAAAGCCTAAAATTAAGGGCACGTTTTGAAAAGCTATTAGGGAGCTTAAGCACGAAACGTTTTTGTCAAAACGGACGTCACGCGTACGTTTTTGATCGTGCTAGTGCCGTAACAGATGAGGTTCCCGTTCTCGCTAGAACGTCAGTTAAGGCTTTCTCACGTTCCGAATTTCATCTAAGACGGCACGCGCACGTACAAAAACGTAAGCGTGACGTCCATGTTGACAAAAACGTCTCGTGCTTAAGCTCCCTATTTGCACTTGCGGTTGACTTTACCATTGCAAACTATTGTTTATCGTGCGTTTACATAGGCGATTTTGTCCTGGGCTCAGCTCAAGGGACGGGTTCTACAAGATTTTCAAGCGAGACATCTATCTAGAGACCGGGGCAAGAATTCAGTAACGTTTACATAAGTCTTTTCTACTCGGCATGAAGATCTCTTCAACCCGCGGGATGAACTCACCCAAGACGAATTCGTACATATAAACGCACGCTTAGCTAGCTTAGTTTTTCTGAATATGTGAATCAATAGCCAACATAATTCCTAGGTATACCTCACTTGCACCATTCAAAGGAAGCAAAGTGAAGCTACGTGCATAAAGCTCAGTCATTCTGACCAAGACAAAAGCTTTATGTGAGTTTTGTCCACGTAGCCTCACTCTAATTCCTTTGTATGTGGCAGGCGAAGTATATCTCGGAGCCGAACTATTGTTTTTGGTGGACGCGAAAAAAGCAATAATGGTCAAAAGAAGAGGAAAAAAATAATGCAAGGGACCACAATGCCTTCGTGGTCGCTTGGAAAAATATAATATAAATCTTCAAGCAAAAACACTGTCTCCCTTGCAGCCGTGTTAGTCTCGTCACGCAACGCTATCTTGCAGGAAGCGTTGTGTGACGAGACAACACGGCTACAAAAAATACGCCATTTTTCTTTTTGGGTGGGAAAAATGCCAAAGTGAAGTATACGTCACTCGTTTCTAAGAAACGAAAGCGCACATGTCAAACATAGGCTAAATTTCAAAATTTCTCTTAACTCTTCTAGTGCTTTTTTTCAAAAATCGTAGATATTTTCAAACTAGAATTTTTTAACCATACGATCGATTTTCTAATATTTTAATTTACTATTAATCCACTGTCAGTAGAACGTTCTTCCCTGTTGGGTATCCTGTGGTTTTCTAGTCGGTGCCAGACCTTCTCGATCTCGTGTTCCTTTCGCTAGGCTTAAGTAGAGGATTGATTCGATAGCTAATGATATTCGATTGTAAATTTTATAAAAGATCAATGTATAAAACTGTTAGTGTATATGAAGTAAATTAGTTGAAATTTTTGTGCTAATAAAAAGTGTCGCGTTCTCACGTTGGGGGAGGGGAGGGGGCAATCCTATTAATTAAGACAGCACTGCTGTCTTTGTCTTTCTGTCATAACTCTTTGAGCCGTGAAAAGGGAGGATCGTGAAAAATGGACAGTGAAAAAAAAACACACACACGCACCTCCCCCCCCCCCCCCCCCCCCCCCCTCCCCGCTAATTTCTGGCAAGCCCCTTATCTAAACATAAAACCACTTCGGCTTTTGATCGTTTATTTCTCGGTTGGCGATCTGAGCTCAACGGCCGTAATGACTAGCCTACACACTTTAACCGAGTTCGTTCCTTTCAACCTATAGCCTCCCCCTGAATAAACTAGTTTAGTTGGTGTGAATGGGACATTAGTCCAACTCCGCGGAGCAATACATAGTCAGTGGCGGATCCAGGATTTTTCAAGGGGGGGTTCCGTTTCTTAAACTGTATATAATACTCTTTTGTTTGGTCCGATGTTTGACAAAAAAATTCATCTAATTTACTATCTAGTAACGGCACTTAAAGGTAAATTGAACTGAACTAATAGAGCGATAACACTAAAACCGTGAAACAAGTACTAACTAAAAAGTATAAATAGTACTAATGAAACAATAGAAAACAAAGGGTTTTGCTACTATTTGTCTCTATTTAGTTGCTAAGTTATTTCACGGTTTTAGTGTTATCGCTCTATTTTTTCATTAAAATTTTTCATTAAAATTTATATATGACATATTTCTATTAACAATCAAACCTTCAAGGGGGGATTCCATGGACCCCTTCGACCCCGCCTAGATCCGCCACTGAGAGTCTAGAGGGACTTGTATGAGTGTGTGATACGTTACATGCGCAGTGTATGCACGTTCTTTGATCTGGATTCTGTTTTACCCTGCAGAACTGGCGAAAACGAGTCCTGAGATGTAGTGTAACAGTCAGGATTTTGATACAATACAATACAATACAATGCAATACAGTACAATACAATACAATACTCTTTATTCACTAGATTAAGAACAAATCCTGTGATGCGCATAACAAAATAAAATAAACTAATATATATATAGTGAGCTGCAGTGCTTCCTGACATAAGACGCATTATGCAGGGTTGGCCTCATTTCTAAGAAAGAGACATGGGATCAAAATCGATGTTTCTGTTGTTCATTGTGAACAAAAATTAACTCTGACTTAGGCTAAACCTGCGTTTATCTAATTTTGTAGCGGTATTATCAAGCTCAAAAAAGGCCTATTTTCTTATCGACAGTCCAAGGAAAAAGCCGTTTTTGAACCAATGTATCGTAAATATTGATATATATCCAAAAGATTTTCTCAGTTTAGCTGTGGACTATGACGACAATATCGGTGGTTGTTTTGACCAGAAACGGATGAAAAATTGAAGAATCCCCTTTTGAATCCCTACCAGCTTGAAGTCCTTCTCAAGGTAGTTAAGGCCTGGGTTTGACCTTGTTTGACCTTGGAAAGTTTTTGTTCTGTTATATAAGATATAACGATGCGAAACTTATTTCACTTGGCACAATGTTAAATAATAACTAGTTGAGTAACCTTAACTTAGTGTTTTGGATATAGGGTAGTCACGTGACCAATTACGACGAAACTTCGTTTTTCTTGAATCCGCAATTCAATTTCACTTAAAAAACAGAAATAACACCTCTAGTGCATAAAGAAGGTTTAATCCTAAATAGTTTTGTGTAGACATCTGGACTTTTTACAATTGGCTGGGAGATATTAAGCAAAGTATTATTTTGAGGCTTGGTCACGTGACCTGTTTTGCTAAAAATCGCTTTAATAAAAATCGATAGTCATGTTCTCTAATCAAAATGGGATAGACTCACTTAAAAGAACTACGTTTCAAGCATTTGCGTTTTCTTTTCGCTAACACTGAAGTGCGGAAAAATTTTCAAACATTTTGTTACAATAAACGACCTAACTGGTCACGTGACCGCTGAAATCTCAAACTTAGCACTTAAGGCTCATCGTTTTATGAATATCTAACGTTGTGACGAATATCATATATTTCTGGTTTAAAATTCGTGCTACAGCACAAAAAACATATTTCGCCCAATTTAGCCACTGACCCAGGCCTTAACTACCTTGAGTTGTAACATGTAATTTTTCACAATATTTAGAATAAAGTTTAAGATGTGGAAAAAATATTTTCGCAAGTCTGAATCGCAAATTATGACGCTACGTAATTTTTTCTCCTGCCGAAAGACGTCGAAAAACGTATATTTGGGTCAGACTCGTACCCAGTCGTCACCTAATGTTTTATTCTGCAAAGGAATCTGGGAAGGGGATTAGGGCGCGCAAATGCGCGCGAGCTCACTAAATCCTTCCCATCAACCACTTCGCGAATAAAAAGAAGCGACTGGGTACGAGTCTGCAATCCTTCAGCATCAAACAAGCGTCGGTCCCGTGTTTGACGTCACGGCATACCTCGTCCCAGGCTCCTCTGAAACTCGGAAATTTGAATAGTAAGTAAGTAAGTAAGTAATAACTTTATTTTACGAGGGTAGCACTTGACAGATACAAAGTACTGATAAACTTGTGGCCCTCAAAAGAAAAAATATATATATATAATTAACAAAAGATAAATATAAATATTGCTAGATAATAAATATATAGATATATATGTAATATGAAATTAAAAATTTTGGTAAAAAGTATATATAGCTTAAAAACAATTAAGCCTAATCAATGAATACGATTTTGTCTTTCAAAAGACAATTTGGTCTAATCAATAACATTGGTCTAAAAGAAAAATAAATAAATAAATGACAATTTGGTGTAATCGCTGAATACAAATTTGTCGATAAAAGTTTACAATTTAAAAAACGAAAAAATTTCATAAGAAATGATTGATTAATTAATTTCATGGCTATACTATTGATGTGAATATTCTTAAAACCTAATATAATAATAAAACTTGATATAATTAACCAAAGCGTTCATTATCGACCTGCTTTTTTAGTTCGATTTTGTATAATTGTCTTTTTAGTTCCTTTTTCGTCGATGACTCTTTTAACGCTTTGCTTAGACTGTTCCATTCTTTGCTTGAACGGACACTGGCTGTACGGCCACCCTCCGTTTCCCTTTTATATAGTGGACACCTGGCGTTCAGCTTACAAAAACGAGTTGCTCTTGAGCTTACATCAGAGTTCACCTGAAACAAATCTTTGAAATAATCAGGACAATTATCATGAATTCTATTGTAAACAATAGAACATCTATTTATGTATGCTTCTTGATAAAAAGGAATCCAACACAGTTTATTGAATAGGTTGACAGAGCGGGCGTAAGTGTCTGCATTTAAGATGATCCTTGCAGCTCGTTTCTGGTACTTCATAATTCGTTGTACTAAATCACTATTACATGAGGACCATATCGTAGAACAGTAACTAATGCATGGTTTGATGACTGTATTGTAGTAGACCTCCCTTTGCGGCTGATTCAGGTAAGGGCTGATATGACGAAGAAGCCCAATTTTCTTTGATAACTTGGTAGACAATTCGTCAACGTGATCTTCATAACTTAAATCAGTGTCAAGAATGACGCCCAAAACTTTATGATTGTTTATTTGTTCAACATCGTTACCATTTATAACGATATTAAGTTCAGTGCTTGAGAGTTTCTTAGCAAGGCGTTTGCCTGTTACAAGCATTGATTTAGTTTTCTGTTCATTTATTACCATTTGGTTCTGATTGCACCAGTGCAAGATACTATCGATATCATCCTGAAGCGAAGACGAAAGCGATGACGGGCTATTCCAAAATGTCAATCTTAGAATTAGATGTATAAAGAGGCATATCATTTATAAAAAGCAGAAACAAGATCGGCCCAACGATTGACCCTTGGGGGATTCCTTGCTGTAAAGGCAGTACCGAAGATGTGCAACCATTAACTTTTAGGCGTTGATTCCGTCCTCCTAAATAAGACTCAAACCATGATACGGAAGCTTCATTGTTGAAATACAGGTTCAGCTTATTCAGCAGGACTCTATGATTAACCAGATCGAACGCTTTTTTGAAATCGATGAAAATAAGACCTGTTGGTTTGTCGTTGTCAAGGTCAAACAGGATCCGGTCAGTTAGGTGTACAAGCGCTGTTTCAGTTGAGTGGTTTCTTCTGAAGCCTGATTGAAATCTATAAATAAGGTTGTTTGAATGAAGATAGGATCATAAAGACTTCGCCACATGTTTTTCTAGGATTTTGGAGATAATGGGCAGAAGTGAAATTGGACGATAATTGCAGCATTCGTCGCGTTGACCGCTTTTGAACAAAGGTATTACCAAAGCTGTTTTCCATTGTGAAGGGAATTTGTTGGTGTTTATTGACATATTGAAGATACCAGTCAAAGTTCTAAGCAGTTTCGGTGTAGCAATCGATTTTAAAATCTTGACGCTAATGCCATCGGGACCAGTTGCCTTATTATTTGGGATGTGTTTGATGTAGTCAGAAACATCCTTGCAGGAAATATTTGGGATGATAAAAGATTCGTTGTCGCCAAGATGAGATGTAATGAAAGTACTAAGTTTCTCATTTTCAAAGGTAGCTTGGTTGCTTGTAGTCATTCCCCTAATCAGTTCGACGAAATGTTTGCAAAAAATTCATTCAATGATTCTGCGATCAAAGAAGAGTCCTGGGTTCTGCCAGAAGAAGTGTTTAGCTCTTGAATTCTTGTTGTTTCTTTAGATTTCCCACTTAAAGTATTCAGACATTTCCATATACCGCGAGGGTTGCCCTTGTTTTCTTCAATAGTTTTGGAGAAGAAGTTCCGCTTTGCTGTTTTAATGTAATTTATGGTCTTGAATTTCATTTGTTTATATTTCATCCAAGGTTCTGGTGAATATGATTTTCGAGCCAATGTTAGCAACTTGTCACGCTTTTTGATGCTATTTAAGATTTCTTTGTTCATCCATGTAGGCTGGGTTTTCCTTTTGACGCGTTTTTCTTTTAGTGGCACGTAATTATCCAAGACGTCCATCAGCAGCGATTCAAATGCATAACATGTATCGTCAATATCATCAAAGATGAATGGGATGTCCCACGGGACAGTGTTTAAGGTCTGCAAAAATTCGCTTGAATTCAAGCCTTTTGATGAGCGATATTTTATGGAAAAGTTCTTTTCTTGATCTTGATTTTTGCTGTGATACTTACGTCGAAAGAAAATAGGAAGGTGGTCTGAGAGCCCAACGTCCACAACGGCAAGATCAGGAATATGCTTTGGATGAGAAGAATAAACATGGTCCAAGCATGAACCAGAAATTGGTCTTGTGATTGTTTTGACAAGTTGATTAATATTCATTGAAAACAATGCCTTTATGAGGGAATGCTTCTTGTAGCCTTTCTTTAAGAAATCTACATTAAAGTCTCCAACGATGTGAGTTTCCATTTTCTTTAAATATGCAGTCTCAATGTTCTTTTCAATACGAAGATCGTGTTGTGTATCACTTGATGGAGGCCGATAGACAGTTCCGAAAAGGAAAGGTCTGTTTGACTTGAAAGGATTTAACTTGAGCCATAGGATTTCAAGGTCGCTTTCTTCGATGTCAGCCAGTCTATTAACTACCAAGGATTCCCTGACGTAGACAAGTAAACCCCCGCCTTTTTTAGGACCATGTCTGTCTTTGCGAAAAAAACGATATTCTGGAATTGAGAACACACAATCAGGAGTTGATGGTTTCAGAAATGTCTCAATAAGGCAAAGGACATCAATGTTATTATTTGTGGAAAGAAAAAGTTTAATCTGTTCGAACTTAGCGTCGGTAAGGTGATTTATGTTCCACTGTCCCATAGCCAATCCATTTCGGGAGTTTACAAAGGCAGGTACATTATTAAATATACTTATCTTGCTTGTCGAAGAACTCGAGGTGGAAGGACCGGGATTTCGGGAGACACCAGTGTCCATAGAGCAGACCAATATCATCAAGGCTGGGTTAAATGAACTTGTACAGTTGGAACAGTAGTTCATTCTTCGTTGTAAATACTTTGTTCTGAAACGCTGAAAATGAAACCGAGCAGATCCAGAAAGCCAATGTAGAGGTCTTGCGAAATGGCGATCCAACAGTAGGTCAGGAGAACGATAGGCATTTTAGCTTTTATGCTTTTTGTGCCAAAAACAGTATGATATATAGCGTAGAAATATCGAACCCAAATTTTCGAAAAAAGTAATTTGGTATCTTAAACTTTTATTCTAAATTGTAAAAATTACATGTTACAAAGACTTTAATGGCAAAAATCGTATATAAAAATCTCTCAAAACATGTGACCTCCCAAAGAGGCTATCAATCAATTAAGCCATGCTAGTAATTACCGGGCTTTTTGATTAGAATACGGTGGTAATTCAATTATTTCTTAAAGAGACATCAAGGCTCTATAAACGGGCGGCCGTGAGATTATCATTATTGTCGGACACAATGAATAAAAGGGAATTCATAGATATATGTTTGAATTTCTATCTAATATCTTGTTACACCCTCAAGATAGCGCTAGCAAAACTTAAAAACACACATGCAGGGGTCCAATTTAAAAGAACCTGAATTCTCTGCTGCAATTTAAAATTCTTTCTTTTGAAAAATGCGAAAATGCTCAAAATTTTGTGAGCGAGTTTATTAGCCCCTTAATAATATTTTTCTTTCTTCTTTCATTTATTTTGCTTTAATTTCTTACCTGGGTGCCTCGTCTCTTAGCTTCTCTCCAACCAAGCTCCTATTTTTGTTCCAATCCTTTCTTCCTTCCTTCCTTCCTTCCTTCCTTCCTTCCTTCCTTCCTTCCTTCCTTCCTTCCTTCCTTCCTTCCTTCCTTCCTTCCCCTTTTCCTTCCTTCTTTCCTTCCTTCCTTCCTTCCTTCCTTTCTTTCTTTCTTTCTTCCTTCCTTCCTTCCTTCCTTCCTGTTTCCTTCCTTCATTCCTTCCTTTCTTTCTTTCCTTCTTTCTTTCTTTCTTTCTTTCTTTCCTTCTATCTTTCTTCTCCCTGCAGTCTTTCTTACATCTCTTTTTTTCTCGTTTTTATTTTCCTTGCGTTTTCCTGCTTTTGTCATTGTTTACTTGCTTTTAAATTTCCTCAATGTATATTTTTTTTTAATTTTCCCACAAGTGAATTGTACAACAAATAGCAAATTCATTGCTATCAATGCTGAGATTTATTTGTTCGATGGTATAAATGTTGTGCATGGTCTTAATTATTCTGCTAGGTTAGTTTTTTAGGGCAGCCACTGCTTTTTTAACCCACTTTCTTTCAGTTTAATCCTTTGCAACTAAACTAGATACATATCTTAACCAAGACAAAACCCCTATCCTAACCTTTAAACAACCTTCAGAAAAGTTCAAACCAATGGAAAATATTAAACCACAAGAAACCACACCTATTTTATAAACGGCTGTCGTACGAGAGTTCTAAAGCCGAAGCGACAAAACCGAAAAGGAGTATGGGTAGCTAGATGCAGAACTTCATTTATTTTTCCGCTTTGGTCTGCTTTGGTCTAGTGAACATAAAGAATTGAAGTTCTTTGGAGACAAGCCAAGCTAGAATTGAATTCCCGCGATGATATTCATGTGGTTTTATAGCTTTTCTAAAAGTAGTTACTACCCCTACTATCTTTCATGTAGGAAACTTGTGACCTTTTACCCAATTAACAACGTTTTTAAAATAGGTGTATTCGCGTGGTTTTTTTTGTACATGTTTTAAATTATAGTAAAATTTGGCTGTAACATAACGGATAGATATATAATTTTCGCAGAGATGAGTTATAACAACTGATCAAGGCTTTCAGCGGACATTGTAAAAACAACAACAACAACAACAAACAAAACAACAAACAAACAAAAGCAGCAGCAACAACAAACAAAACAAAAACAAACATAAAATTAAAAAGGCAAAAACAAAAACAGAACTTTGAAGGAAAAAATTATTTGGGAGGTTAGCATGGTTTGAGGGGGCTTAATTACTTTACATAACTGATAGATATATAATTTTCGTAGAGATGAGTTATAACAATTGCAACTGATCAAGGATTTCAGCAGACATTGCAACTGACAACAACAACAACAACAAACAAAACAAACAAAAATCAAAAAACAAAAGCAACAACAACAACAAACAAAACAAAAACAAACATAAGAAACAAAAACAGAACTTTGAAGTTAAGGAAAACATTATTTGGTAGGTTGGCATGGTTTGACAGGAATTACTTTAATTTAAGTGGTAAATTTATTCAATGCAAGTAAAGCAGTAATTAAAAATAACAGGTCGTCTAGTAGTGTTTGAAGTAAGAAGAGAAGCTGTCATTAAATAGATTAATGTGATATTTTAATGGCAGGCAATCAGGAAAGGTGGAAACAAGATAGCCAATTATTAAAGAAATTACAAAATTTAAGAGCTAGCTATTAAATTATTTGTTTTAGATATGGCCAAAAAGGGTGGACTATGACGTTGGGAAGAGGATCAGACGGAAGAATTGGCTAAGTAAATTGTGTATTTATCTAAATTGATCTAAAAAGTATTTCTTTGAGCACCAGAAGAAACTAAAGGGGGAGAGGAAAGCTAGTTGAAGATACCAACTTTTCAGTGAATCAGCCAATTTTGCAATGCATGTACAGTGCGAATATCAACCGCCGCCCGGTTGATCATGAGCGTCGGTCTCTCGTGCGGGAGGTCGGGGCTCGATTCCCGGCCGCACCAATACTCAGGGTCTTTTAATAATTGAGGAGAAGGTGCTGCCTTTGTAATTACATCTACAAATGGTTAGACCTTCGCGTCTTCTCGGATAAGGACATTAAACCGTAGGCTCCATGTCTCCAAAAACTGCTACGCATATCCTTGCATTGGAGGGACGTTAAAGAACCCACACAACTATTCGGGGAGGGTAGACCATGAAGTTACCGGTGTGTGTGGTCTGGCCAATATACTACAGGGTCCACTGTCAATTGACTGTCAAATCTGTTGTGTTGTCCCTGCCCTCGTATTGAGGGGAAGTCAAGTAAACCAAGGTCACCCAAACATGTAAAAAATTTTGATCGAAACTCTAATGCAATTTTTGACGCTGACCAACTACAGACTGAATTCTAGCGAGCGCCTACAGTCTAAGATACTTTTCGTTTAATCTTGGTGTAATTCGTACACACATTAGAGGGTGTCAAGGGGTTGTCAGTTATAGCTACTAATTTTTCTGTTTTTTTGGCTCACAATTTGTAATAGAAAAATATAATTTCAGTTAACTATAAAGGTTTAATCATCAGTTAACTACTAATTTTTAGGCAAATTTACAGTTACACTGAAAAGTAAAGTAAAGCAAGCTTGATCAGACCGACTGCTTCTCGCCAGGATACAATAGTTGTAGATGGTCGTGGAGGAGGAGCAAATAAAGGGAAACAAATATATCTAGAGATAGAAGGTCGGCTAGGAGATATAAAATAAACGAGGTAAAGAGCTCGTGGGATGGTCATTAGCTATGATAGCAAGACGGGGGAGGGACGGTGAGCAAAAGAAATTACAATAATTTTAAGGTGATAGCAATATCTTGGAGTAAGGGAAAAAACATATATGCATTAGGATTATCCTGTTAGGAGATATCAAAAAAAGGGACCAGAGAGAAGAGTAAACTTAAGATTATAGTCGTCCGGTCTTCCATTGTATAATTATATTGTAGCCATCAAGTCGCCTGTTCGTTTAACTCCCTTCCTTCCGTGCATAAATGCAAAGACGTGGTGACTTGAATACAGAGATAACACTACAAATCTTTGACTGGTTTATGCTATATTCTGACAGAAACACAATTAGTTTTTCTCTATGCTTTAAAGTGAAAGGAAATCTACTGCAGCCTAAGACACATAATTTCATAAATACATATAGCTGTGAAAACAGGGCTCCAATGGATTGTCGGATTAATTTTCTCCACTTTTTGACATTTTTCACTCATGTATAAGTTTGAGTCGGATGGTGGTATTAGAGCACCATGCGCTAGCTCAAATATAACATTTATGGATGCTCTCAACTGTTTACAGCACTGTAAATATGTTATCCCCTTAAAAAAGGTTGTTTGTCAGTTAGCTCTGCGTTTTAAGCGGATCGAATTCAGAAAAAAAGCCTCTTAAGTCCTTTTTGGCATGACGGGCGATTGACGGGACATAGTAAATTAGTCTTCATTCTTTGAGTTTCTGATTTTTTTCAAATCTTCTTAACGCGACAATATGTGAGGGATTTGCCCCTTTTCATGCTGTTAGCTTTGCCTTGAAGCGCGGCAACGTCGAAATTAAAATGCGCATGCAGGCAAACTCGAGAAAAGTTACTATTGAATAAGTGGCTAGGTATTTGTGATAGCAATTAACAGTGATTAATGTACGTCATAACTTACGAAAATCAGTTATTAGCTGCAAAGTTAAATTATGCTTTTCTTCAGTTAGGTTTTTCGTTTTTTCGCCTTCAAATTTAAACTAATTATTATCTATTAGTTTCCCGATATTTAAAATAAATTCTTTTCTAGCTCAAGTACGTAAACGGAGCTACATTTTGTTCTTTAAACACTTTAGAGTTTCAATCGAAAAAAGGTACAATAAAAGATTGTTCCGAGTACTAAATTTAATAAGGTTAACTGAACTGTCAGGCTTTTATTTATTTTTCTCTAATATTTTTAAGCCCTTTTCTCTCTATCTCTTTTAATCTAATTATTGTTTCAACATTTTTGTTTGTTTGTTTATTAAACTAAAAGATTGGCAAGCTACAAATACTGAAGATTTGATCATTAAAGAAAGATATCCTCTACGTAGTTCGTAATTGAGTTTGTGTTTACTCACGTCAAAGACCACTTGGACTGTTGAGTAATTACAAACAATTCTAGAACACGGACTTGAAAATCTTACTAGTTTGCCACAAATGGTAATTATTTAGACTCGAATGAAGATCAAACGTTTTGGAAAAGATATTCAGATGTACTTTCAAGAGTATTTATACTAGAAAACTCAATTGCAAAATGGCTTTTGGTGGAGATTTCTCGTGGTTTTAATTAGGGAACCGTTGGCAAATGATTGCGTCTGAAAACATATAGTTAAAAACCATGAAATAATAATAATAAATATTCGGTGGTCATGTTTGTTTTTCTTCTTTCTTTCTTTCTCGCCTGAAACTAAAGAAGCAGAAAGTAACAAAATGATGGAAAGCGTGTGAGACGAGAGTGTAAAACAATATTTTTATGCGCTGTCGGAAAAGCCGTGACTATAAAGCCTGTTTAATGCTGGTTTAAAATTTTATAGCGCTTTCGGTTTCAAACAAATAATTTATTGTAAAACAGTAATTTTTTCTAGGCCTTTGTGAAACTTTCTATACCAACTCGAGAGGGCAAAATATTTAGTCATGAGGCTAAATTCTAGAGGTTATGACAGTTTATAAGACTTAAAAAGATTAGTAGTGCTACAAATCCGCTTAAATAAATCCACGCCTCTACTGAAAACTAATCTATTTAATTTTCTTCAAATGTTGACTCGAAAATGTTCGACCTTTGTGTCCAATAGCTTTCGACTTTACAATTTACCATTTAGTGAGCTAGAATATATCAAAACTTTAGTTTTTTTCTGTGAAGATTGCTTCGTTTTTAGGGATGTTTTGTTGTTTTACTTAATTGCATGAGTTAATATGTATTCTCAGTTAATCCGTATTATCCTAGATTTAAACGGTATCACTGCAGATTATCTCAAGAAAAATCAATTAAAACATTTTGAATTTATCACTCACTTTAGAATTTTCCTAATTTCTGTCAAAACATTGGGAATTAAATGAAAGCTGTCACTGGCTTAGAAATTAAAATATCAGAAGATATTGGTAGAGAAAGAGATAACCCCGTTAAAAAAACATTCTTTGTTTTATAGAAGTAGGAGGATCGAGACACTAGCTGTACTTTGTAGTAATTATAAGCAAACGTTAAAGATTTGAAAATAGTCTACTATGCGAGCAGAGTCTTTCTTTAACCTTTTTTCTTAGGTAAAGGACAGATGAATCAGAGTAGAAATAGTCCACTGATAACTGAAAGATGAAAAGCAACTATAGACCAAAACCCCTGACAGTGAATCCAAAGACTGACAGAATTAAGATATATGACTAAATCATGAAGAAAGTATAAATTTTAAACAGTTTTTGTTCAGAACAACACAGAAATAGACAAAAATTGCAATAATAATAAAAAACAACTGAAAAAAAAACTAAAACTAAAAAACTAAAAAAATTATGTTAAGAGGAATATGAACAAATAATATCGAGCGGCAAAACATCTACTCAAAACCAACACTCGAGTTGTCATTAAATTTAAGAGAAGAAGGAAAAAAGTCGAGAATACAGTATAATTGGTATTTTTTCATTTCAAACATTAAACTTAGGGATTTCACGTTATTTTCCAATTACACCAATTTTGAAAAGATGAATTGCTTCAGTACCGATATAGGACTCTTGTACTATTATGATTTACGATTTGTTTGAATCTATACTGACAGCTGGTATCCAACATTTACGTAGAAAATGACGGACAAACATTCAACGACGCAACATAAGCGTTTAGTCCTAAAATTCGTTTGCGCTGCGTTCGAAGTTACTCATTCATTTGGGCTAATTTAGATTATTCTAACATTTATTTTCACGATAAATCATTTCTACTCAATTGTCTGTGTTATCTATCATAATTTATTATTCCCATGAAAGACATTTTCACAATAATAGTTTGATAATATTTTCCCATTTTTGTACATGTATTTATATTTAAATTTAATACAACGATTTCTTTCTTTGTTTTTATCTTGTTCAAATTTTGAGTCAATTCAAACAGTTTTGCTTCGTTGTTTTAGACGAATGCTTTCGTCGTCTTTCTTGCTCCCAGTCAATACAGCGTTGGACGATTTGAAATCCTTTGGTGAACGTTCAAAAAACTTCGTAAACCTAAAAACAGATGTTAAAAGAACCGTGTACTTTCGTCTAAAGCGTCTCGTTAAAGCGCCGTAGACAAGAGGATTCATGCAGCTATGGAAATCTGTAAGCAATTCTGCATAACGATGAAGCTTTTCAATAGTCGCAAATCCGACATTTTCAAGCTGAAAAACAAACAAGAACCAGAAGACTTGAAGGGGCAGCGTAAATACAGCAAATAGAAACACAATTACAGCAATTGTTCTTGTTATTTCGATGTTTTCTTTTCGGATTTCTTGCCTTACGATGTGCTTTTGGTACTTTTTGAGGTTCAGACAAATTTGGACATAAGCAATAATTATGATAGTTAACGGTAGACTGTACTGGATGAAGAAGATAGAAACAACGTAGATTTTCTCTTGTTGTTGTGTCCACGTAAACGAGCACATTCCCTCCTGCACGGTGGAAAAAATACTCAATGGCACAGTTAAAATAAACGAAAGAGTCCAAATTGATGCAATACAGGCCAAAGTCCACGCCTGTGTCATCATTCCCTTCCATGGGTTAAGAATTGCATTTCGTCTTTGCACAGCCATAGATGTAATTGTAAAAATGCTTGCGCAGTAAGGCACTGTCACCATAGGGTACAGAATCTTACACACAAAGCAATTTGTCGGCACAAATGGAGTCAGTAGAAGGAGTAGTTTCAATGGCAAGGATACTAATACTGTCAGCAAATCTGCAATGGCAAGGTTCACAAGAAAGATGTCATTGGCAGTGCGTCGTTCTTTCTTGGTAAATATCACCAGAAACACCAGAATATTTCCTACTACTCCAAGAACAAAGGTCACAACATAGACAACCAGAGTCAGAAATATCTCTCCTTTAGGTATCCTGTCTGGTTGCATTCCTGTCGTATTGTTTATAATGTTCATTTTTAGAGCTCTTTCCGCAGTAGCAAGAAGGATGTGTCGTGTCGAAACTTGTCGCCTCTTGCTAGATGAAAACCCAAATAAAACAGCTCCAACCAAATAAACCTCTGTGTTTCTCGCACTTTCTCGGCTCTGAGCTAGGAAACAACTGATTCTTTTCAGGTCAAATTTGTAGTTGAAAGGACAAATCTCCTACCGTTTGGAATGCAAACCAAGTATGCGTTTGCTGGAGCGCTTCTTCCCCAAAAATATCATGGAGCCAGCAACTCAATTAACTCCAGTTGTCCAAATCCCATTTCTGTGTTGATTGCACCAAACAAAGGATTCTCTCCGCCGATTCTCTCGGCTTATCAGAACTTGGTTTCACGCCAACCCCCAGAAGGCCTTGAAGATATAAAAAACGTTTTGGAATCAGCGGGAGATAGGTTATCGCCTATAGCTAGACTATTTTTACCTGTGGAGATTATTTCTATGCTAATGGATCACTTGAAGGAGTTATCAGTTTGTGTGCATTCATTTGAATGAACACTTGCGTTCTCACCTTCATTTAGGGGGTTTTAAATGAGAGACTTTAAGTAAGCTTTGCATATTACGATATATGCCTCCCTTTGCTGACAGCCTTGTAAAAGTTTTGACCAATTATTCAGTTCTCTGTCTCATTACTGATCAAACAGTTTTATGTATACATATTATAGACCCTCCGTTTGCGGTCCTTTTCAACGGCATAAATTGACTTTTGACCAACCGAATGTCAATATGCGGCCGTTTTCAATAAATTTGGTGAAATTATATCGGTAAATAAAGATAAAAGGATGACGATAACGCACATTTTGCCCTAAAGAGAATCAGTTTACAGTTAATGGATTTTCTGTGTTTGGAAATGATAGCCTGGAAAGGATTTGTACATTAATATTGTCAGCTAAACAAATAGAAATTTTTTATTCAAATATTATTTATTTATGCTGTGTCAAGAATGAAGTCTATCACTTTTTTACGAAGTGGAACGAGTTTATATATTTACGAAATGTGGATGTTTACGGCATATCATCTTGATTAAGTAAATGCGAAAGAAAAAAGTTTTTTTCTAGCATTTGACTTGTTTGAATGTCGTATTACAAACAATTCCATACCCTTTGTATCACTACCACTACCATTTAAACTATCATCACCACCACTACCACTAGGCCACCACCATTTAAACTACCGCCACTACCACCACTACCACTTAAAATATCGTCGCTACCTCTACCACTTAAACTACCACCACCACCACCTACCACCACTACCAACCACCACCACCTACCACAACTACCACTTCCACCACTACCACTTAAACTATCAATACCATCACTACCACTTAAACTACCGTCACCACCACCACTACCACTTAAACTACCACTACCACCGCCACCGCTTCCACTACCACTACTACTGAGTACCATTACCACCACAACCACTACAGCAGCTGTGAAACCAATAAATTTGAGTCTACAAATATCAGTTTGCCAGTTTACCATTGTACCACTCTGCCACAAATACCACTACCTCCACTACACTACTACTAATTCCAGCTCAGTCCAAACTTTACTCTCACTACTTACCTTAATGTTCACCCCCATACAATAATCCTCTTTGGGAATAATATTCTTTGTTCGTGGTGAACATTCTTTCGTGTCTTCCTAATTAAAGGATTTCAAACAAAGAAATGCCGTTCCCAAGAGGACTGTATGAGGAAAACATTGAGGCAAGCGAAGGAGGTCTATTGCCATGCACCAACGACATCATGGACTGTATCATAATCGATCAAATACTTAATAACAACTAAATTCTCGTTTGACCACTATGTCTATCGCTCTACTACTATAATATCTAGATGCCCGCTTGCTTGTAAAATACATGGTTTTAAAATCCTATAAGCGGTTTCTTCGACGACTTTATTGGCAATCAGGATGGAAGTGTACATATCGCGCCCAGACATTTTTTCATTTGTTCATTAGTTTTGAAAATTGGATTAATAACGTAACAAAGACTTTCCGACTCGTCGGATCCGCGCGCCTACCATTTCTATCACACATTAAGATCAATGGAATTAGTTGGTGAATTTCTTTCACTCAAACAAATCAACAGCAAAAAGTTTGCTTTTTAGTTATAAGGACGACTGGAGCGTTTCCTGAAATCCCTAAAGCTGAGTAGAAAAGTAGAAAATCGTCTTTTGACCGTGAGTGGGCTGTTTATCGGTATAAACCAATCATGTGTCTTATAAAGCCCTCACTTCGTTATCGATGGGTGAAATCATGTTCCAATTAATTAGGCGCAATTCGATAGCTGTGTTTTTGAGATGGAATTTCTATGTGGGGCCAGACTGATTGGTGAGGATATAAGTTTGACAAAAAGTCCCTGGACTCGGGAGGAAAAGAATGGAAGAATAATTAATTACGAACGGCCTAAAGAATAGAAGGAATCCGAATGCAGAATAGTAAATACTTGTGTGTTAATTCCAGAAAGAAAAAAGAACAAAGAAAGAATGCTTGAAAGAATGAAAGAAAGAATGAATGAAAGAAAGTTAGTAAGAAAGAAAGAAAGAATGAATGAATGAAAGAAAAAGAAAGAAAGAAAGAAAGAAGAGAAAAATAAGAAGAAATAAGAAAGAAAGAACAAATAAAGATAGAAAGAAAGAAAGAAAGAAAGAAGGAAACAAAGAAAAAGAAAGAAAGAAAGAATAAAGCTAGAAAGAAAGAAAGAAAGAGCAAGCAAGAAAGAAAGAAAGAAACAAAGAAGGAAACAAAGAAAAAGAAAGAAAGAAAGAATAAAGCTAGAAAGAAAGAAAGAAAGAAAGAAAGAAAGAAAGAAAGAAAGAAAGAAATTAAAGAAGAAAAAGTACCACGAGACATCAAAAATATACCACGAGACATCTGCCACATTTTCAGAAATTATCATGAAACCAAACCTTAATTACTAATTAATCTCATTATAAAGATTAGGCTTAATATGGCTTAGATAACTGATTTAAAAGCAACCTTTATCGTCATCTTACATCATTTTTTTATCATCTGGAATACAGTGGTTTTACGCAATTAAAGTCATCAATAGTTACTTTCATAAGGTGCTGTTTAGCAATTGATAAATGACTCCAACACTTGGTATGTACAGTACAACTGTGTAAAGAATCTATTTTTAAGATTGATAATATTTTAGATTCAATTTCCGACCTATAAAGATCTATATCAATTTCATTGTTCATATTTAACAACGATGTCTCTCTAGAATCAATTTCTCTGTCACTTATGTCTGCTATTTTCCCCTATGTCAAAAAGACACCCCAAACGTTTCCATTAAGCTATTGAGAGGCAGAAGAATCTACAATACTAACGAAGAGAGAACAAAATCCGAATATTTGTAACTCAAGTTACGCAAAATTGTTAGTCTGAACTTATTTTTCAACAATGAGAGAAATCATTACATCGCGCCAAACTAGTCCGTACGTCAACGCTAGTCAGGCTCAAAATGTCGATAGCTCGACCGTTACTTTATAGCTGTGTGTATAGCTGCTGAACTTATTTTTCGACAAGTTTAGAAATCATTGCTCACCAAATAGTCCGGAGGTGACCGCCATTTCTCGAAGTGTCGATGCGCGACCGTTACGTATAGCTGCGCGTTAAACGCAAAATCTGTTCGTTATTTTATACGTTAAACGTAAAATCTCACCTTAGTTGCTTCGATGTCAAACGTGAAAGACACTCGTTCTTTCAAGAGTGAAGTTATCACGTTGAATTCTGATGTCTGTCTAAGTCAAGGAATGTTCAGTCCGTCTTGTTAGAACTGTTCCCGCTCTGAAGGTCAGAGTTCGGAACTTCAGTGCTAATATACTCTTTGAGAGATCACGTGACTATGAATCCGGAAGAAACTGGAGATTAATTTCATTCCTTGACTTGATCTCACATGAGAAAGAGTTGACGAGTGCGACTTATTTGAAGATCTACGAGATTATGGGCAACACCACTAAATAACAAATCACTCAAAACTTGGAATTAAACCAAGGAAGTTTGAATATTTATTTGATGCTTAAATTTGACAATTGAAAGGAGGTTTTCAGAAAGTATTACAGTATTCGGTAAACTTTGCAAACATGCAGCTTTAAAAAACACTCAAAGCGTACATGATTTCTTTCATCCGTTCTTTCATTCATTCATTCATTCTTTCTTTCTTTTTGTCTCTCTCTCTTCTTCCTCCCTTCCTTCCTTCCTTTCGATCTTTTTTCTTTCTTTCTTTCTTTATTCTTTTTCCTCCTTTCTCCACTCTTATTTTGCTTTCTTTTTTATTTGCTTTTTTGTTTTGTGTGTGCGCGTGCAAGTTTCTTTTCTTTTCTCTTCGTTCCTTTTTCTTTTCTTTCTTTCTTTCTTTCTTTCTTTCTTTCTTTCCGCTTTTTATTGAAAACAACAACAACAACAACAGCAGCTATTACTATAGCAAGAAATAAAACGTCAGTTAGATGGGGATGCAGCTAGTAAAAGAATGCACGTCTGATATATGCGATCTGTTTAACGAAATGGAAAAAAATACTGGTTAATGTAGGCGTTCCTTCACTGATAAATAATAGTCGGCGGAGAAATAGACCGCGCGTAAACGCGTGGATCAACTAAAACGATTTCAATTAGTGGCAAGTGATGCGAAACTAGATTGTCCTTTGCTGTAACGTACTCTGTCCTAATCGTATCCTAACCTCCATTAGATTCCTGATTAGACGTATCTTCTGTACCGCAAAGGTGACCGTACCGTATATATATAGGTTTGCCACTCATGCTGCCTCAAGCCTTACGCGACACCTCCAAGACAATGTAGACATTACGTCACTAAACCTATAAAACCACAAGAATATTACCACTACAATTTTCATCTACTTTTCGTCCACTACACACAAATATTTCTTACCTCTAACGTCACCTTACGTCCGTACGTCCGATACGCACGAATATCTCTTACCTCTAACGTCACTGTACGTCCGTACGTCCAATACGCACGAACTTTTATTAAGTTAGCTACTTATGTCTGCTTTTTCATACGCATTTAGCTTTTACGTTAGCGTAGAGAATGATGTCATAGTGGAGTGTATGTTTTATATATGTGTATTGTAACCTTTTCATAACACAAAAGGCAATGAAAATGTCAATTGGCGAGTCTCATATACGTCAAAACCAAATCCATTCCTTTGAATGAGACCTTTTTTATCTCCTTTCAATTTCGTCATCGATCGCCTTTAATAGCACTCCTAAGTTATGCTCTAGGGCTGAAGTTAAATGTAACTTCAGATCAAAAATACTTTTCAATATTGTTACAGGGGAAAAGCAAACTATTGATATTATTTAATTTTGGGAAAGAAAATGACGAGAACTGTCATAAAAAATCCTCCTTCTCGTTCTCGCTTTGACTGATTACAAGATTCAACAAATAATATTGAAATCGAGTTAGTAGCTTAATTAATACAATTAAGACAAGTTTTGTTTGTCATCTATTTTAATAAGCGAAGACAAGGTGTAGTATGTCTTTTGTTTCAAGCGAACAGTATTTTTAAGAAATATAAAGCGAGAAAAATAGCTGTAAATTGACATTCATTAATTCAATGAAACCTGAAATGTTGCATAGGTGAAGCTGGAAGGATTTTAGTGTAGACATTGAAATCAACTAAAAAAAGAAAGAAAGAAAGAAAGAAAGAAAGAGAGAAGGAAAGAAAGAAGGAAAGAAAGACAGAAAGAAAGAAAAGAAGGAAGGAAGAACGAAGAAAGAAAGAAATTAAAGAAAAAAAGTAAAAGTAAGAAAGAAGGAAGAAAAAAGAAGGAATTAAGAAAGGAAAAAAAAGAACAAAAGAAAGAAAAAAGGACAGAAGGAAAGAAAGAATTAAAAAAAGTAAAAGTAAGAAAGAAGGAAGAAAAAAGAAGGAATTAAGGAAGGAAAAAAAGAACAAAAGAAAAAAGAAGAAAAGAAAGAAAGAAGGAAAGAAGGAAAGAAGGAAAGAAGGAAAGAAAGACAGAAAGAAAGAAAGAAAAAACGAAAGAAAGAAAGAAAGAAAGAAAAGGTGTTATAAGATATAAATTAATTAGCTATAATGATATTATGTTAGTACTAATTAGTAATTACTGAAAGGAAAACGTAATAGAAATAAGACAGGAAGATAAACAGAAAGAAAGAAGCAAGCAATTTATACCTACAGAAACCGGACATTCATTCAAATATCTAATTTAAACATACCCAAAAGCAATTCTCAGTAAAACATAAAGCTTTGGTAATTGATGTGTATCATGTGGGCGAATTAACCTACAGCGAAACTTTCAATGTCAAGGTTTTACGAAAAGCCGGACGGAAATGGCCGACTAGTCGTCATGAAATAAAACAACAGAACACTTACACTGAACGAATATTAATCTGCTTTTTAGAAGGAAGTGAATATACATTGAGATACACAAGCTTAGCTAAGAACACGTAATTCTCTCTAAGTAAATTAAGAAAGGGAAATATTTCGCTAGCTGTTGGGTAGTGAAAGGATATTTTAAAATTGCTAATTAAATTTCTTTAAAACCGATCCATATCGTCCGAAAACTGGAAAATCCTCAGGGCGCTCGAATTTCAGGCGCCTGAAACGTTCCCCAACACATACTGAAAACTGTAGATTAAAAGATAGAAAGAAAAAATGGTGGAATTATCTTCTTAGAGGACTCCAGGATGGAGATGATTTACCAAAATACTTAGTAAAATCTGTTTTTGAGGACACTTTGTGGTGATATGAATCAATAGAAATGGTTTGATTAATCTTGGGAACCAAACTAAAAAGACTACGAACTGAAGAATGTGAAAGAGAATCAGAAAATAAAAAAGGAGAGTATTAAATAAAAATTAAAATATAAAGGAAAGGTGGTAAATTTGTGAACAAAAGCTAGTGACTGGTAAAAATGAATAAATGAATGAATGAATGAATGAATGAACGGATGGATGGATGGATGGATGGATGGATGGATGGATGGATGGATTGATAATAATGATAATAATAATGATTTAATAATGATTTGAACACGGTTTAAACAATAATGATTTAAACAATAATGATTTAATAATGATTTAAACACGGTAACTCTATTAATCTTAAGTTATAAATGCTCACGTATTGGTCTACCTATAGAGGCCGCGCAATTAATAACAATTGAACATATAACATCTATGTAATATGAACGTATGAAATCTATATAATAGGATGAAAAATATTGTATGTATATATACATATATTTCTAAAAAAAATTAACAAAAGCACACCCAAGGGAGAGGGGGGGGGGGGGAATTCTATAGAGAGCAATGAGTTCACACAATACGGATAACTAGCTAACAACGAACGTTTGAGGGAAAGTACAGTAATACAATACAATACAATACAATACAATACAATACAATACAATACAATACAATACAATACAATACAATACAATACAATACAATACAATACAATACAATACAATTAATACAATACAATACAATACAATACAATACAATACAATAGTACAATTTATCACTAACCACATCTTTTGAAATATGGGAGTCAGGCTTTTGACGTTATTATTATACCATGCAGCTCTATATGGTTATTGTTGCATGGCTAACTAAGTGAAATCAATACAAAATAAAGCAAACACTAACTGAAAAACGAGAGCAGCCACAATAACACCTGTAGCTAGTCAAACTTTCGTGCTTTGAAATGAATGGTGTTATGTTTCTGAGAGATATGAAATATAGGCAGATAAAGAAAGATCTCGTCCTTGTACGTCCACGTTTATCGCTAATCAAATAGTAACGCAGTTAACTAAAGGAAAGCTTTTATATTAAACGACAAATTCGACAAATTCGATCCTTGCGCTATGCGCGCTCTATGGGTTATAAACGTTTTGTTTTACAAATCATCCGTGATACCAAGAGACCAAGAGAGAATGAGGTAACCAAGTTTGTTTTAATTAGTTTTTCTTTCTTTCCTTCTTTCTTTCTTTCTTTCTTTCTTTCTTTCTTTCTTTCTTTCTTTCTTTCTTTCTTTCTTTCTTTCTTTCTTTCACTCTCTCTTTCTTTCTTTCCCTCTTCCTTCCTTCTTTCCTTCCTTCATTCCTCCTTTCTTTCTTTTTGTCTTCCTTCCTTCCTTCCTTTCTTTAATTCTTTCCTTTTTTTCTTTTCTCTTTCTCACTCTCTTTTTCATTCTTTTTCGGTTTATTCTATATTTTCTCTATTTCTCTATCATATTTGATCTTTGTTATCATTTGGCTCATTAAACTCAACGTTAACTTTGTTGCCAAAGAAGAACGTGCCTTGCGGTTCTGTACCAATCACATTTCTATAGTGTAGGCATTTTCGGCTAATTTGATGATATTTTAACTTTATTTTTCAATGCAAAAACCCCCCTAAACTTTAAGTGACCTTTAAGTAAAGCTGATACTTTTGAGTTATCACAAGAAACGAAACCGCGGATATAATGACTTCGTTTTAAAACTGTTTTTGAGTACGACGTAATGCACTTTCACTGTGCAAAAAGGCAAATATTCGGAAAGAATATGCTTGAATATAGACATGCATACTTCAAGTATTCAGGGAAATCCATTGGTATTCAAGACCGAGTGATGCAACGTCATGCTAGAATCACTCGGAACGAATCCGGACAGAATTTCCATTTTCGTCCCGTATACTCTTGACTGACTTCACGTATAAATATTCGCGGCGTATATTTATACGTGAAGTCAGTCAAGAGTATACGGGACGAAAATGGAAATTCTGTCCGGATTCGTTCCGAGTGATTCTAGTATGACGTTGCATCACTCGGACTTGAATACTAATCGAATTTTCCTGAATACTTGAAGTAACAAGTATGATACTCTTGTATACTATTGTATTCGTTTAGTTGATGCTTCGAATATTCTTGAATATTGGACATTGTCAAATTCTTCCTACCGAAATACCCTACGAATATCAGTCGTATGTTACGAATATTCCTGAATACTAGACATCCCTGACGTTTTCTTAGCGAACAACTCTCCGAATTTCAGTCGTATGTTACGAATATTCCTGAATACTAGACACCCCTGACGTCTTCTAGTCGAACTACCCTCTGAATATCATTGGTATAATACGGATATTCTTGAATTCTCAACGTATTCTTCACAACATCCCATCGAAATACGGGAGATTTTCAAGCATTTTACCCATTCAAAGGCCTATAACTACATCAAAATACATAGAAAAACAAAATATACAAGTATAAACAAACAAATTCATAGCATTGAAATGTGTTTTATTAAAATACGGTATAGGATTTATCAATTGACATGGCGGTAACATTTGAACAGTAATAGATAATAGACTACTAACTTGAATCATTTAACTACTTGATATCTTAATAAACGTGTCTCATAGTGTCCTTTATATATACACTCAACTGTTCGCAATCAATGTAGCCAGAGGACAAGTCGACGTACGCTATGAAGTACCTCAAAGAAACGGACATCGATCACTGGTTCCCAGCTTGGAGCATTTTTGGCCGCTTCGCTGAAGTCGCAATCCAAGATTCTCCAGTTTAACTTAAAAGATATAAAAGTATCTTAAAATCTTTTCATCTAAAAGCATAATCACAAGTCAATGTACGTACAAGCTTATTACCCGAGCTGATTTACTCGAAAGAACAATCATATTCCCGTCATAGTGAAAACAAAATATGGCCATCCTAAAAGGAGTCTCTTTTATGACCTTCTTCTTCCCTATAAGAAGGTTTAAAATTGACTTCTCGTACGATAAACTCGGTCAATACTAATAATTGCTTATCAAATATTCAACTTACCGCCAGAGACTTCGGCGTCCTTCCATTGTCGCCCTTGTAGAATACCTATTTCTACTCTGATGAAGCTTGTTCTTCTTTCAAACAATGTATTAAAGCTTTCTCTATATTTCCTCCTCGATTTGAGAATAATGTAGGCCATATTTTAGGCTCAAAATATAGGATTTTGTAGAACATATTCGCTATCTCAGCTCCTCGATCGTACTTCAACCGTTCACTGAATGAGCGCCTACTATTCAAAACACGCACGTGATCAAATACCGTGTTTTCATTGGTTTATTGTGAGAAATGCACGGGATTCCTGTGCATTGACCGCTGACTCAACATTTCGCTGGCCAATTATTAATTCATCGAAAAGACAAAGGTGTTTGTAAAGTTGTCTATGCATTTTGGACCTCTTTCTTTTGATTTTTGACCTAAAAACAGCTCAAAGGACACAAGTCAACAAGATAAAACAAAGGTACGTAAGATAAAGATACTTTTCGTGAGGTATTCCTCGATTAAGACCTTTTAAATCGACTTTGAAGGGAACGTAAATTTTGGCGCCAATTTTGCACAGTAGTAGGTCAACATGGTCCAAACTGACTGGATTTGGAAGCTGTTCCTTTTATTATCCAAAGGGACACAATTAATTGTGCTTCTTATTAATTAAATTATTAATATTTTTGTTGCTTTTACTATGTTTGCTAAACAAAGTACTGTAAACTGCTTTGGATTCTATGTTGTTGATCAAGCATAAATAATTAATTTTGTTGTTGTACTAGACACTGATTATCCACATCAAACAATGAGTCTTACTTGTATTTTACAACCTGCGTTGTTTTATTCGTTAAAACATGTCCAAATTCATAACCAATTATATAACTAACTCTTTGCATTCAAATTTTCAAACATTTGCTTGGTTTTTAGGATTACAAAGCAACCATTATTCCAGAATGTGCAAATATATCATGTGAAGCATAGCTAAGAAAAAGAAGAAGAAGAAGAAGAGGAAAAAAGAATTAATAATAAAAAGGTCTCTTCATGGCATTAAAAGAAACATGCTCTTGCAATATAAAAATTCAAAAGGATTTCCATGCATTGACTACATAAGGAAATGCTGCACTAGTGTAAGAGGAGAGAAAAAATCTATGCCAGGAAGATATAAAGGAGATGAACTGAAACTACCACAGCTACATGAAGAATTACCAACTGCAACAGCAATGCTGGTAATTATATTTTTTCATATTTTAAAACTGCAAATGTGATCTATGTTGGTTAACATGTTTTGCATAATATTGTAGTATTGTAGTGTCATTTCACAGTGTTTTGAAAGTTACAGAGGGGAGTACAAAAAAATCCAACTATGCAGTGTACTTGTAGCTTTTTATTATGAAATATATTACTATTGTTTTGTTAGCATCATGATATTGGTATCCAGACATACTGGATCTAAAAGAATCCAAACATTGATGCTTTGATGAGAATAAAAAATGTTCAACATTACAGAGGGGAACAGAAAAAGTGACATTTTTTAATCTTAAAATAAAACTCAAGAATTCTGCAAAGTTTTGATATATCAAGCACACTCTTTTACATAATAATGTTCCATATTTACCTGACTTTATAAAGTCACAGAAGACAAGGTTGGTTTATTCATCTAAAGTTGTGATTTGTGGCCTAATCAATTTAAAGCACTTGTCATATATTAGGAAGTTACTAAAGGAAAATTCTGTCCATGACCTATTACACCATCAAATACCATGCAAAACTTGAAAATAAGACTCTTTCATGATAAATAAGCCAATTTAAATTACTTTCGTTTAAATGATAGATAAGCTTATCTAAATTATTTTGTTTGAAACCTTGTTTCCTGATGAAACAATTTTCTCCGAACATTTCTATGATGTCACTGTTAGAGGGAATGAGTGCTTCATGTCCACCAGCACAGGCAACATTTTTGTAATATCTACATGTACATTAAAAAATAGAAAAACAATCAGGACTTTATCATTTGATTATTCAGCTTCTTTGAAAAGTAATTTGATATTGTGTGTGAACATTAACTTTTTTTGTCCACAAATACTATGAAATGACCCTATCATGAAATCTTGACAAAATTTAATGTTTGACACAGAAGAGTGACTATAGATTGTATTATCTCTCAACAGGTGTAAATGAAACTGCTTATTGGAAGTGGAATGACCAAGAGTTGTTATTTATATGATTAAATCCATGGTTTTTGTAAATAATTCACCCAGAAATGACTTGGTTACTTAAAATTAACAGCAGAGTAAATTTTCACTTGAATGGTACATGTGACCATTTTTAAAAACTGACAATTTCAAAAATTTTGTCACAATTTGTCAAGTGACAATATTTATTCATGTGTGAGTATTACATAAATTTAGTCTGAAATTATTAGAATATCTGGCCATCAACAAAATTGTTTTTATTTTGTTGTAATTCAATTTTGTGACTTGCACTTTGAGATTTATATATATATTTTTTGTCAATTTTATTCATGTAATGTCTTTGTGTATAAATGTTTGCCCGAGCTTTATGATTTTGCACTACCCGGTGAGTGCCACTTAGTGAGATCTTCAGGCTGGTTTCAGTGCATAATTGAGTGGCTGGCAGGATTTATCCATGTGTGTGCATTATTGGATAAAATTGAACCTGAATGTATTGGAATATCTGTTTGTTCATAAAAAAATCACAGGAATTTGCAATTGAAAAAGCCTCACATTTGTACTATTTGTTCATTTCGATTAATTGAAATCAACATTTTTGGTAAGACAGAACAATGAAAAAGCGAATTTTGTTTATCAGAAAATCGCAATCAACAGATATCAGATTAAACGGCCAGTAACCTTGAAACGACTCGTGACCAAATGCTTTCAGCAAACCATCTCACAACAATAAAAAGAGTACAAACACCAAAAGTTTACAATAAATTGATAACACCCACTTGAATGATTTCTTGAACATGTTAAAGAAAATCGACTTATCATTATGCCAGTAGTATTTATGCATGATGATGTATCACATTTTTGATCACTCAGAAATAAATGAATACTATTTGAAGATTCCAGTAATATTCACACTTCAGATATGAAAATCCTCATACGGTAGAAATATCTTTTACGAAAAGTATGCGTAAATATTCAAACCGCAGAAAGTATTATTCAAAGTCACAAAGAAATATTATTTTTGGGATTATCTGAAGTATTCTAGTTGAAAATCCCTGTGCATTCATACTTCACATACTCGAGTCCGAATACTCTAGAGATAAATGTTATGCAAAGTATGCGTAAGAATTCAGCATGTGTGCACTCTACTTATTGAAAAATGTTTATTGTATCAAAATATTGGTGTTTAGACATATATTGTAGAATGTAAACTGCATGATGTATCACACTTTTCATCACTCAGAAATAAATGAATATTAATTGAAGATTCCAGTAATATTCATACTTCAGATATGAAAATCTTCATACCGTAGAAATATCTTGTACGAAAAATATGCGTGAATATTCAAACCGCAGAAAGTATTTTTCGAAGTCACGAAGAAATATTATTTTTGGGATATCTGAAGTATTCTAGTTGAAAATGCCTGTGCATTCATACTTTACATATTCGAGTCCGAATACTTTAGAGATAAATGTTATGCAAAGTATGCGTAAGAATTCAGGTTGTATACTACTAGAATACGTCACGTATATCATCCGTCTCGAATATCCTAGAATACTCCAAGTCAAGAAGCGATATTCTTTTTCTGAATACTCTTGAATATTTGCCTTTTGGCACAGTGTTTTCCTTCTTCAAGTTTCTTATCTGTCGCTACAAATCTTGGCGGCAATATTAACTTTCTTAAATACGTGCCTCGCGGGCATACGCAAAGTCAGGACTCAGTTGCGGAGGTTCTATGGCGATATTCAGTGGATAAATCTTTATCTAGTGGCAGGGATAAAGCGGTATCCAATTAATGTATCGGCGGAAATAGACAACCCAAAAAGAACATGTGGTTTCACACGATCAGTTCGTTACCTCTGGTCACACAACACACAGTCACGCATCACGCTGCTAGTTTTGGAGAGTAAGTACTTGGTGTATATCAAATAGATTGTATATCAATGGATGTATCATCTATTGATACACTTGGTGTTGCATACACCAAGTACTTATATTTTGGAGTAAATACCCTGAGGGAAGAGCCGTCTGAAAACTAGTCTAACACGCATGCAATACTGACACCTGCTGTAAGCTGTAATCGTTTAATTAACCCGATCATCTTAAAACAACCACACACAACTCATTTTTGCGGGGTGTTTGCCAAGCCCACGGGGCAAATCTGTTTACGACAATATGAACTATTTAATTAACAGGGTTTTACCAGTTGTGATCAGGAATTTAAAGTTGTTGGTAATATTTGTGGTCAATCATGTAAGTTTTGTACAGCGTTTTCATGTAGGTTTCTCTCGGAGTTATCGATAGTCCACAGCGGGCAAGGGTTTTGATTGTTCGTCCGTTCGTCCGTTCGTCCGTTCGTCCGTTCGTCCGTTCGTCCGTTAGTCCGTTCGTCCGTTCGTTCGTCCGTTCGTTCATTCGTTCGTTCGTTTGTTTGTTGTTTGTTTGTTTGCTCGTTTATTGTTGTTTGTTTGTTTGTTTGTCTGTTTAATTTGTTTGTGCAATGTCAATTATAGACTGATTCCATAAGTAGGTCCCAGTTCGCTCTCTGTCGATTTTTTTTTCGCTCAGAGCGAACTGGGACCGACTTATGGAATCAGTCTATGTCAATTACAACAAACCACATCATTCGGCTTTGTACATTAAAAATGTTTAGCTAAATCAGTGACAAGTTATTTTAGAACAAATTTAAAGTAAATTGTATTGAGTATATCGCAAAGTGTATGTCGTACCAGTGTTTATAGAACATTGAGATCCGTCGCAGATGTCAGATTCAGACCGTATATATATATATATATACACCAAATCCCTAAAACTTTGATATTGTTCTGATATATATACATATATATATCCGCCATTTTCTATTGTCTTTCCTTTTGTTCTCAAGTTTTTCCCTTGAGAACAACCTTCAGAACAAAAGGAAAGACAATGGAAAATGGCGGATATATATATGTATATATATCAGAACAATATCAAAGTTTTAGGGATTTGGTGTATATATATATATATATATATATATATATATATATATATATATATATATATATATATATATATATATATATATATATATATATATATATATATATATATATATATATATATACACCAAATCGCTAAAACTTTGATATTGTTCTGATATATATGCATATATATATCCGCCATTTTCTATTGTCTTCCCTTTTGTTTTCAAGTTTTTCCCTTGAGAACAACCTTCAGAACAAAAGGAAAGACAATGGAAAATGGCGGATATATATATGTATATATATCAGAATAATATCAAAGTTTTAGCGATTTGGTGTATATATATATATATATATATATATATATATATATATATATATATATATATATATATATATATATATATATATATATATATATATATATATATATATATATATATATATATATATATATAATTATTTCTAGACAGACAAATCAACAAAAGATACAAAGAGGCATGTTTATTACTATATAGTTTCGTACCGCACAAAAATTTGTACAAATTTTCGTGCGGTACGAAACTATATAGTAATAAACATGCCTCTTTGTATCTTTTGTTGATTTGTCTGTCTAGAAATAATTATTAAGCTCCAGTTCTCAAACTATTGAGCACTCTTAAAGCAATTTTGCTTTATTTAAAGTTAAATTATATATATATATATATATATATATATATATATATATATATATATATATATATATATATATATATATATATATAAATTGAAGAAAGGAGGACAAACTATTCAATATTCATGGTGTATTTCACTACAATATATACATATATATATATATTCACATATATGTATATATATATATATATATATATATATATATATATATATATATATATATATATATATATATATATACATATATATATATATACATATTATGTATATATATATATATATATACATATACTATATATATATATATATTCAAATTGTACATAATTGGCAAGAAAAATAGCGTTGCCGGCCAGTGATGATATTCATGAATTAAGTATGTCATTTACAACTGCCTTTCTTTTGCTAAGTGTAACAACATTTATTGAGAGCAGGTTAATTGCCATTTATTCTTATCTCTCTAGATAAGACAAATAGATGTCATTATAAAAGGAAAGCCTTGCCGTTTATCAATTTGAACTGTAAACAGCTCATGGAATAACTGATGGTAGAATTTTCTAGATAGTTTTTGATATGTAAAATAGTAGAAATGGGCCGGGGACGAAAAAGAATTAAATATGAGGAAGGTTTGTAATGCAAAATTTTAAAGTGTATATAAAAATCGCGTTTTTATAACATGAAACAGTGGAAACAAAAAACAACCAGCCAACTAAACAAACAAACAAACAAACAAACAAACAAACAAACAAAACACTTACAATTGCTTCCAGTAATGAATCGCATACTGGAAAACAAGCCTAGTCAGCTTAGATTTTTTTGCCGTCACAAAGGAAATAACTCAGTTTTTTCATATGTGTTGTAACTGCATGCCTGTGCGCATACACTCGCATCACTCTGCAGGGGACAAACAAACAAACAAACAAAGGAACAAACAAACAAACAAGCAAACGAAAGAACGAACGAACAAACAAACAAACAAACGAAAGAACGAACGAACAAACAAACAAACAAACAAACAAACGAACGAATGAACGAACAAACAAACAAACAGACGACAAAAACAAAAATAGAAACAAGCCGGATCGTCGCTAACACCATAAAGTTTTTAACCATTTGAGTATAGATATGAATCCATATCCTATAAAACATTTTACCTTAATTTTAGCATCAAAGTTGGATTGATTTGATTAAAAATCATTCATTCATTCCTTACCTTTTTGAGCGCTTCTTACACCACACGACAGATCAACCGACTGCATGAGCTAGGATTGCTTTCCTCGTTGAAAACTCAAAAAATCAAGCACTTGTGAGCAAGGCTTACCTCTGGGCCATTATCATTAGCAAATAAATAGCTGGGACTCTTCCGTTTGTTATTACTTTTTACCAGTATCTGTTAACGGTCATTAACGTCAGAAAACTTGATGGGTTTTAATTATATGTCGTTGTCAATCGTTAATGAACACTCAGCTTCTCTCGAAAGTTTTAGACTGACGATTAGGTTTCTAGGTTTCGCTAGCTCTTAAATTCTGTTTTATATTTATAGATGAATAATGACGGATTTTAACTTAGTGGTCTCGGTATGACCGGTAATGCAATAAGCTGTGAACGAGAAAAGATTAAAAGATCGAAAGAAAGAAAATATATGAATGAATGAATGAATGAATGAATGAATGAATGAATGAATGAATGAATAAATGGACGGACGGACAGACGGACAGATAGATGGATGGATATGGATGAATGGATGGATGGATGGATGGGTGGATGGGTGGATGGATGGATGGATGGATGAATCATTGGATAAAGTAATGAGTAAATCATTGAATGATGGTAAAAAAAGGCAATATAAGAGAATATATAAGAGCTGACAAAGTCTGTAATCGTAAATTAAAAGGGGTGTTTCAATTTATCAATTATTTTTGATATATCTATATAGTTTTTGTTCTCAAAAATCTTCATTACTTTTCGCAATTATAATTTTAAATATCAATATCAGCGTCTAACTTCAACTGCTATCCATCAAGCAGATTGCATTTCTAAGTTCAATCAGAACACTTGAAATCAAATCTTCAGTCTGTATGGGGTAAAAGTGACATTACTGAAATCGCAATTAAGGATTATTACTTAAAAGGAGCTATAATTAGAGTGTAAATGGTGTTTATAAGATATCATAATTAATACTTATATCTATAGTGGCAATAGTAGAGCCTAAATCATGCAATTTATTTTTTTGCTGCAATGATGTGATTTCTTGCATGAAAACATCATACAGTCGAACATGGCCACGTGCGACCAGCGCCCTTGAGCGACATCGCATATGTTTATAATACAGTACTAAGCTGAGAAAACTTAATAACGTTCTTATTATTGTAAAATATGAGAGTTTGGGCCCGTTCACATAGTAGAAGTTGCCCCGGGTAGGTAGGGTGACCCTAGCTACCAGAGAGCGGAGAGGAACAGTCATTTCAATATCAGTTCCTCCTCATTTTAATGCCGGCCATTTTTCTCCCTCCTCGGCCTATTTTTCGGCCATTTCTCCTTCACTACATCTCATAATTGTTTTCTTCCCTCCTCCCAAACCGATTTTCCGTGCCTCTTTTCTCCCTCCTCCCTACTTTTTGGGGCTATTTCTACCTCCTCCCTAAACTGTTCCTCTCCGCTCACCAGAGGTATAGAGAAACTAAGCTAACGTTCACATCATGTAATTTTCAGCCTCGGGGGGCTAGGGTTATAAGGTGTTCGATTACCATTGCATGGTCGCTAAGTACTTACACAAACCAGCTGTAATCCGAGAACAACAAATCACGACCCTGTCCCCTAGGATATTAAATAGCTCCTACTCTTTCGTTTCACATGGGCTTATGTAAACAAAATTTGTCTCTACCATGTAGGGGAACCTAGCCCCTAGGGACACCGTCCCTCGAATGTGAAACGAACTGCGTAAAATAAAGGAGAAGGGAAACTCTAACACCTAGGGTAACCTTACTACATAGGGGCACCCTCTCTCATGTGGACGAGCCCTTAATTATCTTCAGTCTCCGTGCGTTTATAAAATTCATGAATAATTAATGAGTATAAAATAAAGAAAAAAATTACCTAGACTCAGGGGCGGATCCACCTTTTTTAAAGAGGGGGTGCATTTTTTGATGGTAGCTTACAAGGCACGCGCGCGTGTGATTTTTCCCGCCACCACAGGCTTCCCGGCCCCAATACGATTAAAGTAACAGGCGCGCGTGGTGTGCTGGTTTTCCGCCACAAATACAACCACAGCCTTCTCGACCCAAAAACGATTGATGAAAAACGTTTAAGTATATTTGAGAAAAGCTTTCAACGTCGTCCAAAAGGCGGGGTGGGGGGGGGGGGGGGGGGGGGTGCGTCCGCACCCAACGCACCTCCCCTGGATCCGCTCCTGAGACCATGTTTGATACGCTGATGAAACACTTGCGTAAATTAATCAACTTTTGCTTTGAATTTATCTAATAATTATCCATGAATTTGAGAAGCTTGATCAAATACATGTCCTCGGCTACGCCTCGTTTTTTTAATCCACCGGCTTGGTGTTTGATACCCTGATGAAACACTTCGTACTCACATGTTGGATCTATTACGTCACTGAGTTAGACCCCTATATAGACTAGGCGCATTTTCGAAAAATCAGACACCTGGAGGCATTTTGGGGTAGAGGCTGGCAATATAACTATTCTAAACTGATTTTTCATGCTGAATGCGAATATGACTGTTATCAAGACGTATTCTGCAATCTTATACGTGTAAATGACGTATTTTGTGAATTGCTACAGTCATTTCATACTAATGGCTTTTTCATGTAATTTTCAAAAATCGAAATTTGTTGGTATCTCTTGCATAACTGTAAGTGTTTTCATACAAAATTTTAGGCTAATATGCCTTCTGCACTTTTTGCGATCGACTTTTTCAGTTTTGCGTCTTGTCTAATAGTGCTAACTCTTGTAGGCGATCACCTCTCTTTAGCGACCGCCCAAGTTAACTTTAATTTTTTTTTTGGTGGTCGGTTACGGGAGGTTCGATAGCAAGAACAATTCGTGCCTTGTAATCCCATGAATTTATCTAACATGCCCATTACTCAGTCTCTTGATCATTATTTATTTGATCTTCTATTCGTTAATTATTGTCATCCATTTCTATATATGTAAATCCAATAGATGATATCCTTGTGATTTTTCCACTTATCGGTCCGTGAGTTCGCCCGTTCGTTCATCCGCCTCTCGATATGACCATAAATTGATCCATCCTGCGCTGACTAATTGAATAAGTGCTTTTTACATGAACATCACGAATGGAGGAGAGCAAAACTGGAATATTGAGTTGCAGCAAATTGAAAAGTATTTTTTGACTCATGGATTCTGCGTGATTGTTCGTTAGGTAATAAGACTAATAATAATAATGTTTATTTAAGTTAGAGCTTATTTTGTTACTTCTTTTAATATCCATCGCATGTACTATCAATTTTCCAATTATTTTCTAGTAATATACTAGTCTAATTTTCATTATATGCCTTGTAATCACTTATTCATTATATTTGTTCACAATCTGCCTAGATTAGATTAGCTATCTGCAGGTTGTGACTTAATTACTTTTTTAATAAACTTGAACTTGAACTTGTACTTGAAATACCACAGACTGAAGATTGAATGAGGAACCAAAGAGGAGCAATCTACAAGGCGGAGAGCCCTAATCGGGTCCTTTAGCCCTGGTCCTAGCAATGTGGCCGTCTCTTCGTCCCTGCCCATCCTCCATGTGAAATTTGATTCTTTGCTAACGTTCAGTTCTTTTCATCGCATTTTTGTGTTTTCACATTACTTTTAATTTAAGCAAATTAGGACCACAATTTTTGGACATGCCAGGAAAGACCTATACGTGTAATTTAAAATAATCTTTTGATCTCAAAATGTAGTGAATCGGAGCATGTATTAGTACCCAGACCCCAGACGTCCCAAAAGCCTTTTGATGAAAGCCTTACCATCTTTATATAAGGGCATGAAATCACACACAAAAACATGTTCGAATATCATCATGAAAAGTCTAAAACTGAAATTCAACAAATGTTTACTTTCCAACCGGCAGCTCGGGAAACGACAGCTCACGTTTGGCGTTGCCGTCTCAACACGAGGGTGAGTCATTTCGAGTTTGCCGGAGTAAACATGAAAAGTCACCAAAGAAAGCAAAAGACAAGTCACAAAAGAAAGCAGTCTCTCTCGTCTGCCGTTTTCCGGTACGTGATCCTCAATCGCTCTCTCATTTGTCAAACGCACATCGTCTGATACCTTATTTTCATCCATCTTTACCTAAGTTCCTACTTCCATCCATTCACCCATTCTACAAATTATTGTTCACATGCACAAATGCACATCCCATACTACCCCTCCCACAAAATGTCTCACTTTGTACTGTCTACTTTGGTCAGCGGAGATTTTCAGTCACGTGAGACAACAAGATGGCGGACAACAAACCTTCAATTCTCGTGACATTCAAAAAGTTTGCTAAGAATTTCCCTATCAAGAATATAATTTCATCAAAAATTTCATGCAGGATTCCGTAACTTAGCTGTTTTAGATCAAAATGATTGTCTTTCCATCAGAAATGTGCAGCATGAGGAGGAGAAAGCGTTGCAGAATGTCAAAGGGTATGTCGAGGATTTTTGGACTGAAAGTTTGAAATGTCAAAAGAAAACTAAGGATAAATTCATGAAATTATTAGTGTGTTTTCTTAAATCAATACTGTTATGTTGGAAATAATAATATTTATATACACATTTACGCGAATTAGATGTTTACCATATTATCCAGACTCCATCGTAATGTTTTTATTGTAGTTGTGTTATCATAGGCTCGATGGTTGTAGTCGTGAAGGGATAGTTGGCTGGAAATTGAGCCTAGTGATTTAGGAATTAAAATCTGGTATAATTTTCTCTTTGGAGCTGTTAAAGGATGGGCTATCGGTTGTTATAGACAGTGTACTTCGTGGTTTTCTAAGCACAATAGTGCAGCATTGTATTGCAGCTTGCATCTGTTCTGACCTACATTTGAATTGCTGGTGAAATATCCAGGTGAAAAACTCAATTAAATAGATGCAGACATTTACAATATTCTAAATTATTTCAGGTTTGAATGGGGAACACCAACTGGACCAAAAAGAGATGAAAACAGTTTAGATTTGATATCAGATTCCTTGATTATTGTGAAAGAGGACTTCTCTATAGAGTTGTACAGCGTACAGGCAAATGACAAGAAAAATGAAAGCAAGGACTGTTTTACTTTATCATGTGATGTGGAGATTAAGGAGGAATTATTAAAAGGATTATTGAGAGACAGAGGAAAAGGTAGAGCTAAGTACTGTATATGTTGCAGTTATTTTTGTCCTGTAGTTCATTTTTAGGCTTTATTTTTTATTCTTCCATTAGGGGCCTATTGAATGGTCCCTGCAAAAGTCAGTCTCACAAAATTTTGTTCAAATTTCACAGATCTTGAAGTCTTCATTTTTTGCAAAAAAACAAAACATCTAGACTAGCCTCTGTTGCAGACATCTTTTGTAGTTCACTGAAAAGCTGCTACAACGACTTGTGGGAGCTTTTCCATGAACAACAAAGACATCTGCAATGGTGGATACTCAGAGACTTGAATTTCAAAATAAAGGAAATCATTGAAAAAACATCTCATGCTCACAGAAGATACACCTTGTCTCAGATCTCACAAAGTCTTGTTTTTACCATTGTACACCCTACCATTGCAATGCACGTGTAATGTAATCATCATCATCATTAACATCTTAAATTATGTAATCTCTACTGTATGTTCCTTGTTGTTGTCTTTGATTTCTTGGATTTAACTTCAATCCAGGAAATCCAAGAAATCAGAGACAACAAGGAACATATTGAATATCATGCCTGATTACAAAATTTTCAAAATCTTTACAGCTGTAATTTATGCATGGTTTTTACCAAGATTATTCATCAACATTCATATCTTTTTTTATGTCAGTGAATTGTACAGTACAGGAGATTTGCATCATTGCCATGACAACAGAAAAGAATCCAACCAATCACATTACAACACTGCTTATCAATTACAAGTTCATTGTAGTGTTATCTCTAAGTTCTGATGGTGTTGATATAATGTCCTGTTTTGCTATGGAAAACTCCATGCCAAGTCTACCAATTGTTGTCCCTGTATTATCTCTTGTACAAGTTAAAAGATGTCACTTATTGGTGTTCTGCTTGTTTTCATCTGGAACTGCAAGTATCCTTTTATTTATTCGTTTCTTGCTTCCTTGCTTCCTTGCTTCCTTGCTTCCTTGCTTCCTTGCTTCCTTGCTTCCTTGCTTCCTTGCTTCCTTGCTTCCTTGCTTCCTTGCTTCCTTGCTTCCTTGCTTCCTTGCTTCCTTGCTTCCTTGCTTGATCCTTGCTTCCTTTATTTATTTATTTATTGATTGATTGATTTATTAATTAGTTAATTAATTAATATATTAATAACCATGGCAAGCTAGAGAAAGTGACAAAATCAGCCTTAATTGCTTCACTAAGTTACAAAAATACATCATAATATATTGATCGACACTAATAATAGAAAAACAAGCAGCATCATCATTATCATCATCACCACAACATTAATTTTAACATGCTCAAAACAAGTTTTCTTTGACCATGTTTTAAGTTATTTATCACATCAATGGAGAGTTTATAGGTTGTATTGATATACAATCTTATCACAATGTACATGAAGGTAATCAGTTAGTGATTATAAATTGAAGGGTTCCATGTGAAAACAGCCTAAGTGACTTTTTGATGATATTTTTTCAATGGTATAAAATGGTATAATTAACATTCCCATGCTGGAAAAATTAATCTCAGGATATCAATCAAAAAGTCACTTAATAGGTCATTTTCACAGGGAACCTTTCAATTCCAGATAGTGATTGATCATGAATGTTCCTCATAACAAGGGTCACACAAAATTTTGCTTACACCCAGCTGAATACCAAAAATATCTTCTAGTTGGTATAAATGTGGTTCATGCATTGTAGTATCTCTGAGTTTGTACTTTGCATGATATACATACAGTGTGTACATGTATGCATGTAAACAGTACATAATTACAACAATAAAGCAAAGTCTCAAAATCTGATTGGTTGAAAGCTATTATAATTGTTAATGAAAGATCAGAAAGCAGTGCTGAATTTAATGCATTTTGCACACACTGAATTTTATAAAAAACATACTTTCTTCCCAAATGAAAATGTAGTTTTAAGCTAAGAAATCGTACTTTTATTTCTATGAAGACACAGATTCTGAAGATGATGGTTTACTTGACAATCAGTTACCCCAAAAGTTTGTGAACCTAGAAGTTACAGATGACTTGTCTCTCCTTGTTTCCTCTGACGAAGTGAACAACATATACACTGTTAACCTGGATGACTACTTTAATGACAACCCAGATCACTTATGCTACAATAACAAGATGTCAAAAAAGACTTCAAAATCCTCAACAAAAGGCTTGCAGTATTCTTTGGAAGATGAAGACTTGTTGCTACGAAATACTAGAATGTCTGATATTGCTTATGGGGACAGATTCTGGAAGAATGAGCTGCTTGAAATGAAATTTGAAGTGTCCAGAGAAGCTGGTGTTGGTGGTAAGGAAGCTTTCATTTATTAGAGCATGTTGGGAGAGGGTAATAATATTGGCAAAATTTCTTTGCATTTTTCCAAATAGTACCCAACTACATACTCAACCCCCCTGCCCCCTTCATATGGTAGACAATTCCCCCACCCCCACCCCCACATGCTAATAAATGAAAGTCCCCTAAGGGAGAATTGGTTGGAGGCACAGGAAGCCCAAGTTGTACATATAAAGATCACAGACAAAATGCTTGGGATTCCTGTGAATGTGGGGAGACAATTATTAAGCACATATAAGATTAACCTTTAATTTAAGTCATTGTACATGCATATTAATACCAAGCATGTTATTGAAGAGGTCTTTATTTTTTATTCTTTAAACTGACAATTTTTTCAAGTTTAATTGATCTGGACTAAAATGAACTTCTTAACAAAATAAAATTATGATCAAAGATGTCACTTAAGCCATTTTTATACACTGAATTGAAATATGGCAACCAATTCGAATAATTATTGTTCTGGACTGACTAGCCTCATTCAAGTGAAAATGCTTTTGTTTTTCCATGTGAACACGAGGCTATATAGTCAGTCCAGAACAGTTGCAGTTCAAATTAGATATTATATTTCTATTTGGTGTATAGGAATTAACTCCTTCAATTTGTGCATTTTATTCTTCAGGTACATCTACTGGAAGGTGGTTTCATCACATCAAAGATGTCAAACTTAGCATTCCCTTTCAAGCCCAGCAGACGTGTAGCCATGACAACGACTTGGCAAGAAAATCCCAGTTGTCTGGTTTTCTCTTGAAGAGAAAGAAATCAGAAACAAGGAGCATCACACCGAGCTCTGAGAGTTCTATGAGCCTCAATAAAGAATCAATGATGTCAAAATGCTCTTTGTTGGAGAGCAAGTCCTTGTTTTATCCAGCTGATGTGTTTACCAAGGATTACCAGCTTGCCAGTCTCTTTGCTGCTTCTGATTCACTGGTTGTTTGGCTGAAACCCAATGAGGATGATAACAAACTTGATGTTGGATACAACTGTTCATTTGGTTTGCTTTATTTGTATAGATATGGAAACACTGAGGTGGCATATCATCAAATGTAAGCTCAATTTTGAATTCATATATTGCATTCATCACCTGATCATAATGGTTTTGAAGTAAAGTCGACAATACACTAGGCCATTTTTATATGCTTGATGGAGTGAATTTTGATTGTCATCAGTCACAGGGTGAATCTCTGTTTTGTCATGGGACCAGGAACACTGTTAATACTAAATGACAATTAATCACAAATTTGATTACCAAATATCTTCCATCAGATGTTGGTGATTTCATTTGCTGGTCACACTGATCAAGATCGTTCTGGAAATTTGCTGTTGCAGCAGTAGACACAAATGATAATTTTCAGATGATCATCAAAATTCACTCCAACAAGCATATAAAATTACCTAGTGTATAATCAGCTCTAGTACAAACAAATAAATAATACATCTAGACACATGAATTGAAAATTACAGGGACATTACATATGATATCTTAGGAGTCAGAGTACATGTAGATGTAATGAAAATGTGATCAGGAGATGTTCATCCACTTCCCATCCATCCATCCATTCACTTACTGTATCACCCATCCATTATTCATTGGTCCATGTCCAGTCTGACCATCTATCAATCCATGGCCTTACCCAAAATGCCATCCATCCATATGCATATACGCATATGTATTCTTCATTAATATGTACAATGTAACTAATCTAAAACCACTAGATTTGGCCCGTATTTGGCCCTGACATCCTCTCAAGAAAATTTTTGGAAATAGTCACATGCGCTAGCCTGCTAAGGGCACATATATACAGATTTTCAAAGGTGGTCAGGAAAAACCTGTATCTGCATGCACATCCAAGAATAGAAATAAAGTGGTCAAAAAGAGTCATATGATAAAATGCTTATTGCCTGAGTTAGGTTGGGCCCGTTGGGAAAGTATTTGGCTCTCATTCATTCTGTATGGACCTTGCTGCACTCGTTCCATACTGTCATGACCTTAAGCCAAATATTTTTCCAGCTGGCCCTCCCACAGCCAATAAGTACATGTTATGTACATTTCAAAATGCTATAATTACATATATTGAATGAATACATGTAAACTGTATGGTAACATTCTTAGATGCCTTTATATAGTTACATGTATGTCAATAAATTTAGCTAATTGGTTGAATGTTGTAATTCATTCATTAGATTCTCAGAACCTATGGTTATGGTACAAAGTAGTGATCCTATTCAACCAGCATGTGTTTTAACAAGGAAAGAGCTGTCTATTCCTTCCTTTGGGATTAGTCAAAATCAATTTGTACACAAGGTATGGTTTGTACTGTATATTTTACCCACATATCAAAGAATAACTTTTGTCTTATCTTATCTCCTTACTACTGACAGCTAATTGATACTACAGTAGAATTACAGTTTTTGTGAAATGTGCACTGCACTGTGTCATGACCTTGTCAGTGCCATGATGTCTATAAAAGCATTTGAAATTCCTTCTGTAATCATGCTGTGACTGTGCATGTCATTTTCACAGTGACATACATTGTACGAAACCTGCTCTAATTGAAGAGTCAGAGACTGTGGAGATGGGGAGGGGGAGAGGGGTGGCTATAGCCCCCACTTTTTGTCCTACCTAGTCAAATGTGGTCTGTTTGAAAACTTTTTTGACTGGGTAGTCTACTTTATTTTCAAATGCTAGTCCCCCCCCCCCCCCCCCCCCACACACACACACACACACACACTTTTCAAGGTTCTCCGCAGACCCTGAGGGTACCAAGACAAAAAGAGTGCAAAAGCATTAATAAGTAGTCACGGTTTAGAGCTTCATGCGTATTCTACATAATTTATAACCTCAATGTTTTAATGTACAAAAGCTATTTGATAAATAAGTGTGTTTTAGAACCGTTTTCGTATGAGTGGGAAACTAACCATACCGGTTACGGTCAATGATGCATGGTACTTATATGGCAGGAATTTGGAATGTTTTTATAGACATTACAGTACTCATACGGTCACGGTGTAGTATGGTCGGTTTTCCACTCATATGAAAACCGCTCTATACATTGTACAGTAATTTTGTTTTGATTTATTGTACAGGTTATCATGTATGAAAATGCTGCTCTTGCTGAAGGTGTCTGTCATGTGAATAAATGGGATCACTGTGTCATTCCACTGGAAGCTCTCCAAGTAGCTTTAAAACACAGACAACTGGATACTATAGCTTTCTTTCTGAAAACACAGGAAAATGGCAAGTATCATGAAATATTCCTTCTTCCCTCCATTTCTTCGTATCTTCATTCCTTCTTCCCTTACTTGTTTGCTTGCTTGCTTGCTTGCTTGCTTGCTTGCTTGCTTGCTTGCTTGCTTGCTTGCTTGCTTGCTTGCTTGCTTGCTTGCTTGCTTGCTTGCTTGCTTGCTTGCTTGCTTGCTTGCTTGCTTGCTTGCTTGCTTGCTTGCTTGCTTGCTTGCTTGCTTGCTTGCTTGCTTGCTTGCTTGCTTGCTTGCTTGCTTGCTTGCTTGCTTGCTTGCTTGCTTGCTTGCTTGCTCGCTCGCTTGCTTGCTTGCTTGCTTTCTTTCTTTCTGGCTCTCTCTCTCTTTTGTTTGCTTTCATTTGTTCTTTCATTGGTTCATTCTTTTGTTTTGTCATTGCTTTATCCTTTCATTTATTATTTCCCAAAATACATGTAATGTACTTTTTATTTGTTTTCAGTGTTCACAAGTTCCTTAATATGTGCAACATCTCCCACTGCATCCCTGTCACCTTCACAGTCTTTCTCAACAAGCCCATCAGTCACTACAGTCCCAGTTGCTGTGGATACCAAACAAACTGAAGATGTTGTGAATGCATTGGTGGCCTCTGTGAAGAAGAATGCCAAACGTAAGTTGTACAAATATTGGTCATTGTCTAAGGCCATGGCAATTTTGCACCTGGATCTGTTTGAGCCACATGCTCATAGTGAAGAATCATTTTCTTTCCCTTTTTATAGTTGACAAAATTTGGCAATTTCTTGGTAAATCTACTTGAAAACTTTCATTGTACCCTGTGACTTTTCTTTATCATATTGTCTCCATGCAAGGCTCAAATTCCTCCCTTGGCACGTGGCTTCAGTGCACCAGCAATCCTCTACCTGGAGGCTTGGGACAAACAACATCCCAAGGCTGAAAACTCCATGCTTGCAAGCTTTGTAATTGACCAGTGTTGGTGTATTCTCCAAGCAAAATTCTGAGACATGATATGGCCCTCTTATCTTGTGTTTGATAGATTATTTTTGTTTTCTAATCTAGTTATTCCATTATATTTTTTATATTTCCAGAACACCACAATCGTCAATTCACTAGTCAACTTCTTCAAATGACTCTCAAATACCTTCATTGTTTACTACAAGATGGCACTCAATTCATAGAGAGAAAGAACATGGAGACCACATTCATGACCCAGAACACTCAACCAGCCATTGTAACAGAAGTAGAAGACTGTTTAGTATTTATAACCAAGAATATTGATGAATTAAGGCACTACTTGACTAATCTACCAGAGGATAGTGTAGTTGATGATGTTGATGGTGATTTGAAGGGTGTGGCATTCTGTAACGTCGATGAAGGATCACAAGACGTTATGGAGAGGTGGTTGACAATGGATACTAAGGTACATGTACATGTATGTTAGATAAGACTATTGCCACATTCAAAGTTAGGGGTACATGGTGAATTGTATATATATGGAAAATCAAAGATTCAACCAAAATTCAGTTTAGCCTTGAAATCTCAGCATCTGTACAAGGGCGTACAGGGGTGCTCTACGCCACGGTTCATGGAAAATGTAAAGGCCAAATCACGTATCACGGACAACTGTCTGATGTATTTTCGAAAAACAAGGAAATATTAGTAGAAAACGTCTGAATTATGTCCTCATTTTACCGTCCATGCCGTCTTTACGTTAAGATTGAATAAAAGAGTGGTATGCCGTCTTTACGTTAAGATTGAATAAAACTAACAAGTACAGGATTGAGAGAACTTGAATTACTTTTTCATCTTCTTTTATTTCTGAAGAAAAGTTCAATAATTTACGTGGAACAGAACAACGAAATCACAAATCTCGAACAATTATTTCGACTTTTCCGGCTTGACATAAAAATGTTTTTCACGAATCATGAGAAATGATTTATTCTCTTCACGTATCACGAAAAATGAAAATTACTAGCGTCACGCAAAACTCACGGTACGTCCATCTGTACACTGACATCTGTTCAACACATGTTGAGGTTTCCAAGTTAAGCCGTGCTGTAGTGTCATGTCTCGGTCGTTTGATTTTATGGTCTACAAAAGATCTGCCATTTGTTTTCATAGGATATCATCAAAGATGCTGTCATCTATGGCAAAGTAGGGACCGTACAAGCTTACTTCATGAGTAAAACAATCAAAGAGGTAACTAATATTCTGCAGTACATGCTTTTGGGTGCATAAGGGAAGTCGGTAAGCAGGAACGAAGCAAAAGAGTTGCACGAGGAGTAGTCATTTATTAAAAAAAGTCTGCAAATGTCATCTGATGTGGCCCATTTTGCAACAATTTCCTTGGAAATTAATGACCAAAAGGAATATCTGTGTGCATCGCTTTCAATTCACATTTTCATGCATGCATATGCACCTATGGAGAGTTACTGCATGATATTCAACCAATCAGAGTGCGCATTATATTGTAGCTATGTATACATGTACATGCTTCTATAAACGCATTACTGACATTGACATAAAGAACGAATAGTAGAGGTCCAAGAATGGACCCTTGTTGAACTCCATATCTAAACTCTTTAAAGATCGAAAATGACCTTACCTTACTCAGAAAGTTGAATATTGCTTTGAAATAGCTAGAAGATAATAGGAGGCAAGAGACTCTTGTAAAAAATATTATTTAGTATTGATTAAAAAGTGATGATTGGGTGTGTGATTTCATTCAGTGTGATGGTTCTTTGTCCAGTATAACAACGACTGGTCTGGAGATTATGCTGACTGCACTTGTAAACCAAGATGTTGACACAGCGATCAAGATTATTACAAACTTGGTAATTATATCCATTTACAAATATAGATGATGATGATGATGATGTTAAAATGCAATGTATGTTATAGTGTGATGCAATTTTAAAATGAGGATAAGGATTCTTGCTTAATAATGTTGATAATGCCAACGTATATACATTTATGAGGTATCAACCAGTAAGTTCCATTATAACACCTAACACAAGCATTTATAATACATGTATTTATTGTGTACTATCTGCAGGGTCGCGACGTCACTTACCAACTTCGAGTTCTCTGCTTCAATACTCTGCATCGACCACTAAGGGGCTTCCTAGTGAGTATACATGTATAGTACAGGTTGTACATATTATAATGAAAATCGTGTGCACTTGATCACGTGACCAGCATGCTGTCGATTGAGTTTTGGAAACAATCGTGTCCACTGACACTAATTAGCCAATCAGAGTGTACGCTATATTGTCGCTACAGCTTCTTTGTTATAACACTGATTGTTTTTGCAGGTCAGTGAACTTCGTTCTAGAGGACATCTGACGCACGAAGAGGAGCAAATGCTCCAGTTTGTTCGTGCCTTGGAAACTTTATATGATACTCAATGTTTTGACAAGGCCAAGAAAGCAGTGCGGTCACAAGCAGATAGGTATGTACGAAGAAAACCGTAGCCTCCCCCGCAGGCAACTCTTTTGAGTTTTATTGCTTTTGGGTTGCCTGTGGGAGCTCGGAGAGGACTGGCACGAAATGGGGGCGGTCACAATCTTTTTCTTCCCTAATTTTCGCACAGGAAGCCCAAATATATAAAATTGCCTGAGGAGGAGGCTAAAAAACCTATCATACAGTGACAGTTTAATAATATTGTTATAGTTGTAAATTCTGTCGATATAATACCAAGGGCATGTTTCTTGAATGACCCGATAACTTTTCGAGCTGGCAAACAATCCTGTTAAAGCCAGCACGTTTCTGCATGTCATTTGTTATCTCTATGATTTCTTGTGTTAGTTTACAGTCAAGTTTGTAGATGCTCGCGAGAACTAACAGGCGCAGTAATTATCGGCACGCTTGTCTCAACACGCAATCATCAGCAACTAGTTGTACTTACTATGTTTTACTTTAGTTGGACAGATCTTGGACTACTTCGTAATACATTCAACCTCGGTTCAAATCGTGTTCTTGAAGCAAACATGCAGACTGGAAGCTTGTTGTCAGGACACGCCTATAAACAGGTAAACTGTGTAAGATAGAGCAGTTTTCGTATAAGCGTGAAATGGACCAGTCTGTGCCGTGGCCATGTCAGTACTGTGATGTCTATAAGAACGTTCAAAATCCCTGTCTTAACCGTGGTGTGACCGTGCGTTGTCGTTTTCACAGTCATACGAAATCTACTCTATAGTACTGTTTGCTGTAAAGTGTGTTGCCAGGAGAGCAGAACTAGGCGACTAAGTGAGACGCACGACACGTGATCGGCCGCTCCACATTTGATCTCTCTTGATGCTCAATTGTGGTTACTGCAGTGATTTGATAAACATTTACTGATACTTTAGCTCATTCCTTCTGTTTCTAGTTACAAAGTTCTAATGGCGGATATGCAGAGGTTCTTCTTGATTGGGTCCAAGGATGGAACCCTGAGGCACGCCAAAGAATTCTGCTAGAACAAATTCTTTGTGATAAAGGTAATTTAATATAATTTTTTATTTAAATAATAGCTGGTTTAAAAGCAATTTTATAACCTGATTTTCTTTCAGATTCTTCAGATAACTTGCTAACCATCTCTGCACAGGCCCTGTGGCATTACTTTGCCTTGCGAGGTGACTGGCAAATGATGAAAGCTTGGATTCAAGCCATGGCTCTTGGCAAAAATGTCCAACTTGGTGATGTATCCCTGTCTGTTGGTGACGAACTGTCTGTCTGTCACAAGAATATCACACTGCCACCTTTATCACGTGATGTCTACAGTCATTTCCCAGCATGCCCTGCAGTCATCAAAGAGATTATAGTTGATGAATTAACAAGGTATCTACTCCATTGTGACACTTTTCTTTACGCCTACACTACTGGGTATTCGTTAAAAACGCAAACAGTTCGATGATTTTTTTTGGCACGCACTCACCGAAAATGCATCTATTCGAAAATAACATTTCGAGAGGGACCATTTATTATTTGATATTTGATGATGGAGCCTATCGTATTAGCATGGACAGCGAAAACAGAGGCTCCCGTGAACACTGACTTCATTCACACTAGGTAAAATTAGCTGAATCAGTCTCCTGAGAATTATTACGTTACATTCACAGTTCTTACATATATACCTTACGTCAATATTTTAGCGTGGAGTTGAAAAACGCCACGAAAACGATAATAGTGCGAAAGCAAATTTTCTTTAGACTTAACCTTGGGTTCGCGCTAGCCCACCTTCGGACATCTGAGTTTTTTCATGTCATTTAAAATGTTTTTGTTTCCTTTAGACATGACTTCTTTACAAATGATCAACTGTCCAACATTTCGCTTCTTCTACATCATCTCTGCCGCACACAGACCCTCTTTAAAGAGCCACACCCATTGACAACATTAGAACAAAATGACCCTCCATCACAGACTTATGATCACCATGGTGATGTCAATCAAGGGCAGATACTTTCACTTGCTGACTTTCATGGCAGATTTATAGAATATTGTATTAGAATGCAGTTTGTCAACGTCTTGTATCACTATTTGGATTTCTACAGGTAATGTAATTTAGTTACCTTGTCTACTTCAAGCGATACACTTTGAATGTCTCCTTCGAGAGAGGACTATAGTGGAACCCAATTCAGTACTATGGCCATCTACGGTCAAACATCAACGGGGAGACATTATAAGTAGATATTTTTGAAATAAAGAATAAGTGCGATCTCTAGTTTCAGAGTGACTTAATGAATTGGCCATATCAATGGGGTTGCCGTTAGTAGCCTGTGATCAGCCTATACAACCACCGTAACGTAATTTTGCGCACGGAAATCACATTCCATTGCAATTGACTTAGGCTATGTTTGCGGTGTGTGGATAAATTTGAAATCGCATCTTCGTTTCACAAATGCACGAAGGTTTTCCGTCAAAGCTGATACCTTATTTTGGCTTCACTGACGCTGAATTCACAGTTCTGTGACATTGCGTATAATCAGGCAAAGACCATGTAATCATCACGATCGACCTCAGCGTTTTCAAAAAATAATTCAGTTTTCAGTTTAGTATAGAAGGAAGGACAAGCAGTGCTAAAAAGATTCGTTTTTAAGTTTATCCTGATAAGAGTTGACGTACTGACTAGTCTAAATCCACCTCCTTGTAGTTGTGGATTTTGTCCGAACCTTAGGCGATCGCGAGTTTCAGCTGCCGTAATGTTTATCACCAAACCATTCTAAACACCTGAGTGTCCAAACAGTAGCAATGACCCTTCGTTTGAAGCAGCCAATCGAAGATTTGTTGGCTCATTTATGAAACAGATGAAATTGTACCTATTCTAGGCTAGCTGAATCACTTGAAGATGTTGCTGAACTTAAATTGGACACGAACCAACCTGCCTGGGTAGAAATGCTTGTTACATTTAGATTGACTGGGAAACGACCTGAAGGTATTAAAAGTAATTCTACCGTAGACAATCTTGTATTTTGCTCTGAGCTAAAGATTTTGTCTCTACGATCACATTCCCATATGCAATGTTTATCCTTTTCATAATAACTAACTTGGTTCTACTCATATATCATCATCAACAGTAGCAGCAGCATCACTATCACCACCACAACCCCCACCACTACCACCACTACCACCACTACCTCTACCACCACCACCACCATCATCAACATTATCACCACTGCTACTACTACTACTAGTGCTGTCACTGCTGCTGTTACCATCACCATGACCATAGCTGACACACCATCTTCATCAGTTCTTCACACACATCATTTTATCTCTTCTGTACAGATAAAGACAGTATGTTTCGTGCAAGTTTAACTAACGCCAGACTTGTGCTTAACATCAACTCTTCAACATCTGTGACTGATATCTTCAAAGAAGGTCGTCCAATAATGGCTTTGGCAACGCTTATGTATGGACCACGCTCTATTTCACAGGTAAAAAAACGTAGCAGTCTTGGTTGAAAAAGTGTTAAGAATCTCTGTGGATATCCCATATAGGTGTTTTTTTGTAGATAAAATGTTAAATGAAGCACACGGGTTCTCCACCACCATCCACGAGCTTCTACCATCAAAAATTGCTGTTTAAGTTACATTTTATGAATGTCTTTTTCTAATGAGCCTGATGACTGTGAGTTATGTTAAGTAGTGTGTTATATTAATATCGTTCATGTGAATGGCTAGATAAATTTTTCAAAAATTCTCGATAAATTTCTTCATGACACTAAACTCGAACTTTACTGGCCAATATGCTAATTAGTTTGTCAAATGATTTTTTCGCGAAAATACTTTGAACACATAAACTTCTTTCAGGTTCGAAAAAGGATGGATGATAATTAATTAATTAATTCGAATTGAATCAAAGTTGCCCGATCATATATAATCAAAGCAAATGAATGTTCGTTTTGCAGGCAATTATTCCTAGTGATGGCACACCAGAAAACCCCACGTGGCAAGTCAATGAAGTCGCACTGCGTAGTTCACTGACAGCATATCCTAAGCTTCTTACCGCTTTGTTTCCTGTTACAACGAGTGTTGATGGAATGGAACCTCAAGATATAACAGTTTACCAATTGCTACAGGTTTGTAAGCCATCAACTTGTGTATTATGTTGTGGTTGATTACTTAGTTATCGTATAGAAGAGAAGCATAGAAGAGAAGCGTCTGAAGAAATACCAACGAGACCATGAAAGAAGACACACTCTTGCAACAACAACCGGGCATGCATCCAGTGTTTGTGGACGGCTCTGCCGCTCACGCGCAAGCCTCATGGCCCACCTGCGAGGATGCAGTATATAAACACCTGTCTGCATAACAGTCATCATCGACTTCGACGGCGGACTGCCGAAGAAGAAGAAGAAGTTATCGTATGACCTAACAAACTGGCAAAATATTGTTAAATGTCAACACGGAGTTTTCGATATGTAGGGCATGGAATTCCTTGGCCAAGTATGGCACGAACATTAGATGACCACTTGTTACTAACTTTCCTCGCGTGTGCGCGTGTGTTGTCCATTTTCACTTGCATAAAATAAATCTAAAACTGGTTGAAACTGCATTATTTGTGTTAAAATGGATACGCCCCATACAATGCGTAATTTAACATTAGGTTTGTTAGGCCTAACTTGTGTTATTTTATATCCTACAGGGGAATTCTCCGTTTGAAATCTCTCGTATGTTTGGATGGCAACACACCAATGAATTGGCTTTAAAAGCTGGTAAAAATTAATGTGGTGTTTCTAACAAATTTTAAGACTTCCCTTCTATATGGGTATAAGTGACGGTGAGGCTAGCTATGTTCACACTAATCCGAATAAATTTGAAGACGCTGCTTCCCCCCCTCCCCATCCCCCACCCCCCTCCATTTTCACACCTTAGACACGAGAAAATCCCGCTTTAGCGTTTACGATGAGTGTGGCATGGTTGGCCGAGCGGTTAGAGCGCTGGCCTTTCACCGCTGTGGTCCGCGTTCGAGTCCCAGCTCGAGCGCCTGGATCATATGTGAACTGAGTTTGTTTGATGTCTTGTTCTCTACCATGCCACGAGGGTTCTATCTCCGGGTTCTCCGGTTTTTCCTCCCTCAGCAAAAATCAACATGTGAGTCGAGCGATTATTTGCAAAATACTTCAGAATGTAGAGGTAGTGTGTGTAGAGTACAGTGTCCCCTAATTAGTGCGCAAGCGCTAGAAGCCTTGGACACTTAAATAAACAGTTATTTATTTTTTTAAACGATGAAGCAATTATAAAGCACTGAATGCTTTAATTTCAAACGAAAACGCACTTAGTGTGAACCGTCCTAATAGCAATTAGTGGTTGAACAGAAATCCCATTGAAGAAGCTTTCCAATCCATGTCCGTATAGACACTTGCTCTGAAAAGCACAAGAAAAGTCTTTATATACCACAAGTACTTAACCTTACTTTGTTTGTTTTTATTAGACATGGCTTGTGAGATGCCGCACTTCTCTCTCGCTCCATTCGTATCTCGACACGCCCATCAAGAACAGTTGACATTCTCTTACTACCTGAGACATGGTCGTCCAGCGTTTGCTTTCGCTGCGTTTGTTGGAAAACAGATTAAAGAGCTTGCTATTACAAGAACTAGGTTTGTTGACTTCATACATTATCAAGCAACTTTCAGATATATCTATTAGACGTGTACATTTATCTTAAAATGGAAATGATCGTTGTGGAAGTCGACGAGTACCGTCTGTAGTGGAAGTGGATTTAGGCAGCAATTCAAATCCAGCTGCGTTTGTGTATATATGGTCTTCCGTAGCCTGCAAGGACAAACGTCTTACGTCAAGCGCCCTATTTTAAGCAAGCTTGTATTGCGATGTGAGGCGGTTATATGTGCAGGCTAGCCCTTCCTAAATATTAGCAGCAAAACCATGTTGGCTTTGCTAGGTTTTAGTCTTTCCACCAGAGGAGGAATTATTTAATACATTTTAAGTGTTGTTCATAATGGCGGACGGATGCACTTGTGCACAATTCTTTGCCATGAATATCCGACCAGAAAAATACATAAAATGAGTAGAGCAACAAGGAAAAATAATAACAAATTGATGGATTGATAAATCGACGAAATTTTTTAAAAATTTGAAAAGTCAAAACTGAAAGAACTAGTTTCAACTACTCTTTCCAATTTAATTCTTTGGCTTTGAGTTGATGTCATCTTTTCTTTTCAATTATTTTTACTCCTTCATAAGTCTAACTGTCTACATCATCTTGTCTTCAGCGTTCTTGCTGCAAGTAAAAAGGCTTACCGTGTGGCCATTCAGCATTTCACTGACACACAAATTACATCTGCTTGTGTCGTGTTTACCGAGATGCTTGGTATAGACAGTAGAGGACTGCGAGTAGATATGCAAGCATCTAACAGAATCCTGTCCCACGGAGGACGCGACGCTCTACAGGGGGTGGAAAGCAATGAAGGAAAGACACTGAAAGATAAGATAGGTAACCTATCAACAAGATTCCATGTTTTCGTGCGTCTCAGGTCTGTACTCTAATAGATGCACAGATGACGTCAAAATGTGATGAAGTTGAGTGACGAAGTCGAGACAAAGATGAGTGGCGTGACTGTTCTCACCACATTTTGACGTCTTCTGTGCATCATACAGTACAGATGCGCGGAAAAAGTGGAATCTATTATTTTTATTGGAATTTTATTTCAAGCAATCGTCACAGCGTGCATGAGAATCTATGACATCATCCGTGCGTCTGTACTCTAACCACATGGCTCTTGGCCAATCAGAGCGTGCATAATATACAAATTGTTATATAAACATCACTAGTACTATATATCCACCAACTTGTGGTCTATCACAAATCCTGCATTCCGATTGGCTACTCTACTAGGGGGCTATTCGTGATAGCCCATGGTTGAGAAAAAAGCGCCATTTTGAAAAGAAATAGAATGGCAGCAGAATCGCGATTTGCAGATGTTTTCTTATTTTGAGGTTGACGTACAATTTGGTGATACTAAAACAATTAGACCTCTCACCCTCATGGGACACGAGTCAAATAGTCCATTCGGTTACGGTGCTAATTGTTAATTAGTACTCTGGACAAAACTCTTATATTGAAATGAGTGAGAAGTTGTAAAAATAATGTAGAACATTTCATTTTGTTATTATTATTCTTTATAGTTGGTGGATACTAAAACAATTAGACCTCTTGCCCTCATGGGTCACAGGTCAAATAGCGGGCTGCGGGTCTAATTGTTAATTAAAACTCTGGACAAAACTCTTATATTGGAATGAGTGAGAAGTTGTACAAATAATGGTGAACATTTCATTTTGTTATGATTATTCTTTATAGTATCAGAATTGATGTCAAGAGGGTCACGTTTGCAGACTTCAATTTTATCTGCTTTGGAAGACGCCACACGAAATTTAATCAGCAAAGTTTGTTTAGAAAGGTAGGTAAGGTCCTAACCACAACACAATTGACGCGTACTAAATTCTTAGAGGTATCTCCTCCTCCTCCTCCTCCTCCTCCTTCTTTCTACGGTTAGGTCTTGTGTGGATCTAGTATGGAGCTAGTGTGGATCTTGCGAAAATGGAGAAAAAAGATCCGTTTTCAAATTGATCTCAATTAGTGTGGGCGTAGCCTTAGAGCGTCACATCACCGTCTTTGATACATGCTTAGTGTTTTTACATTGTTTGCTATAGGACATCATTTGAAGCAAGCCAGCAGTGGTCTTTAGTCATCGAGTTCTGTAGTGTACATAAGATAAACCTAAGTACAGCATATTTGGTTGACTGCGCCAAGGCTGATAAATGGGTTCCTTTTGTCTGTTTTGCTCAAGTCTGGCAGTTCCCACAACACCAGGTGACTTTGTTAAACACTTATAGCCAACTTCAGAAATATACTTCACTTGACACATATAAAGAAATCAAGACGAGGCTATGTGCATTGTAAAGCTCAGTCATTTGTAAAAAGACAAGTTTTAAAAGCTTGCATGTAGCTTCGTAATCAGGCAAATTTCACAACCGTTCGGAAGCTACGTTTCCTTAAAAAGGCACTGTTCCCTGTCACCGTCCATTTCCACTTGACATATGCATCTATTTCAAAAACGTGATTTGGAGATCTGAAATCTGAAATCTGTGACGGAGTAACTAGTGATAAAGTTTGATATTTTCACAGCTAATCTGCATGGACGTTTTCATCGTCATCATCACCGTTTACAATGTCCGCAACATGAAGGCAATCATCATCATCATGCATCATGCATCATCACCATCATCATCATCATCATTATTAATTTTCCTTTTCTTCAATGTAGGTCCTTGAGGTTGTAATAAATCATTTCTCTAACCGCCATCTAAAAGAGCATTTAAGATTGGCCTTTGAGAAAGTGCAGATCATTACCATAGAAACTACTCCTGCCGAAGATCCCGCGAAAAAGAAACGTAAAAGAAGGCAAAGCACAAAGAAAGAAACCAAACCTCAGGTAGGGTAAACCTTTTTTCACACTTCTAAGAAAACCGTCTTAGACGGAAAACTCGTAAAGGTAAATGGTAAAGGTAAAGGACCTTGTTTAACTGAGCTAATCTTCCAGGAAGCCGACGGTGCGCTCATTTTACTTCTCTCCATCAGTGCTCCGTTTTAAGGGCATTTAAAGCTACTTAAAGCTACACGATATGCTCAACTTTTTTTATTCTGCGAAGGGATAGGGTTTATAAGGGAAAAAATAGCTTTAAAAAAATCAAAATCTATGAAAAAAGTGATGAGCAAGTATAAACGAAACAATTATTAGAAAACTAGACAATAAAAAAGTTGAGCGAATCCTTCGAGATTCGAACCCGCAACCATTTACGTAGGCAATCGCAAAGCTGTCAAACAAAAATGCACAGGAGCTGAGCCTGGGCTGCCTGTGGCCATCCAATGATAACCTCAGCCCGGAATGCCTATGTAGATGCACCCTGATTTTGTTTGTAATTGTAGGTAGTTACCCCTACCAAAGATATTCGTGCTCAGTTCTATGCTCGTATGGGTCTTAATAAGGCTGGTCTAGAAGTGCCTACAGGACCTCATAGTAGTAGTGCTGAAGAAGAGGAGGAGAAATCTAAACTAAGACGAAGTAAGACTAGTGATAAAGATTCTGGGAGTGCTACAGATGGGACTATAACAGCTTTAGATGAGCGTCTTGGTGCTAAGACAAGTATAGAGAGCCAGGGTGAGTTAAATTTTGGTTTGGGTAGGGTAGGGTAGGGTAGGAAAGAGCAGGGTCAAGGTTTGGGAACATGGTTATTAAAACCGAAATTGGCGATGGCAGATGAATCGGAATTTTCATGATTTCGTCTTGTTTCGTTTCGTTTTCTTTCTTGTTGGTTAAAATGCGAAAAAAAGAAACCATTATAGACCACTTTCCAAATTTGCTTGACAACGAGACTAACATGACTAAACAAAAGAAACCAGCAGTCATGACCAGCTTTTCTTTTGTTTTATCCACATTAGCCTCGGTATCAAGTCATTTTGAAACTGGTCAAATCTAATTCAAAGATCAATCTACTTTCTATTATTACAGTGCGTTGATTTGTCTAACTCAATAGAGAGATTTCAGGGCAGCCATCTCTGTGGATAATAGCAATGGAACATTTTCTAGATGCCGACAAAAGATCCCATTTGTCTTCCCTCTATTGTTTTGACAACAGAGACGGCTCCGTGAAATCCCTCTATATATACCTATTTCAAAAAAGGTTGTCGTATAAGAGATGTCGAGCCTACGCGACTAGACCGAAAAGGAGTATGGGTAGTTGCTCTCTTTTCCGTATTGGTCTTGATTTTAGCATCAGCAAATGAAGCTATTTAATGTATTAGGCCATGGCAAGCTGTAATTGAATTATAGTGTGGATATTTGTGTGGTTTTATAGCTTTAGTAATGTTTACCCATGCTTCCTTTCGGGTGAGTCGCGTAGGCTTTTGCCGACAACGTTTATTGAAATAGGTGTATATCAAAATGTATAACTTGTTAGGAGATAACTGCTTATGAATCAACTCCATTTTTATGTCACTCTCTCTATGTTTTCAGAGCAACCATTAGACCCTGATACTCTACCAGACAATTTCTTTGATGTGCTGTTTTCGTGTCAATCTGCTAAAATACCATGGAGAGCGTTACTGGCACATGCCATTGCGTTACATCGATCTTTGTTGGCTGTACTTGCTGCTTGTTATGAAGTAAGTACTCTTTGTTATCTTTACGCATACATGTTTTGTCTGTTGGTGTGAGCGTTCCCATGGTGACACCCACCACTGGTGCCACCAGCATTTCCATCATCATCATCATTGTCATCATCATCACCACTGCCGCCATCAGCATCAGCATCATGATCACCATCATCTTCAGCAGCAGCAGCAGCATTTTCATCATCATCATCATCATCATCACCATCACCATCACCATCACCATCACCATCACCACCACCACCACCACCAACAACAACAACAACCATAATAATCTGTTTTGAGGACTTGAATCATCGTGATCATCATTTGATTACATCCTTACGTTTCCTAGTCCCATAGTTCTAAGGTCATTTCGTTCATGTTCTCAGGAGTCCAAATCTCTTGACTGTATATGTGCATGGTTGTACTCGGTTCTCAACCCAGATATTCTTGAAGTTGTAACTCAAGACTTGCCAGGTATTTCAATTATAACTTTTTCCATAAAGACGCTTCTATAATAGAAATAATTCTATAATACAGACACAGCTACCGTATTATACAGACACCCACGGGTATCTATAAGACAGAAAGCTCTATAATACAAACTCCTGTACAATGCGAACACTTCTACGTTATGAGTGCTGCTATAATACGGACAGTTTTACAATACAGACACCTATGTCGTACAGACACTTCTACAGTATTAGACACCTCTGTCATACAGACACCTCTATAATACAGACACCTCTATAAGACAAACACCTCCAGAAAACGGACTCTTCTTTATCCCAAACGTCCATATAAAATATGCAGTCGTTTCTATATTATTGACATTACTTTCGTACTCGTCGACAAAATCTTCTTGCATTGGAAGAACTAAACCTCTACATGTATATCTGAAGCACCTGCATCCACTCCGTGTTTGTATGACGTTTTCATGATCAATTAGCAGTGAAATAATGACGTTTATGATCATCTCATTAATGATGTTTACGGTATTGTGCTTTTCTCAGGTGTTCAGTGGCATCGATGGACTCAACGTGATCTTACAGCAATCATTACCACTGTAATTAAATACAAAGATACCTACGCTGCTACGCTAACCAAGGCATTCTATATCTTTGACCCGGTGAGTTTAGCTCATGCTTACTACCTACCACGATACAAAATATGTTCAGCGACCGGTGTGTGCTTACGCATACTTGCAAAAGTGCGCAATTGTCGATATACTCTTTTCTTGAGATATGAAAATATATTACTAAAATGAAGTGCTGGATCCATGATGTGGGGAGGGAGAAAGCGCTCCGTCTTCCATTGCCTCCACATAAAAGTGTAGGCATGATACCTACTTTTACCTTAACGACATTGAATTGGATATTGTAGATTACAAGAGCTTCATCTTTAACCAGGTTTTCTTAACTTCTTTGTTAACGAGTCGTATTCCAATGTTCCTTTTTTTTTTCTTTTTTTCAGACAAACCCAATGCTCCACTTTTTGCGATTCCACGAGTCATTTGTTGTCCACTTTGACTTTGATAGCTGTCAAAAAGAATTGGACTTGTTCAAGAAGGCATATAGCAAGGTAAGAATTGATATTTATTAACAGGGATCGCAGGGCACCTTGAAAAGTGGGGGGGGGGGGGGGGGGCTAGCATTTGAAAATAAAGTACACCACTTAGTCAAAAAGGTTTTCAAACAGAACGTTTGACTAGGTAGCGCAAAAAGTGGGGGACTGTAGCCCTCCCAGCCCCCTCCCCTCCCCCGTCCCGTCTCCACGGTCCATGATTGAACGCATTGACCCGAACGTAGTACAGTGGAACGCCGCCTTAATACGGGGACGTAAAAACTTAGAAAAACGTTTGTCCTTTCAAGCGGAAATGTGTCCGTTTGGAAACGAAAACTTCCGTGCCGTGCCTGTCTCAAAGTTTTGGTTAATCGTGCAACGTTGATACCTTAACCAAGCTTGAGTAGCCATGGGTTAATGGGAAAGGTCACACCGTATAGCACAGACGTAAAATATCATTCTTTACCTTTACCTTCGCAGCTATCAATGAGAGAAAACTCAGTTAGTCACGCAACACTTAGCGTGATGCGTGACATTAGATGGATAGAGGAAGTGACAGGCCAGGTTACAAGGCAGATGGTACGACAATGTGATAATGCATACGAACAAGGTCATCTGTTATCACTTTTAGCTAAAGCAATGTTTGGAAGAAGCTTTTCTAATAAAAGTAAGTTCGGTTTTGATTTTCTCTAAACTTGTAGATAACTCCTTTATACTTTTGGCCTTTCTCTCTTTTGTCAAGAAGGAAGGGCTGGGAAGGAGGAAAGTTTCTGTTATCCCCAGTCCCTCCTCCCCTCTATTACCACAGGATACCCAGAGGAAGCTAGGCTTGTTATCAAAATCAGTATCTATTTCAAACAAATCTCGATAAGAAGTCCCATTCCTTTCAAAACTCACTATGGCATTTTATGTTATTTTCAGCACCTAATTATTACCAACTTCACAAAATCAACGAGATTGTTCGGGATACCAAGGTAGTGGTTGATTTTTCCCTGCTGCTAGAGGAGCATGATGAACACTGCCGACAAGAAAAACAGCGTATTTTACAGAGTTTGTTGGACCACAAGGAATTCGTGCTGTCACGTGACTACGCTCGGTTGTTGCAGCTACCTGAAGATCCAATTACGTTAAAAGAGGTAATTCAGTGACAATAGCTGATCTGAAATAGTGACGTAAAAAAACTGAGATGTCCTGTCGCCTGCGAGCGAAGAAGAAAAACGTTGCGATAAAAGTACGAAATCCATTCGAATGTATATTATTATCACTTTTTTCAAGTGCCTATTAGTATTTCCTTTTTTTTTAGTTTATTCTGGAGCCTTGGAATATAAAAATAGTAGAGGTCGGTGGGCACCTCAGTTTTGCAAATTTTGTCTATTCTGATTGGCTGATAATTTTTCTCAGGTCAGCTGGCCATGATATTAAGGTAGTTCGGGACCCATGAATTTTGAGATAAACTTGCCTTCAAAATTCCTCCAAAGAAAGAGGTGCATAGGTGGAAATAAAATGTGAAATAAAAAGGGGGGGGGGGGGGTCACCAAGGTCACTCTTGAGATATGAGGGGGAGATGTGGGGTATTTTGGACGCTTTTTACGAAAAATGGCCTTGCAACATATCTGGTCAAATTATAAAAAATGGAACAACCAAAGATATTTAAAAGCAAACAAAAAGATAGCCGATGATGCAGAAAAACACTTGGTCCAAATTTTTTGCCGAAAAATTTGCGAAGAAGCGTGAAATATCAACAATAATGTACGAAAAATGGCCTTCCAGAATACACGTTTTTGAAGGATTAGACAGAAAAATAATAAATTTACTCAAAATCTTAACGTTAGAAGTGTACGTTTTTTTCTTTATATGAAAAGCTTATAAGATTATGAGTTCAAATCATTCATAAAATCAGGTGGTCACCGTATTATTTAAAGAGTTAGAGAAAAACAAAGGATAAAACTCTCTGAAAAAGAACACCAAAAATCAGCCATTTTACCGTTGTTCTTGCCGCTTTTACGACCGATAATATTTGCTAAATTTTAAAGTTCGAGCTTTTGCTTCTACTTTGCATAGTGTACAATATTTTGTGAAAAAAAATTTTGCAGAATTTGCTCGATTCTCAGTGGTAGTGATAGTAAAATTCGATTATAAATGTGACAAGACATGTTCCATCTTAGGTTCAGCACGAAAGAGAAAGCATCGAGAATTCAGTTCTTTGGGAAATCAAACAAGGAAGACTGGCATTCTGGCACAAAGCAGACACTTGCTTTAAAGACAACAGATGTGATCCTCAAATAGCTGCATCGTTCTTCGAGGTAAAAATCTTACTCCCCAGTAGCCAGTGAATTACTCAGTGCTTACATGCATCTAGCCATCCATTTCTCTTTCTCTGACCTTTTCTCTTCTGTCTCTTGGGCTTGCTGTGCTCGTTTTCATGGCGAACGTCCTTGTCCTCCTCAGATGACTAGGAAGGGAGTGCCTTTTACATACATTGTTAGTAGAGGAGATTTTGTATGAAAGCGTAGCACACTTATGTACCCTGCATTTTAATGGTGTCCGGTTCGTGCAGCGTAGTTAAATACTCAAAGTTCATTCTTCAAACGCGTTGTGTACCTAGGTTTTTCAGTTATGCGTCGTGCTTTGGTTTGTACGACCAGTATAGAAATCACGTTCCCAGGGCATCCTCGATACTCCCTCCCTCCCTCCCTCCCTCCTTCCCTCCCTCCCTCCCTCCCTCCCTCCCTCCCTCCCTCCCTCCCTCCCTCCCTCCCTCCCTCCCTCCCTCCCTCCCTCCCTCCTCCCTCCCTCTCCTCCCTCCCTCCCCCTCCCTCCCTCCCTCCCTCCCTCCCTCCCTCCCTCCCTCCCTCCCTCTCTCCCTCCCTCCCTCCCTCCCTCCCTCTCTCCCTCCCTCCCTCCCTCCCTCTCTCCCTCTCTCTGTGGGTCGCGATCCTTTCCACTTCCTAGCTCATTTATCAGGCCAATAAACATCCATTCCTCAATGTTAATCACTTGTTTTCACACCAGGATCAAGCCGAAGATAGTGAGTTATCCTCCTCAGAGAAATCACGACTGCTGTCTATGACGTTACGGTGGTATTCAAAGTCCAAGGAAAGATCAGCAGAGAAAACCGTTAACTTGGAGAGAAGGATATGGCTGTGTTGTATTAGAGCTGAGCTGGAAAAGAATAGAGAGGCAAGATTTGTGTAGATTCCATTTTTCCATGCGTCTGTACTCTGATAGATGCACAGATGACGTCAAAATGTGGTGAAAACAAGCCAAATAGGCCACGAGATGAAGTGGAATGATGTGTCTGTTCTCGTCACATTTTGACGTCTTTATTTTGTGCATCTACTAGAGAACAGACGCCAGGAAAATGGATTCAACCGGTATTATTTTTAAGTAATATTTTTTTGAAAATATTTCAACCAATCAGAGCGCGCGTACCATTTTGTGACGTCATCTGTGCATGTGGCCTTTAATCACACTCGCTTTTCGACCAATCAGAGCGCGCGTAATATACCAATTATTATATACACAGTCTATCTAGCAAGGTTCTTGTCACATAAAAATTATAATTATATTGACATTGCGATAATTTTTCTTGTAGGCAAAATTTGCTCGTTCTGTCAGCCATCTTGAATTTCTCCCCTCATCGTCAGACTGGGCTGCGGGTTTTCCAGTGACGTACCCTGATCGTCCTGAGCGTGGTGAAGCTGAATTCTCAGAACTAATTTTATCTGAGACACCAGAGGACGAAGAGGCCACGTGTGCTGATCTCTTAAAGACAGACGAGGTGTGGATACTTATCAGTGTAGATAGAAGACAGATAGAAGATACTAATACCACTAACCCCTGCAAACGAAGAGTCAAACGTGGGAATTCAAAATTATGGTCCGGATACATGATGCCGCTTTTCTTGCAACTTTTTCGAGTCGCATCGTGTGGCCACCCCTGCAACAGTTGCGCGCAACAGATGAAGTAGTAGAATCGAGTTCTACTTCTACATTTCTTTAAGCAACATTGCGCGACGTTGCTGTTGCAGGAGCGGATATACGGTGCAACTCTAACTGCGTGCAACGTCACAAGAAAAGTCGAATCATTTGCCCGGGCTTTCGAACCTAGTGCCTTGGGCATGAGTAGTTCGACCTTTGACCTTGGGCCTTCACTAGAATTCTGACTTTCCAAAAAGAGCATTTCATACTTGATAGTCAGTGGATTTCGACAGCTCGAAAAACAACAACTCGAAGTTCTTTTTATGCACTCAAAAAAAATGGTAAATGAATGGTTTAATTGACGAATAATTTTTTATGAATTCATGTGTCTCTTTAATTGCTGTAGAATGCAAATACAAATTACTAAATAGTACAAAATAGTGCTAATTAAACAAAAGAATTTGCATAAAATTGCACTGAATTTAGTATTACAAATATTTCACGGATATACTGGTTGCACTCTATCTCTGACCTTTGCTACCTGCCTTTTTCTTTACTATCTTCACGTAAACCCTAGTGTGACGCGTCTTGTTCTTTCTGTGTAGGAATTTTCAGCACTTGAAAGAGTGATTGGCCAATTGCTTGAAGGATGTCACGTGGTCCAGGCACGTCGGGTCGCAGCGCATTTTGGGTACTCTAGTCAAGACCTCGACATTGTCTTGGTAAGTCTTTTTCAAAGTTTATTGTAATTTAGAAATGTACGGGTTTCCTGTGTTTCTTCTGTCAAAAGTCCTGGGGATGACTGTCACTTTGACACAGGAAGACCAACAAACGATTAGAAATGTATACCAATCGTACGATAAATGTTTTATTTATGATAAATTGTACTTTTCTATACTTCAGTCGTGTATACACCTATCACAAGGAACGCGTTTCGCTGATACACTTGATGATCACATTCGTAAACTTCTTCACCAAACCCCCCACCGTCGTATTAGCGTGTCGGGGAGTGCGTCGAGTCTGGATGGAACCATTAAACAACGCAGTGGTAGTTTTGTACTCAGTACTAGTCTCACGGACAGTGTTGGCCGTGGTGCTGATGATTCTATCTCAGTGGATTGGATCCAGGTGGAAGACACAATCACTGCCATGGAAACATTGATGTATTATTGTCAGATGGGCAAGAAATGCTGTACGCGTGTTATCACGTGTTACAAGATTTCACAGGTAAGAATTGTTGGGAATCCTGTGTAGTTTTATAAATTAAACCAATAATTAGAAAAAGTAGGAAAGACATGTTTAAGTATTAGGACAGATAGAAAGACAGCCAAATATGCAGCTGTGTGAATAAATGGTTTATGTTTCTGACTGACTGACTGACTGACTGACTGACTGACTGACTGACTGACTGACTGACTGACTGACTGACTGACTGACTGACTGACTGACTGACTGACTGACTGACTGACTGACTGACTGACTGACTGACTGACTGACTGACTGACTGACTGACTGACTGACTGACTGACTGACTGACTGACTGACTGACTGACTGACTGACTGACTGACTGACTGACTGACTGACTGACTGACTGACTGACTGCTATTTTTATTATTTTTACAGACTCTTGGTCTTGAATACGAGGCTGTTGTGATAGACAAGCCGTTCAATGTACTCCATTCGTTGCTAGTGTCTTGTTTTGACTCCAGATACAAACTAGCTGAAGCATACATCAAGGCCTTTGAACTTAGTCCAAATGAGGTATGATGCTCCTTTGTATTGAAGAAGGTGTCACTCAATAAAACGTTTATCTAAAGAGAAATGCAAAAACAAGGGGAAGTGCTTTGTACATAGTAGTTACACAATGGTTTCGAGTGGCATACCGTGGAATGTCCCACAAGTCACTTGTATTTTCTAGTATACGCACGAGCCTTTAGGCGAGTGTGTATACAAAGAAAATACAAGTGACGAGTGGGATATCCACAGTATGCCAAAAGAAACTATTGTATAACTATTTTATTCCACACCATAGAAAATACAGCAAATTGGTGCAATGTATCATGGGAAGGATCAGTTGAATACCGCCGAATATACAACGGCTTTCCTGCTTTCTGATTGGCTGTATTTTTTCTGGTGTGGGATTAATGGGCATATCCCCTGTATATAATCTTGATTCTTAATATTATTCGCTTCAGGCCTAAATTATTTTACTGACCCAGGGGGGGTTTATTAAGATTTTGAATTTGGGGGGCTTGTGGCTGTGCCATCAGGGCAAGAAATAGAAATATTTATTACCAAAGGTTGCTATAGTTGTCCATGACAGCGGGGCAAAACTCTCCAAAGTCGTCTTCACAGCCGGTCAATTTGCCCGTTTCTCGTCCCTTAATGAACTCCCTGCTGATCTTTGTCTTTGTGTTTTTAGTTAACGTTTATTTTTATTGTCTATTTACAGGTTGTAGGGTTCCTAAAAGACATCATATTGTTATCACTGAGGGTCTATTGTGGAGACGGTAATTGTATTTACAATGGAAAATAGATATTGAACTTGTTCTTCTTACGTACCTCTCTCCTATATGCCTAGCCTGCGTTGCTGTCGGTCTGCGGTTTTCGGGGCGAGAAAGAAATTAATGACCATTCATTTTTCATTCATTTCTTCCTCCGTCCCAAAAACCGCGGACCGCCTGCAACGCAGACTACTATATCTTCAACTTTCTACAAATCTCTGCCACCGTAAAATTGATAAAATTTCCGTTTGATTAGAGGATTTCCGTTTGATTTAAGGATTTAATCAGCTTCTGCGATATTTATTTTGTCAGAATTGTCAAATGGTGAACACGAGCTGATTTTCAATGCTGCTCCATCTTGTGACGACATCTTTCAAGTTATCAAGCTTTGTTCAGACCAAGCGTTGCTAGGCAACCGTCTCCTAGAGACAGCGGGTAATGTATCCAACGAACGAATATCTGGAACTGGGAGTAATAAAGGTGAGTTCGATTTCAAAACGTTTCCTCTTTTATTTATGTTTTAGTAGAAACCTTCCATATCTGGTAAGACTAGTCCTTAATAAGCAACAACAATTATACTACTTTAAAGCAATTTTCAAGTTTTTCGTGTGAAAAAGGTAAAGCCATAGCATTTAGTATCATTAGTTCTTCAACTCGAAGCTGGTCTCTCAGGAAGACGACGGTGCATTACGTGTATTTAAAAGTACACAGAATGGAAAGAAGTTGAACTGACAAGAATGAGGTTACCGGGTCCTCTCGCTAAGAAGACCACGCACCATACACCCTTCTTATAAATGCCACAACGTTTGTTTCCCGCACTTGACGTCAAATTTATTCTTTTCAATTGCATTCACTTTGTACAAGTTTCAAAAGAACACATTTGACGTCAAGCACAGAAAACAATACGCTGTGGCATTTATTAGAACGGTGTATAGTGATTCTATTTAACCCGTGCAAAAATTTCATGCATAAAAGTTTGTAGTAAACTCTAAACCTATTGTTTACTTTTGTTGTTGTTGTTGTTGTTGTTGTTGTTGTTGTTGTTGTTGTTGTTGTTGTTGTTGTTGTTGTTTTGTCAACTAATACAAACTAAATAGTCTACTTTCTTTCACGGCGGGTGAGCTACATTTGCTCCTTCGTGTTTGACTTATTCGTGTCTCTACTAAAATTTTCCTTCAAGCTCTTAACCTTGAGGTCGAACTTCTCGTACGGGCTCACGAGTGTCATACAATGGCTTGCAACATGGAGGGTATTACAAGCGTGCTCAAATGTGGAAAACAGCTGACCGCTGCGCTTGCAGATGCCGAGGAGTATCGTCTGATGGTAAGTTAGTTCAAGAACATGGATCTGTGTGTCGGGAAAGACTGAAGTGAAGAGAAACTGAATGCGATGCAAAAATGGAAATCAAAACAGATTATTGAATATGTATGTAGATGTTCTTTGAGTGTGAATGTTGATCGTGAGACCTCCTGAGCTTTAACTGAGAGCCTCACTAGCTCAGTAGCTGCAGCGATTGACCGGTACTAAGGAAGACACGGGTTCAAATCTCGTCTGCGGTTCGAGTTTTTTTCCGGGCAAATTAACATTCGAAGAACAAAATTTCTGGATTGTGTGACGGTGAATAAGTACTCCAGAGGAAACGCGGCCTAACAATGCTAAATGTCTATTTGGTTTGTTTTGAGGTTCGTCTACTGACTGGTATTGGACGCTTTCGCGAGATGTCGTATATCTTTGATACTTTACTTCGATATCATCATTTTGAGCTGCTTTGCCAGAGAGGAATTGATAAGGTAATCACCATACTATTGACATGATTAGATCTAGGATAGGTCTAGGGCATGTCTTGGGGAGGTCTAGTTGCAGATCTTGGGTAAATATACGATAGGTCTTGGGGAGGTTTAGGGGAAGTCTTGCGTAGGTCTATGGCAGGCCTTGGGGAGGCCTAGAGAAGGTCTTGGGGAGGTCTGTGGTAGGTCTTGGTCAGGTCTTGGTTAGGTCTAGGGGAGGTCTTGGTAGGTCTAGGGCAGGTCTTGGTAAGGTCTAGGGCAGGTCTTGGGGAGGTCTATGGTAGGTCTTGGGGAGGTCTAGGGCAGGTCTTGTTTAGGTCTAGGGGAAGTCTTGATAGGTCTAGGGCAGGTCTTGGGGAGGTCTAGGGAAGGTGTTAGGGAGCCTAGAGGAGTTCTTGGGGAGGTCTAGGGGAGATCATTTGCAAGTACTTTACTAAAATGAATCAGTCCATAATTTAACTCAATCTTCAACTTTGGAATGGTGAATCCTGACTTCGTCTCTTGATTATTCCCAGGAAAACAAGCTTAAAGTTGCTCTACTGGAATACCTCAAACGTTCCCATCCAGACGACTCAGAGAAGTACAAACTAGTTGCAATGCATTTTAGTATGTATCGAGAGATAGCAGAAACATGGAAGAATTCCGCTATGGAGCAGCTCAAAGAACTGAAAGATCAAACGATATGTAAGTATAGGTGTAAGGTTCCGTCCACACGTATGTTATGCGTTTAGGCTTTCCGTTTACGTGAAAACGCCTTAAATGCTCATCGTGAACACATCGCAAACGTTTTGAACATGCGCTCCAAAGTGGATGTTTTTGTAAACTTCGTCAACGCGTTTTCGTGTGGACACCCGTAAACGTATATTTTGAAAACGCGACGTCACAACATCGGTTAATGTTTGCTCAGTGAAGCGCCCACCACTTTTTTTTACAAATCGCAGCGTTGTCGTGTGGATTGACCTAAACGCATGAAAATATGCTTTTACGTGTATAGCCGTATTGGTGTTGATAGCGCTAAAATGCTCTGTGAACGGTCGTCGGTTTCGATGCGTTTGTAAACGTAAACGCATACGTGTGCAAGCTCCTGTAAGCGAATACCGTATTTACTTGTTTTAGCGCCGCGGCGCTTATTTAATTTTTTGAGTTTCTGATGCGGCGCTTATTTGGGGCGGCGCTAATTTGAGGGTGGCATTTATTAAGAAATCATAAGGCTCATAAATGATTTAATAAGTGAAGCAAATGTTAACAACGAGATGCTTCAAACCTACAAAACCTCTATTTTTTTACACAATTTCAATGTTGAGTTATACCATACTTGGTTTTCCTTATTCAAGATGAGTGTTTAGTGGAAGTCTTTTGAATAAGCGCTGCAGTGTGTGAACAAATGCTGCGCTTAAGAGATAGTCCATGGTTGAGACAGGCAGGGGCGGTACATGCCATCTCACCAATTCGATTGAAACTTAGCCAGTTTAAAGGGGTCATCTTAAAACTACTTCAGCCAAAGTTGCTTCAGATTTGAAAAAAACGGGGGGGAGTTGACCACCCCCCCTTGGTTTCAGGGCCAAAATCAAGAAAAAATCACTAGAAAATAGCACTAAAAGTAGACAGCTTTCCTGTACTCAGGATTTGATAAGTCTTCCTAGTATTTCATATCAACAATACTTATTTCTTAGATAGTTAGATGTCAGGTCCTCAGTGCTGTGTGTTGAAATGCTTGTCAATCAAAGCCTGTCAACCAACCCCCATTTTGCACTCATTTTTTGAAGGTCACAAAACATGGATATTTCAGTCGAAATATCTAAAAAAACCCAACTCATCTAACAAGAAAAAGCAAATCCCCTGAAAGCTGATACTTTCTACTAACATAAACCGCAATAAAATTTTTGGGCACTCCTAATATTTTTGCACAGCAGGTTAGTATACCCAAGGCTCACCACAGGGTACCCACATCGTGATTTAGGAACCAAACAATCTCTATTTGTCTTGAATGGCAACGTGAGGCTTCCAAATCGATAGTTATTATTCAGGTTAGCACTGAATAATGAAACCTGTTCTATAATAGGGGGAGGGGGGAGGAACCCTGAAACTCCAAAGAAAAGAAGCCCACTCGAACACGTATGCAAGCTCATGAAAATATCCTCTGCCGGCGTCTGTCGGCAAAGTGGTACGTATTTTGTCAGTTAAAAAAAGTTATTATTTGTAGATTATTTCTGTGTTGAAAAGGAAGAGTTTATCATCTACAATTTGAAAATGGGCGAAAGGCCAAGCTATAGAATTATGACTCACCGCAATAGGATCCGCGCTTAGTTACCGTACCAGACTTTTTTCTGTCCTCACTAGGAACGCCTGCAAGCTTTTTGTCTGACTTTGACTGGGACTTTGGCTTTTAATATTGTCATATTTTGTATTTCTTATTTGCCTTTAGCTTGAAATTTTAAATTCGAATTCAGTAAGGTTGTCTTTTCAACCTTTTGGTGAGCCAGCTCGTCCACCGTATGCATGGCTTCACCGGAGTTGTCTTGTTCGTTCGCGGCATCGTTCGTTACAAACAGCAGTTGTGGCCTCTCACTCAAGAACCCGAGCCACACTAGGATCCTTCCTTTGAGTGCGTGCACCGGCAATGTTAAGGCTCATTTGAGGCAACTCAGCGTTGCCCAGTCGTGTGCTGCCTCAGAGAAAGAGCTCAGTTCTTGCTAGAGCTGGACTATTTGATGAAGACGACAGTACATTAACAATATGCCCTAAGCACAGAGATGAGCTTGGAAAGCACTGGAAAAGGCAAAACAAATGCAAGCATCCTTTGCACGGGAACAGCAAAAGGAAACCAGAAAGGGGAGCTAACCTGAAACTCAGCAAAGAAATCAAACAAAAATGGGATGTTTTAGTTCCTGTAGGTGCAGGTATGTGACTTATTTACCTCACATTGCGGCGACCAGTTAAACAGTAGCAGACATGCAATAACACTCTAGCAAAAAAAAAGGAACCTCAGTAAAACCAAACAATTAGCTTATGATTGAAATACATCCCGGCTTTCGATTTCCAATGCACTTTCCTCATCAAATCTATCTTTCATTGACTAGTTGATTGAAGTCAAAGGTAAGCAGTCGTTTGTAGTTATCATTTTTGTTTACCACATTTTGGGTTCTCAAAAACCTTCCTTGAACATCATAAAACTTGTTAAGAAACTTCCCCTACATCTCTCTTTGATAGATACAATTAGATGTCTGGGTTTAATCACCCAAATGCATGTTTGGCATACAGTATTACCAACTCTTTAAATTGACCAATTAAATGGTATACAAGAAGCTGGTATACTAGAAAAAGGTTCTGAAATTAAAAGCATTACTACAGGCTCTCCGCCCACTTTTCCCTTCTCCAGCTTATCCATCCTCCTCCCTCCCCCACCCCAGCCCTTGACAAGCTAAAAAACAAAAAGCAGATAACAAGTTTATATAATTAATTAGCCAGTGTATTTATGGTTTCTTGTTATTACAGGTATCTGTAGAGCTTGCCGTAGTGATCATCAGGCAGCGTTCAAACTGCCAGCTCCCCAGGAGGAAGTCCATATACCTGCTCTGTTACCCGATGAAGGCCCTTCTAGTGGCATTAATGAGGAAACAAAGAATAGCAGTACCGAATCTGTACACTCGGGTGCAGCTGCAGCACTTCAGTCACCCAAAGGCGATTTAGATGAGTCTTTGGTATGTCTTCTTATTTAGGTGTACTGAAGCTCTAAAATTGCATAAGGCAGACAAAAATTAATGAATCCAACATGTCATTGAAATTCATTTTGACTCATTCATTCATTCATTCATTCATTCATTCATTCATTCATTCATTCATTCATTCATTCATTCATTCATTCATTCATTCATTCATTCATTCATTCATTCATTCATTCATTCATTCATTCACTCATTCATTCATTCATCCATTCATGCATGCATGCATGCATGCATGCATTCATTCATTCATTCATTCATTCATTCATTCATTCATTCATTCATTCATTTACTTTATTTTTTTAATAACAGGACCTGCCAATGCCTTCTGTTCACCGTTTGCAATTTGTCGACAGAGCGCCTAGTGAATCCAGTCAAAGTAGCACAACTGATATCTTGCTCTCAAGTCAAAGTTCGGTCCCAGTGGTAGAAACTTCTCTTGAGTGGCAGCCGACTCCCCAGATGAGAGAGCAGCTGTATTTTTTGAACAACTTCCTCAGACGAGTGGACGGGAATGTCAGCCCTCTACGCTCACAGCTGGGATCTGATGTCGCCGAGATTTCTTCCCGTACATCACGCTATTACAAGCGTAAGGCTGTCCAAGCAGTAGAGACCGTGTTGGATGTCATCGCACCTGGTAACTCTAAATGGCTGTTCCAGCAGGTTGTTGACGGGTACTGCAGTGTCGCAGCTGAGAACCTCCCTGAGAACGAGTTGCTTGCGACTCTCATTCGCCTGTACGAAGAAGCGTCATCGTGGACTACGAGACGGCAGATCCTCTCCATATTTGCGAAAGATTACTCAAAGTCAGAATTACAAGCCATGATTCCTGGGCTATCCAAGTGGAGTATAGATGAAGCACGCCGTCATGCATTTGAAAACAGTCCTGGTCGTGCCATCGATGCACCAAAATTACAACGAAGCTTGCTGGACCCAATAAAAGTAGACCACTTTCTGGATTTCATCGCCAGCCCTTCCTTTCTTCAAGATGTGGCCTATGGCACGAAGAAGTTGAAGTTGACCACTGGTGAGGAAATAGAGATCCCAAACGTTGTAAGGACGGTGATTGCTTCTCGACTGGTCCAGTTGTATCAGCAGTACTGCGCAGAGATGAATTTTACACCCCATGGAAGATCAACACTGTTTAACATTGTTAAGGTAATTTTGCAAAATAATACTTAAGGAATGTGTGAAGGATAACAAGAATCGCAAAGGGCTGAATGTTTTCTTTTGGACTTTACTGCAGCCCCCATATACCGCCATAAATGATGACAGTCGACAGTGTTATTTTCCTATAAAACAGTTGTATCAGTTCGCTTCAGCTCTATTCACTGTTCCAGCTTTTGAATCAATTTCAGGTTTGTGCAGCATCGCAGAAGAAATCGCTCGCTGGTTTAGATGCCACACAGACTGACGGGGTGTTGGCTTTCTCATCTTTAGAAGCAGCAGTTACTCAGCTTTCTAAACTTGGTAAGAATCCATGTTTGTAAAATATAATTTATTGGAGGACATATTTAGCAAAGGATGCATTCTATCTTTACCAGTGAAGTACATTTTAATATATTCCTCATAGAATGTGGGCTATATGAGTGTCTTCGTCTTTGATGTCAGTCTCCTTCTAAAGAAAGGTTCTCTTATTTACTTATTCGGACATTCATTTTAGGTTTAAACGAACAAAAAGCGCAGCAACTGAAGCGCCAACTGAAGAGCAACAGACAATACCTGAAGACGGACTACCGAATTCATCTCAGCAGTTGCGAGCCCTGTGCAGACCACTGCAGTGTGCATGCACTGAGTACATCCGAACCAGAGTTCAGTGGCAAGTGCGATCATCTCCATAACATCGCATGTGATCGCTGTGAAGAAGGCAAGAATGTGCTTCTCGATATCCAAGTGGCAATGTCTTCTGATGATATAGCATACAGGTACGCACTTAGGCATAGGAGGTACTGATCTTAAAGATGAGACAATGTTGAGTTTTTTATATTTTAATTCCTTCCTTCTTTCTTTCTTTCTTTCTTTCTTTTTTCTGTCTTGAATATTTTTTCATGTTTCGACGGTCTTCGTCAATGTCTTCAACATTTGTAGACGATTTTATTTACGCAAGAGACCATAATACTAAGAGAGCGAAACTCAGCATTGATGTTTGTGCGATGTTCGTGGCGCCTAAGGCTATTTTTAGTAACTTCGCCATCGCGCGCGCAAGGCCCTCAACCAATAAAATTTGATTTTTGACGTGCGCGCGGAAGGGACCGTTTGAATTCTATTGTTTAAGTGCCTTGCGCGCGCGATGGCGAAGTTACTAAAAATAGCCTTAGGCGCCACGAACATCGCACAAACATCAATGCTGAGTTTCGCTCTCTTAGTATTATGGTCTCTTGATTTACGCTGGTATATACAGAACCTGGTCATGTTTTGTACTTTACACTGACGAAGACAGTCGATGCAGTCGAAGCACGTTTGTGAGTACAAAACATAAAACTTAAGAATGTCACCTCACCTTAAAGATCTTTTGCAGTAGTTATAGTGCGAAATAGGAAGATCAATGAAAACTCTATAAAGCAGCCACTCCCTGCATGGAACCCCTGGCCGCTTTTAGGTGGCCGCTAAATGGAGGCTTACGGAAGTCATTAACAGCTACAAACTAGTTGAACCCGTTTACGTAAAAGGCTAAGAAACTTGACCAAAATATCGAACTACATCATTATTATCTTATATCTTGCATTATTATCTTTCAGTTCAGACGATCAGCGTGAAGAGATACAGCATGATATAGAAACAGCCATCCCCAAGATTGAGGAATGGAAATCTCACATTGTCCGCGCTGCGCATCAGGATGCTGCCAAAAGCGATATCATTGATGAACTCAGCAACCAACAAGTGTTGATCGTAATGGACTGGGCCATGAAGTTCTTGCCAGCCAGTTTCCGCGAAACACAGCGGGACTGGTTTGGCAAGAAAGGCAAATCTTGGCACGTCAGCGTTGTGATCATGAAGAACGAAGTTGGACAGAATGAGGTGATTAACTATGCAGTTGTATAGTGGATATATAATGAACATAACACACTAGAATATATATTTACTGCACTATTTCATCCAATCTTTGCGATCATTTTCCTTTAACGACGGTTTCTTATATTTTTAGACTAGAAGCTACGTGCATGCTGTGGACAACTGTACCCAGAATTGGTTTGCCGTTCTATCAATCATTGAGCTACAATGCCGGACAAAAAGGTTAAGACAAAACGAAAAAAATGTTGCTTTTTGAGTAAACCCATCACTTTCAGTTAATTGTTCTCCCCTCTCCCCCTCTCACCCAATGTTGAGGTAGGTGCACAATGTCGTCCATAGAATGGGCTATCGTCTGGTACAACATTGACCCGGGGGGGAGGGGGATTCCACAAATAACTTGTAAGGAAGAGGCGACCTAATCAAGTAACAGCTGAAATGTATGGATTTCATAACTGTCTCAAGGATTTTTGTCCGTGATTGTATATAAACGATAAGCCTGTTATCGCGCGTTTACGTAAATTTCACAGTGTCTATACTAAATTTTTCACTCGTTGTCATGATGAACGCAAATTCTAATTACCAATCATAACGAAAGAATAACAGTTGTGTAGGCAAAAAAGCCTTTGATGCTTCTTAAAGTTATTGGTTGCTGTCGCACGTGATTATAGTACTTCAGCTCTTTATGTCCATGGTTTATATCAAGGAAATAAGCGATCATGCTCGAAATTATATAAAATATCTCTGGCAAGATAAGAATATACCTATCCAGGATCAATTATTATGCTGAGCAAACAAGCACTGGAACAAAATATTACACGTGAGAACTATAGACAGTTCGCAGATAGAGTCATAGAAACATTGTACAGTTTCCTTGTTACTAAAATAGATAAGACTATAAATCCAGTAACAGTAGTGTGAATCTTATGATTGCTTCAAAAGGACAAAGTACCAAATATTAACATCGCTTTTTCAAGAAAAGTCTGTTTTTTAATCTCACATTTAACGAATACCTAAAAGCGCTACATATTTTTTAGATCAGGGTCACGCGCGCGCGTTACAATTCCTCTGGGCATTGCGTGACATGTCAGTTTATCGCATTACACTACTGTACATAGAGGAATTTGATTACCTAAGCAGGCAAAAAGTTTTGATTCTCTTTATAATAAAACCTCGAAGGAACTCTTTCAAATTGTCAATATGTTAGCTTTCAGGTAAACAAAGATTTCGCACGATTCACAACCTCATTGATTTTGTTTTCAACGGTTAACGAACGGTCTACACCACTTTTCTCTAGAGAAGAACTGACTGATATCTACTTATAGAAAAGATTGGCTGTTAACCGATAAGATGGCTTGTTAATCGTGGTTTTATTTCAAATATGCAATATTTGAATGAAGTTAACCGAGTTATAACCGTTTATATAGGTACAAACACCCACATATATATAAGAAAACGTTCAACTTAGTATCAGCACCGCAAAGTTAGCACAAGAAGGGACCTCATGTTAGACTCCCTTGGGATTTGATAGCTCGGTTGTATCAAGTTGCACTAGACACGCAGCATGTCCATTTCGCGATCGTCGACCAGCGATTTTGTTTATTATTCAGTGTTTGATTTCATAACACATTTGGTAACATATTTCCACGCGCTATGGTAATTATGGTAATTATTGTGAGGCTTAGAATATAAACGGACCCTGATTCCACGTTTGTGTACCAGGACTGCTAAGCAGTTAACCGCCTGTAACGTTTATCCAAGCAAATGGCTATATACTTGCGTACACCTCCATTCTGATGGCTTTCTCGAAAACAGCACCAATGCTTAACTTTAGCATTGCAAATGTTGAAGGAGTGCACACCAATTTCGGCGAAATCATTGCGCGAGGGAAGTCGCTCTTAATCTGCCTGGCTGTAAGTTACTAAATGTAGACTTCACACGTCTGTGGTACCTAACCTCTTTAATTTTCTGATTCTCCAGACCTTTCTGAAGATAACTAATCTTTTTCATATCTTTGAAGAAGGTCCACGTTTAATCTCTAAGCGTTAATGTGGAAATTGCTATTCTATTTCTAAGGAGTGTGAAATAGCTACGTTTTTAATAGGTAATCTGCGAAAACTTAATTTGTCCCGTATTTCCTCATACACTAAGACCGTGATCTACAACGTCCTGTACAAATATGAACACTTGATGTGAACAATTTGCAAGAGCCTTTTTTGGTATACCCTTGAACTGGCCCCCGTAAAGCGCAAAACATGTCATAGACAATGCCGGACAAAAAGGTTAAGACAAAACGAAAAAAATGTTGCTTTTTGAGTAAACCCATCACTTTCAGTTAATTGTTCTCCCCTCTCCCCCTCTCACCCAATGTTGAGGTAGGTGCACAATGTCGTCCATAGAATGGGCTATCGTCTGGTACAACATTGACCCGGGGGGGAGGGGGATTCCACAAATAACTTGTAAGGAAGAGGCGACCTAATCAAGTAACAGCTGAAATGTATGGATTTCATAACTGTCTCAAGGATTTTTGTCCGTGATTGTAGCACACACTCCGAGAAGTGAAGGCCTTGCGACCCAGTGTTACAGAAGCACATTTCAGATCAGATAATGCCGGATGCTACCATTGTGCATACCTGCTCTTGTCCTTGCCCTGCCTCGGTACTCGCGTTGGCATTAACATCAGGCGCTACGACTACAGCGAACCTCAGGCCGGGAAGGATATATGTGACCGTCGAATCGCTGCACTCAAGAGCCACATGCGGCGATTTATTAATGAAGGCAACGACATCCATGATGCCAGTGACATGAAGCGAGCCATCGAGTCACATGGAGGTGTTAAGGGGTGTTATGTTGCCGTGGTGAAGATTAACACAGCCAGCCAGACCATGGCAAAGCATTCACTGAAAGGCATTCAGGCTTTAAACAACTTTTTCTTCCAATCCGATGGATCACTACGTGTGTGGAAGGCTTACAAAGTGGGTCCGGGGAAACTGTACACAAAGAGTCAGCTACGTGGCTATGGTAACCCACAGGGCCCAACCAATGTCCTCAACGTCCATGCCTTCAGCATCCCTACCGTGGAGGCTGGTGTCTTTTCTGCCCCAAGAGTTTTACCCACACCGGCCCCAGCTTCAGAACCTGGCATTTCTACAGCTCCTTCGCCGAATACAGATCAATCAAAGGCCTCAGCGTTCTGTTGCCCAGAGGAAGGCTGTATTAAGCGTTATCAGTCCTTCAATGCTTTACAGAGGCATCTGGATGTTGGTAAACACATAAGGGAGCCCGAGCGAGAATCAGCCTTCGACAATGTCCGGCGTAAATGGGCCGAGACATGCCGGCAAGTATCCGGAGGCTACGTCCAAGCTGGAGCCTCCTCGTCCTCGTCCACTGCCGAGACCCATTCATTCACGGGTGAACACGCGCCCACTGAGTGTGGATGGGCCCTGAGGAGATCAAAGCGCGCCATAAGATTCCCCGAGGCTGTACGAAGTCACCTGCAGGAAATTTTTATACGAGGCGAAGAAACGGGCCATAAAGCAAATGCTGCCGATGTTGCCACCAAAATGAGATCTGCTCGTGGCCCTGACGGAAAAAAGCTTTTCCTCAAGAGCGAATGGCTAACCCCCGAACAGGTAGCAAGGTATTTCAGCAGGCTATCTTCCCTATACCGCAGTGGGAGAATCAGCCTTGGGGCATCCACAACAGAAGAGGAAGAGCAGGAAGAGGACTTTGTTACCGAAGCAGAGGAGATCACCAGGCGTCGTGAAATTAGAAGACAAATAGAGCTTTAAGTTGGGCCTTGTTTACATATAGCGGGTAGCGCTATTTTGTACCGCACCATTTGCGAGATCATTCTCAGTGTAATTTTATAATTAGCTTTGTGAACAAAATATTATTCCATCGCAAAAGAAAAGTATTGATATGAAAAAATGAAATATCGATTAAGAAGAAAACACAATACATTGATTTGAAACGTGTTTCTTTTGACATACTGATTTTGGGTTACCTGTGGCACGCCTTGTCAAGTAAACCGCTGACCACCGCTGGGAATGTGATTTCATAAATTTCCTGCGAATCTCGAAGCATTGAGAAGTTAAATGAACCAAAATCAAGATATTCGACTTGCTTGGGAATTCTAGAACTGCGCGCGAACAGCAAAGAGAAACCAAAGTACGTATGTCTACGTCTGATTTTTTGACAAACTCGAAAAATATGTTACAAGTTAAGGCTCAATGTCAACAGTTAATATTGTGGATCGAATTTCTTTTCGTCGAAGGCACCGGGAGATCAGCTACTTGCTACGATAAGCTTGTGAGCATATTTATTGTCAGCTACAATCTACTGGATCGAACCACTCTAGTTTCTTTTAGTTGTAAGTAAAAAAGGACTTTTCAGTTCTGCATACGTGTTAGAGTGGGCTTCTTTTCTTTGGAGTTTCAGGGTTTCTCCCCCCTCCCCCCTATTATAGAACAGGTTTCATTATTCAGTGCTAACCTGAATAATAACTATCGATTTGGAAGCCTCACGTTGCCATTCAAGACAAATAGAGATTGTTTGGTTCCTAAATCACGATGTGGGTACCCTGTGGTGAGCCTTGGGTATACTAACCTGCTGTGCAAAAATATTAGGAGTGCCCAAAAATTTTATTGCGGTTTATGTTAGTAGAAAGTATCAGCTTTCAGGGGATTTGCTTTTTCTTGTTAGATGAGTTGGGTTTTTTTAGATATTTCGACTGAAATATCCATGTTTTATGACCTTCAAAAAATGAGTGCAAAATGGGGGTTGGTTGACAGGCTTTGATTGACAAGCATTTCAACACACAGCACTGAAGACCTGACATCTAACTATCTAAGAAATAAGTATTGTTGATATGAAATACTAGGAAGACTTATCAAATCCTGAGTACAGGAGAGCTGTCTCCTTTTAGTGCTATTTTCTAGTGATTTTTTCTTGATTTTGGGCCCTGAAACCAAGGGGGGGTGGTCAACTCCCCCCCGTTTTTTTCAAATCTGAAGCAACTTTGACTGAAGTAGTTTTAAGATGACCCCTTTAAACTGGCTAAGTTTCAATCGAATTGGTGAGATGGCATGTACCGCCCCTGCCTGTCTCAACCATGGACTCTCTCTTAATTCATCATTTTGCCCTTACGTGCGGCGTTTAATCGAGGGTGGCGCTAAAACGAGTAAATACGGTATATATTTGCGAAAAAATCTACGACGTTGTTCTCAAGGCTGTCCGCTTATGAAAAGCTCGGCTGAACACCTATAAGAGATGATCGAATCCTTATTTGTTCATACTGGTTTTTTAGCCGCAAGACCAGAGTTACAGTCCAAACTGACATCAATCATGAACTCGTTTAAATACGCCACTGATTACTACACAAAGGTAAGAGCATTTTTACATGTCAGTAAAACCTTTAAATCGTTATAGAAATTTGTACACGTGTACAATCGTAAATCACTTACAATATATAAACTGTTTGGTCAAGTTGAAAAGAAATGGGTTTGTGTAGCAACAGAAAAGTTCTGTATAAAGTTAAAGAGGCTTCCTACAATTTTTCTAGTGCTCGACCGGTCAACTTGAAACGGCTACAGTTCTTACATGAAAGCACCCACAGTTATGACCTTTCGTTCACTTACTACTACATAAAGACTGTAGTTTTAAATGGTATGTGTTTTGTTTACATCAGGTTACCATAACGACGAAACGATAACGTCATCGTTTTAAATCCCAAGCAATTTTACGCGTTTTTCGACCTAAACTTTTAAAACGACACACAAGGCGTTAATTTTTAGAACTTTGCCTAGCAGTATACGAATTTTGGAGAAATTCGTATAAACGGATTTTGAAGGCGTTTCAAGTTGATCGGTCGAGCACTGGAGAAATTGTAGGAAGCCTCCTTAATGTGATATGTGTTCCAGGGTAGTATACATTTTTGAGTCGACGGGACAAGCCATGACATTCGTTTGATGATGTCGGTCGGTCGGTAGAAAGTAAAAAACATTACGTTGTTAGCCTTTCCTCCACCTGAACGCTCGCTCTTTTAACGTTCTCTTAACATTCTCGTATTCTCTACAGGAAAAAAATCGTAAAAAAGATCAATATTACGTTCTTATAACGATCTCTTGTGCTTTGAAAATCCCGAGAAAAGTTATTATTTAAAAAACTATGTTCTTTTCCAGGATGGCTGTTTTCAGCTCTCACAAACATGCCTCAAGAACGCAAGACTTGTACAACTCCAGATACATCTCTTGCCTTTAGGTGTATCGGTTATTAATTTAGATGAAAGAGGACTAAAAAAATTCCTTGCCAAACACAATCACTTCTTTGAGGTAAGACTGCAGCCTTTTATCTTTAAAGGATAAACACGATGGAAGATGAAGAGAAAGAGAAAAGCAAGCTTAGGAACCGAACACGAGGCGTAGCCGAGTGTTTCTCTTGCTTTTCGAGTGCTCTACATCTTCCAGAGTGTTTATATCACAGAACAGAGACATAAGCGATCGTTTTATATTGCTTTTATAAAATATTTTCGACGTTTTTTGAGCGAGCCATGTCTCTGTCCTCTGATATAAACATGGTAGCCAGCCAATCAGCGCGCGCGTTATATCTCAAATATTTTATAAATTTTGATATAAACACGATGAGAGAAGTAAAGCACAGAACGGGAGCAACAGCAAGCTTAGGAACGCAAAGTGTAGCTGAGTGTTTCTCTTGCTAATCTTCCAGAGCGTTTATTAAATATATCACAGTACGGAGACATTGGCTATCCTTTTATATTGCTTTTGCACTATATATTTTATTTTTTCAATATTTTTAGTGCAAGCCAAGTCTTTGTTTTCTGATGTATGCATGGTATAACATGGTAGCCAGCCAATTAATCTGTGCGCACATTACTTCTCAATTATTCTACTGAAGTGTTATTTAGACTTTTGTAGTACCGATTTTGAACGTTTTTCTATCAGAATACGATTACATTAAAAAATCTGTGAAGTTAGTTTGTGAGCAAGCAATTTTGGTCTTGCATGTGTATCAAGTGGTACACCATCATAGACAGATTCGTTTCTGTGCTAAGGCCATGACCTGCATCTTGCTTGAATACTAACTTTGTCCCAAACAGCATTTCACCTTCAACAGTCAATTAGTACATAAATAACGCTTACATTCTTTGCATTTTGTCAACATTTTGTGATAATGCTGTTCAATTCCAGGCGCTTTTAGTTGTTGATGCTTATAATAAGAAAGGCTCAAATCTATGGATCAGTGCTGTCTACAATCACGTGGTAGTCAATGGTGATTTTAAATACTGGCAGGACCTAAAGTCTGTCATGATACCACCCAGTGTATTATTTGTCGATGTTGCAAATAAGTAAGTCTAAAGAGTATAACCTGATTGGGATTTGTAGTCCTGTATATAAATAGTACAGTTTTGATTGTGTTGTCACCAATAGATAACAAGGAAAAGGAAAATGTGGGTGGAAAACTTAAGAGTTACAATCTATAGAAATGTTCAAATTCCATTGAATGCAGATGTTGCCAAGACTAGTTTTGCTTTGAAGCAGGTTCACATTCAAAAGCAAACAATTGAATGCCAGCATAAAAGCTAACATGGATAGGTACTGTGACAAGTACAGCTGTAGATAATATTAAGTAAGCCAATGGACGGATGCATGCAGGAAGATAGAGTAGATTTCGTGTGACTGTGACAACAGCACCGCACAGTCACGGCAAGGTTACGGCAGAAATTCCGTAATTCCTGAGCGTTTTTATAGACAAACGGCGGCACTGACACGGTTGCGGCACGGCGCGGTACGTTTTAAACTCATACGAAATTTGCTCTATGGACAACACGGCACTGACACGGTCACGGCGCGACGCGGTCCGTTTCACACTCATACGAAATCTGGTCTATGGACAACACGGCACTGACACGGTCACGGCACGGCGCGGTCCGTTTCACACTCATACGAAATCTGGTCTATGGACATCACGACACTGACACGGTCACGGACACGGCGCGGTACGTTTCACACCCATACGATGATGAGCACACACACTAATATGCATTTTGACCAGCGAACACAAGAATGGATGGACGCAAAGTTGGACTGCTATTTTTGTTAGCGATAATCTGATAAATAATAGTTGTTTATTGACTAATTGCCTTATAATTGTTTTTCTTTTTACAGATATAAAAACGGTGATCATCATTCAACTCAAGAAACTCAAAACATGAAGAAACTTCTAACCTATTTACCAGAACAACGAGTGAGATACAGAATAGCCACAGATCTTGGATTCAGAGATGTTTCTTCGGCTATGTTAGAGGGCGAGGGTGGGGCATATCTTAGAGATATTTTGAACATTTGAAATGAAGTATCAGAAATATAGAAATTATATGAAGATTAGCCATAGATCTTAGATTTAGAAATGTGCGGAGGCAGTGTTAGATGGGGCATGCCTTAAGCCCGCCGCACACGTTGAGAAACTGTGTCACACAGTGAGGCACTTTTCTCATCGTGTGCTCGTTTACCTGCTCTGTTTTTGGTCTCGCGTAGTCAAAGATGCAACGTCTGCGGCGAGAAATCGTCTGAGCTAAGTGCCTCGCGTGGCAGTTTCCTCACGTGTGCGGCGGGCTTTAAATATATTTTGAATATTTGAGATAAACTTTCAGAAAAAATAGATCAACATATTAAGAATAGCCGAAGCCATTAAATTTAGAAATTTTTCAGGACCAAATGCTAGATGGAGAGGCTACACAGTCAGGGAAACTGAGCAAACATGACTCCAGAGAAAAATGACTGTGTGCACATGCACACTGACAATAATCATGAGAAGTAAAATGCATCCTGGATGTGGCTTCATGACATTGCCATGCTGAAGCCTTGCTTTCACGAGCGACGGAGGCAGAAGTGGAAGCAACATACGCAGACTCAGTGTTGCGTTTCATGCTAGATGTGAGAGAATACAAAGCACACTACAGTGCTGAGTCTGCATGCGTATGTTGCTTCCGCTTCTGCTTCCGTCGCTCGTGAAAACAAGTGATAATTTCTCACAATATATTCTCACATCTCATCTTGTTTAATAAAACTATGCACGACAACAATACCACTCTACTGTGAAGAAGGGCAGAGTGAAAATAATAAGAAAAAGAAAAGTATATGTAAAAAGCAAGGGTTTTACTCAGTAGTAAATGGGAAAAATGTGTTAAATTACAAAATGAACTTGTACATGTCCATAACGTTTGAATTATTAGGAAAAATCAAATGAATTGTGAAAGATTATATTTTTATAAGAAAATAAAACTAATATTACTACTTTCAGTTATATCTAAGTAAACAAAGATCATAAACCAAAAGAGTCGCAATGTTTATCAACACCAAAAAATTTACATTACAAAAGCTTCAATACACGACACTAGCTCGTGCGTCCAAGATTTTGGTATTTGGCTCACAACACAGTTTCACAACTCTGAAACATCCTCAAAATTCATCTTGACCTGAAATTCCTCTCGACCTAAAAATTCCGGGTCTTTCTTGGTGTGGCAAGATGTATTCAGATCTAGAGTAAGAGTTCTTTGTATTGTAGGGTATTGTTTCATTCAAAGTTCTTTGTTCTCGGCTATTGTTTTATTGTCTTCATGCCTCGGGTGCCTTGCAACACCAAGAAAGAGCCAAAATTCCCCCTCAAAATTTCTCCAGATGTGAAAATCATTCCTGAACACAGAATAGACCCATATCACGCTGGCATGACATTATAAATAATTTAATTTATGGGAAAAAGGAATTCACTATCAAATTTGTCTTATCGATATTGTAAATTTGCAAAGTTTCGGGGAGATTGCTCTTAAACTGACAAAGATATGAATTTTTAAAACTTGTATGGCCGGGGTAGGGCATCGCATGCATGGCGAGCCTCAGTCGTTATCATGCTAAACACATACATTTCTTTACAAAAATTCCACAAGAATATTTAGCTTAAAAAATTCATAACTTCATCAGTTTAAGGACAATCTTTACGAAACTCTGCAATTTTACTAATACCGATGTGGTGAATTTGATACTGAATTCGTTTTTCCAATAAATCAAATACTTTATAATGTCACGATAGCGTGATAAGGGTCTATAACTAATCGAAAACTCCTTCCCCTGAAAATTCCTCCTGACCTGAAATAAAAGCTTTTTTCCGACTCGAGTATATTAAGGCCTGGGTCGATCGCTAATTGACTCAAATTCGGATAAAAAATTATTTTGAGGACATAGAAGATTTGAATGAATATTTTTCTTCGATAAGCTACTAAACTCGACGTCCTTAACTTTTTGAAGGTACTTTTATGATGTCACGTGACCTGATGACGTCATAGTCAATAAATATTATATTGTAAACTTTGAAGTAAAATGCGGTCGCGAGTATAACTGAAGACTCCAAACTAACCATGCTAAACTGTGAGTCTTAACGTACTTCACAACATACAACCCGCAAAACCTGACTTCAGTGTTTCTCTAGTGAGATAAAGCCCAAAACAGGTCACGTGACTTTTACTGTTTTCTTTTAAAATTTGATTTACTCAGCAATGTTAAGTGTAAGACAGGTTTTTCGGGTTGTATGTTGTGAAGTAAGTTAAGACTCACAGTTTAGCGTGGTTACTTTGGAGTCTTGAGTTATACTCGCGACCGCATTTTACTTTGAAGTTTACAATAAAATATTTGTTGACTATGACGTCATCAGGTCACGTGACATCATAAAAGTACCTTTAAAAAGTTAAGGACGTCGAGTTTAGTTGTTTATCGAAGAAAGATATTCATTCAAATCTTCTATGTCCTCAAAATAATTTTTTATCGAATTTGAGTCAATTAGCGATCTAACCAGGCCTTAATATACTCGAGGACTTGAAACTTCATCCTGGCCTGAAAATCCTGCTTCCCCGAAAATTACTCCTGACATGAAAATTCCTGCTGCCCACTATTAAAGGCCTGTGCTGGGTCACGAGCTAAAAACGAGAAAGTGGCTTTTTTTCGATTTACAGCGTGCTAAATTAACAAAATGAAACGAAACTTGGCACATTAGATTTAATGGGAAAGTAATGGAAAGTGTTAGCCGAAAGTGACCTCGTGACGTCATTATAAAACAAAATTCAATAAGGATCATGATCCATTATTTAGTATCAGGTAGCGAGTTTTATATGTAGTGAATTGACTTTATATCCAACTTAGCACTAATACAAAGCTCTTCGATTATTTGGTTAGACATTTGTTGAAATAGGTCACGTGACGAACTTTTACTCCGTAATATCTCTTTAACAAATAGCAAAGTACAAGATGTCTAAAGGCGCTGTTGCGCGCTGAAACTTTTATCTTGAAGCTTGTGTTGATCGTTGATGCGAGACGATTTTCGTAAGGGGTGTTACACGCTGAAATTTCGTCCTGAAACTTGTTCACGTTTCTGTTGCAGGAGTAAAAAGCAGACCTACTTTTCGTGAAACTGTCTCGTTAAACCGACCCGGGGAAAGTTTCAACTAAATGACCATGTTACATGGTGCAATTCGTTGTGAAACTTGTCTCGCAACGGCGATTAAGGCAGGTTTCAGAGGAAAGTTTCAGCATGTAACAGCGCCTTAAAGGGGCGGTAATAATACGAGCAACAAAATCGTACAACTTGTCGCACAACATTGTTGCGTTGCAAGTTCTAGAACGATGTTGCTCGTATTACCACCACGCGCGCAACTTGTCACGCAACAAAAATCAAATTTTCGCAACCTGCAACATCGATTTTTGTTGCGTGACAAGTTGCGCGCGGGGCGGTAATACGAGCAACATCGTTCTACAACTTGCAAAGCAACAACATGTTGTGCGACAAGTTAATTGTACGATTTTGTTGCTCGTATTACCGCACCTTTAACCAGCAATTTGTGCAGCTCTGTATATACTGGGTTGATTTGGATAAGTTTTTCCATTTTAGAAAACTCCATACCGGATTAATAAATTAGTATATATTTTTTTAATGCTATGACGACATTGATCACGTGATCACCACCAAAACTAAACTGATTACTTTACATTTTAGAATTCACAACTGAAGAAAATTCAATTGAATTTGTGTCTCGAACACTGTCATGAAAAGCCGGCCCTCCTTACAGTTTTTTACCATGAAATTTCAAATTCGTCAACAAACTTTTATCACGCTCTTTGTTTTGAATTAAACAAATTATAATTAATTTATTTTTCATTTCTTCGATTTGCTATCAATAAACCGCTTTCATCGGCACGTGTTTTTCTTTGAGGTTAACTATATTAAATTTACACAATTTTCATTAATTCCGTCATTTCCACATTCGCTTTGTTGTGAGTCAAATTATTTATTCGCTTTGTATTATTTATCCCGTCATCATCGCGCGCTTTGTTTTGAATAACCTATTATTTCTTCGGTTTGTATTTATTCCGTCTTCAGTGATCTGTCCTGCACGCCATTTGTTGTGCAGCTTATTATTTATTCAGTTGCATTTGTTTCGTCGATCGTCAATAAACTTTTCTCACGCGCGTTTTGTTGTGGGGCAAATTAAAATATATTCTGTTGGCATTATATTATTCGGTCATATCAGTAAACTGTCCTTGCGCGCTTTCTTTTGAAGGAAATTATAATTTATAGTGTATGTGCATTGATCTATTTCCTTCCTCAGGAATAAACGTTCATCTTGCACTTTTACATTTGTAAACAAACTATAATTCATTCAGTTTTCATTTACATTTAGTCATCAATTAACTTTCCTCACTCGCTTTATTTTCTTGGAAGGAATGAAATTATCATCTGTTCAGTTTTCATTTATTCGGTCATCAATAAACTTCCCTTACGCGCTTTGTTTTGAAGCAAATTATAATTTATAATACACTGGATCTTGTCAGTTTTCTCTGACTGAAACTAAATGAATAAATTAAAAAATACATACTTAATTTCGGCGATAAATGAAAACTCATAATCAATAACTTACAATAACTTGAGTTATTTTTAGTCGTTGACTTTTAACAACCGAACAATTGTTGATAGTAACAGATATTATAATATCTGTTGTTACAGTTAGATAACTGTTGTTACTATCAACAATTGTTCGGTTGTTAAAAGTCAACGCCTAAAAATAACTCAAGTTATTGAGTTATTGATTATGAGTTTTCATTTATCCGTCACCAATGTAATTCATCGTAGCTAGGATTTAATTTGTTAAAGCAAATTATAATTTATTCATGCAGTTTGCATTTGTTTTGTCATCAAAACAAATGAAAAATAAATTTATTTTTTTTCGGTTTGCATTTTTTCCTTCATCAATAAACATTGATCATGCGCCTTGTTGTAAAGCAATTTCTTTTTTCAGTTTAAGGCTGATTTACACGCTACGATTTGTCGGGCCGATTTGAAATCCATTGTCTTTTGCGCTCCAATTCATTTGATTTTCCTTTCAAAAAATCGGCCCGACACGCGAAAAGATTTGTAGCCGATTTCTGCGAATCGGGCCGGCCGATTTGTCCTTTTCCCAAATAAACCTTATTAAAAAATCGGGCCGACAATCGTAGCGTGTAAGTCAGCCTTTAAACTTTTTCATCAATAAACTTTGTTCAGATCATGCGCTTTGTTATAATTGTGAATGCCTGGTTTCGCAAGCGACGGAAGCAGGGGCAAGTTTCTGGAAAGACCCGATAATTTTACGAGTCCGTTAACTTATCAAATAATTAAAGTTTACGGGTGTTTCTCGAAGCGCACAAACATGACTTTACAAGGAAGTTTACCGCGTGCTCGCGCGCGCACTCCTGCATGCTTCTTGCTTAGTGCGGTACTACGCATGTTTTTGACTCCTCTACTCTTTTGGCTACTAGTTAACACTTAGACATATCACACCCTATTCTTTCGTTCCCAAGAGATCTTGGAATATCCGCTAGGAAATGGAAAGCAAAAAGATAAATTTCAACTTTGGTTTACTAGCCTACGTCACACCCGAACTGATTGTATGAACAGTTAAGTATATATTATAGCATGCCATCTTTTGCATAAAGTCCGGCTTACCCAATATGGATAAGATGATATCAAAGTCACAATCTAGGGAGCATAGGATGAAATGGTAAAAGACCCTATGTACTACGTACTTGTACAACAAATCTCAGTTTGAATTCATGGAGCCCAGAACCAAATTTTGTTATAGTAACACAATTAATTTATTTAACGAAAATGGACAGTACTACCAAGGAGACCTATCCCTACATCTGCTCAAGTTTACTGACCTCAGAGGATTTATCCAACAGATACATCACTCTCTTATTCAACAAGAGCGAGGTACAGTGCAACCTCTGTAAAGGGACACCAAAGTGCATTCAGAAATAGAGCGGTTTTCGTATGAGTGGGAAACTGACCGTACCAGTTACGGTCAATGCACGGTAAGGTCGCGGCACGATTTTCGAATGTTTTTGTCGACATTACGGCACTGACACGGTCACGGTACGGTACGGTCAGTTTCCCACTCATACAAGAACCGCACTAAAGTGTCCGTAATAGAGTGGATTTCGTATGACTTTGAAAAACTACGGCACTGTCACGGCACGGCACGGAACCTCGCCTGCTGATTTCTTTACAATTTTCAAAGTCATACGAAATACTCTATAGAAGTCCATTTTATAGAGGTTTCATTTACAATGAAATAGATTTGAAGACCTGATGATCAGAAAGAGGTGTCTGTATTTAATTGAGGCTTCTCTAAAGAGAGGTTTAATATACGTATACTGTATCCTACAGTTATAATTTGTAACACAACCCAGACATAAATATATTTAGTTCTTGATCAAAACCCCGGGGGGCGGACTCCGATCGTAAATGGACGGGGATGCTCGTCGTACCTTTTAGGGGTGAAAATCAGCGATCTGGTACCTTTTAGGGTGTCCCAGACTTTAGTTGACTACCCGAGACATAGCTGATACCTTTTAGGGTGATTTTTTCCTCCATCAACGATTAAATAATGGAAACAAAGATCGGATTGCACGACCATCAAATTGTTCGTATATAAATAGATACAATTGATCGCTTGATTGACTAAAATATGCAAAATGTTAAATTTAGTATTTTTGAGTTGGTACCTTTTAGGGGTAAAAACATGTATTGCCACGCCCACCCGGATATGACTTTGGTACCTTTTAGGGGTCATTTTTAAAATTTCCGACGAGCATCCCCGTCCTCTTATATATAGGAGCCCCCCCCCCGGGATCAAAACTAAGACAGTGTTGGATCCAGCCGGGGTGGTCAGGGGGTTCTGGACCACCCCATCATACCTAAGGTTCAATTATGGGGGACTTGCACTAACAGGTCACGTGATCCTATCTCCCATGAATGCCAGAAATAGAAAGAGCATCTCGATATTAGTAAAAGTGCAAAGTGTCAGTTTATAAGATGAATAAGGGAAAAAATTAAGAGATTTTTTTCCATGACGAGCAATAATGGCGAAAAGTGCCAAAAACTAGATCTTCGTGCGAGTTTTAATCCAAATTTTCGTTCTGGATTAACACTCAAATCCTTTTTCTACCGGTTAGAAACTGATGTACCAAGATAAAATACCTGTTTAAAACGGATTTTTGAATTGTACAAAAACATCTTCTTGAGAAAAAGTAGGGATTAAGCTTTTTCAAGCTGAATATAAAGAAAACAAGTAGCAAATGAGCAAATGCAGGCCTAAACCTCATCAGTTTCGATCCAAATTTTCGCTATGGATTAATTTCACTTTGATTCAACTTTAATCGGTCAAAACTACTTACAAGCAACTTAAACTTTCCGTCAGAAATGATTTTAGTTTTGTACAACAGCTAATTCTTTAACTCTGGAGTTTTTGTCGTTCACTGCTCGAACTTGAAAAAAATCCCCTCTTAAAAAGCAAATTTAAATTAGATATTTTCTTAAGATTCATTTGGGAAAAGACATTGGATCAGGGCATGAGCTTGAATATTAAGAAAATGAATATCAAGAAAATACTCATCTTATAAACTGAAACTTTGCACATTTACTAATATTGAGGTGCTCTTTCTATTTCTGGCATTCATTGTGACAGTGCTGCTTGATTTAGGGGAGATAGTGTCACGTGACCCATTAGTGCAAGTCCCCCATTGATTGTGTTATATCCTAGAATTTAGTTTTGCCACAGTTTTGAAGGGAAGTTTGTATGAAATGTATGTTTAGACCCTCCCCCCTCCCCCTCAAAAATTCCTGGATCCACCCCTGTACTAATGATTAAATATTAGAATTTTCCAATGATTATATGTATGTTTAATGTAAGAATGATATAGGTTACATTGGTAAAATACAAATTTGAGTTATTAATACACTGTTAATTGAAATACATGAATGGTTAGGTGATGGTAAGTGGTCAACAAAATGAGTTGCCGACTACACTGTTCTGTGAAGATTGTTCTCCATAATATTCTCCATCATGATTACCTAAATGGTTTCAGTGCATGTGTGTGTGTGTCTACATGTCTACAGACTAAATGTTTTAATGAGGTATCAAAAAGAGTTAATCTAATCTTAATTACAATACAATGCACTTTTCTACCTTCTGTAAGTAAAGGTGAAAATCCTCAAAATCTATCATGTTGACATACACTGCATGTATATAGAGAGGTATTACCTTAGGAAATGTTTAGAATCAGAAAAATACTAGGCAATTCTCATGTGGTACAGAGACTTCCAGAAAGTGGTGGACTTACCAGAAAGTCACCTTTGAGGAAGTTTGCTATTAGTACTTTGAAGTTCATTTACCACTTTTTGCAGAAGTCCAAACTAGGAATATTGGGTGATTAGGCCACTGTAAATCCAATACAATAATCAGACAGTTACACAGGTGGAGTTTTCATTAATGATGCTGAAAAGTCCTCCACGACTGTTGTCTGGCATTGTGTTGGATTTGTGGTGGCCTATTGTCTTATCCCCAGTCAAGACTTTCACTTAATGAAACAGCATGAAATTATGCAAATCTTGGTAAAATGTTCCGTCCAATTTGTTAAAGTTCAACAGGATCAAGGATGTTTAGCCTCCCCTGTTTTGACAACTTCTATGTTTTATGCCTTGGATTCCCTTGGAAAAATGTTTCCTGAACGTGAACACAGCAAGTCCAAACTTGAGATAAATGCCATCAGAGGAGACTAATTAACATATTTGCATCAATATAAAGTGATGGTCTCACATGGTGAAGTTTTAAAAACAAGGCCTGAATTTGTCACTTTGGACAATTGACCCTATACAGTTGTAGATAACCTACAAATGTACATGTATTAGCATATTATAATGAAGAGCTGCCAATAAAAACAGCCAAAGTGACTTTTAGACTGCAATTTTTTCAAGCTTTCTCAACTGGTCAAAATGTATCAATGGATTTTCCTGTATATTCAATAGCAGAAAGCCCAGTTTAAGATTAGCTAGTATGCTAAACTGGCAGTATTTTGTAAATACTTTAAAACCTTCTTTAAAAATGTTCATTCACCCACCATCAAAAAGTTACTTAGGCCATTCTCATGATCACCCCTTCAAGCTGCTTACAGTGTACATATATACAAATTAGCATATATCCTTAACTTATTAGCTTCACAAGAGGAATGTTTTTAGTTTCAATGCATGTGTTGCAAACCCACTCGGCACTCCCAGAGTTGGTTAACATGTTATACGCTGCAACTGTGAGACCTGTGCAAACTCTGTGGTACCACTTGCCACACCCAGTTTCACAAAGAATAGCATCGTCATTGTCGTCGACTTCTTTTTGACAAATTCCACATGGGTAAATGGGTTCTGCCACAGCTGCACCATTATCTGGTACTAACTGGTAAACAAAAGAAAAGAAATCAGTTGACTTATGAACAAAGTCTCAACATTGAAATTTTTTATTTTCCAAAATACTTCATACTGTACCTCCCCATCACTTTAATTGCTGCGAGCGAAGCGAGTAGCCTCCTATTCTGAACACAGTGTAATTTGTGGATGTCACTAGACGAACATGCGATACATATGATCAGCGGTTCAAGTCCATACCGTATCGAGAGTCGATTCAAGGATGTCACTAGACGAACACACGATACATTCGATCAGCGGTACAAAATTTTTGCGAACGCTAATCCATAGCTGTTGACAGACAAATTAAAGGTCTTGACTACTGCGGCTTGTTGAACTACAGGCAACCAGTGTACGGTTCGAGGTGCGTCTTGTTAAAAAGTTTATTAACGACAACATATCAATCGCTCTTACTCTAGCGGCAGCTAATCTAAATGTCCTTTTTAAGCCGATTTTGGGCTCCCTTTTACATGGGCACGAGTCAACGCACGAGTGCATCTAGTTCAATATTGAAGGTCAACTAGCAGTGTTCGTCACACAACACACAGGAGATAGACAAGAAACATTTCATATATCAGAGAAAGCGGTGTACTTTCGTGAGTTTTAGGGAAACAGTTCTGCTAACGTGGATACACCAGCTGTTTTCTGCTCGCAGCAATTCACTTTCTATTAGAAATAGCTAGTTTTACCCCTCCCCTCCCCCATAGTCATTAGTCATCTCTCACAGTGTTAAAGAGGTTTTAGTTCTTCACAGATAATTACATGCATGTACTTCATATTTAACGAAATGAGGCACCCAGAGCTCTCTCATGCCGAAGGCACTTGTCATAGAGGAACAGAGAAAAATAATAGCCTCTGCTACTCAGGGTATGAAATTATGGGATAGCTTCAATGATATTTCTCCCTACTTTTCTTGTATCAGGGCTTCACAATACAAATGTCAGCATTAAAAGCTATTCCATAATTTCTTTGATACATAAATGTACTTTTGAAATATTTATTTAATTTAAAAATTTCTGCAAATTGATGAACATGTAAAGGAATTCTATTTTTAACAAATAGAACAGCTTTTTCTGTGCTCCATTCAGTAAAATACAGCATGCAGGAAGCGACGAAAGCATGAAAGAAGTGTAAGGAGAGCACGAGCCATAGGTGAGTGCTCTCCATACTTCTTGAGTGCTCTCGGCACATCCTAAGTGCTGTAATACTGAACGGAGCACGGAAAGATGTTCTATTTGTTTTATTATATATTTTGAAGTAAATATTCAAGGGAAAAAGTTCGATTTTCTCCATACAAAAATTCAAAAGGGGCGCGTGCACAGTCGAGCTCATGCTGCTGACATCAGAGCTGTGCTCCGTTCTCTGATAAAGCACAGCTTTCAGCCAATCAGAGCGCGCGTATCGACAAAGGTATATAATAAAATGCTATAATTGCTCTATTTCATTAAGGTGTCAAATTATCTAAAGATTATTTAAAGGCTAAATATTGGGATCATCACAGGTCATGGCAGCTAGAGGGACAAATGGGCAACAATTAACACAAAGAAAATTGATATAAAATGAATGTTAGAGTGATCGCACTCAACCCATGAAAAAGTACAAAATCTAAATAGTACTAAATAATACAAAGTCCTTTGATTTTCATTGTTTTATAGTGCTATTTTGCATTGTTTAGCTAACTAGTACAATTTCATGGGTTAAGTGTGATCACTCTATAGAAGGAATAAACTTAGTACTTAGCAGTCACCATGCAAATGCAATAAATACTGTTTATTAAACATGGATCATGATTACATATAATTACAGAGTAAAAATGTTCACTAAAAGCGTGCAACATAAATAGCACTAAATAGTGCTAACTTATGCAAATTCTATTGTTTTCTATTGTTTAATTAGTGCTTTTTAGAACAATTAAAATAGTACAAATAAAGTATTGCTTGCTTTTACTGTTTGCATATACTCTATTTGGAAACCAAACTATACAAGATTTAACCTTTCTTTAGTACTGAAGAATATTTTGTCAAAATTCTATTGTTCTAGATCATCTGTTCCCTCATAAACAAGCCAATCATTAATGAAATAAGGCAATTACATCATAAAAATAAAGATATACAAGTTTACACCTACCATTTGTCCTTGATAACGATTTTGATTTAATCCTTGACCCAAATGTGACATATTACTCATTTGTGGCATGTGTATCGAAGATGTTGTGTTGTTTACGTGATAATTAAATTTATCTCCAGGACTTGCTAGATCAGATGAGCTAGACGAGGATTCTTTTCTCTGAATTTTCATGGGACTCTCAGGTGCTGAGCCTACTCCTTCATCTTCAGCGGCATCTAGGTCTTCTATAGTTGCTGCATCTATAATGTAAATGTAAAACCTTTGTTTATAGTGGAAGAGCACTTATAGTATACAATGTAGCTATACAACTAGTTTACAGGCACTGACCACTCAAACAATCACAACTGAATAATACAAATGAAACAAAAATTGCTAAGAATCCAAATTGGCAGGAGGCAAACCAGTTGGCTATTTATATATATAAGCACGGTCGAGAAGCTGAATTTGAAGTAGGGACTACCCGGAACAAATTGAGCCTCAGCTGGTGGCATAGTGGCTCGAACTCGGAACTACTGGATTATGAGATTGATCGACGCTCTAACCACTTGATTATGCCTCCCTAATGTACAATTTACAATGTAAATATTATGAATTCTTGAATTCTGGGGTGCATGTAAATGTATACAGGTATGTTTGCTGTGGTTTGAAATTACTTTTGGTTTGAACATTTTTCAAAACCAGTTTGATTTGTATTTCCTATTGTTCTAGATTTTGATAATAAATATATCACAATGATAGCAAAAAATCAAGCCTGTTTGAAAATTTTCAAACCAAAATTAATTTCAAACAAGACAACTTGGTTTGTCCAAGAAGCCAACTGGTAGAAATACATGTATGCTGGCGCCCAAAGAGGACGCCCAGAAGGCAAAGCCACTGAGCTAGGGCGTTTATAATAAGAAGAAATTATACACATTCAAGTTATTTTTCCTTAAACTCATGGGCTATTTATTTAATCATTGTAGCAACCTGAAATTTGCTTTTATAACTCTAATATCCAATCTTTCTTCCCGGCCTTCAATGTGAAACGTGAAACGTAACTGGCGTGTTGTGTGACAGAAATAGTTTACATGATGTACAAAAATGTTACACCTGATTAACCTTTATATCGATAATCATTTTGGTATTGTTATTAATTAATGTCTTCAGTAGTTGTAAATGAAATTATTGTATTTAGCTACAACAGCCGAAAGCGTCAAACGAGAATAATTCACAAATAAACTTAAACAACAAACTTCATATCAGTAAGCTTAAACGTCTTTTCGAGTCAACTTGTTCGCAAGAAAAAATCAACAACAAAAATACTAAGTGAGAAAGTTTATTAATTGTTAATTGAAGTCATGTAACAATTCGCCTGCATTTTCACCAAACAGACGATAAAGTATCTCGAATTTTACTAATATTGACGAGTACTTAGCAGGTTATTTGTGTGTCACGGATTAACGATTCAAAAGTGACTAAAAATGACAGTTGGGACCCCATAAAAATTGCGAATTAGAAACAAACTTTTCTTACCACGTAATTTGGCTGGAATTTTCCTCTCTCTTGGCATTTTTTCAAGACATCCAGAGAGCGAACATTTGTGGAAAATTCGCATCAAGAAACGACGCCAAAATCCAAGATGGCGGCTGTTTTCTTTGTTATGGTGCCGCTGTGAATGATACCGCGGACTCTGGTTGTTTTGAATAGCAAATTTATATTTTATAAATTAAACTAAAATAAGAATAAAAAGGAGAAACATCAAAAATCTAAGAGACGTTAGACAAAAACGTGTTTGTTGTGTTGTATTTTCTTCTACAAATGTAAATTTTTCTGATGTCTTTTGATTTGAAGTCAAAACATCATTTTTATCCCTGCCGGGATTCCTGTGTTGGACATGGCGGATTTGGCAATAATTTTGGCGGGAGAAAGCGCGAGTGTGCGCGCGACTGTGAGCAAAGTGAACCAAGACTGGAATCCCAGGGAAACTTCGCAGTTCAAGACCTATAAAAGGTGAAGTTTTAATCTTAGTAGTAATCTAACATTGTCTTGAGTGTAAATTCGTCAAATTAGGGGTCAATTTCAATCATTTTAGCTGTTATTTGAACGCCGACTCGACATATCTGTTTAATACGACAGGACATGTTGCATGTCCCTTCAATGTGCTTGACTGGCCGCTTGACTGCCCTCACTCGTTTCTTGTTTCATTCTATTTAGAATTACCTTTTTAGTGCGGACTAAAGCTAAATTTGACTGACGAATTCAATATACGAAAGCTAATTAGATTGTTTCTGAGTTTGAGTTATGTTTTGGTTCCGCGAACCCGCCAGAGCGTTCTTTTCAGTTCTTGTCATAACTGTAACTTAGCTTAAATTTTCCAGTAGAGAAGTTAAACTGGTAGACGCACCATTAAGCAAAGTGGCCCTGTTTAAAGTACTGTTTAAAGATGGAATATTTTACATATTCTTCTCTGTACCTTTCCCTATAGTCCAGACCCAGGCCTAGTCCAGATGAAGAACTTGCATTTCGGGTGACAATTTTAATCGGAATCCTTTGCGGCTGGAAATGGAGCCTAATTTGCATACAGTCATTTCAGAAAACGTTGTTGCTAATCAGTCTCAAGCCTATGCAACTCGACCGAAAGGGATGATGGGTAGAAATCACTGAGGCGATTATAAAATGCATATCTAATTAGACATGCCCCAAGCTTATTCATGATTCATAAAGCTTGGCAGCCTTGTAGATAAAGTACAGTATTTTATTGACCAAATCGAAATATGGCAGCAAATTTGAATAACTGTTGTTAGCTGAACTGACTAGCCTCATGTTCACGTGGAAACACAAAAGAGTTCTCATGTGAATGAGAGGCTAGTCAACTGGTATAAAACAATAGTTATTCAAATTTGCTGCCATATTTTGATTTGGTGTATGTTGTGTGCCTGTTTACATCGAACACATGCAGATGCAACTTCTTCTTGACTCTGTTTTGTCACATGGAGCTGGCTAAAATGAGTCCTGGTCTGGACTATGTACCTTTCCCCTCTTGTCACCTCTAATAGAAAGAGAGAAGGGAAGAGGGAGGGAGGGAGGGAGGGAAGAGGGGGGGGGGGGGGATTTATAAAAATAAAAAATATGTGGCCTCTTGAGGACTGCTTTGTGAGCACGTAATGGCCTTGTTGTAGTTCAGTACGTCTTAGCCTCAATGGCCTAATATTATGCATTCAACATTTAGCTTTTTTCACTGAGTATACCTTTAGTGAGATTTAGTGAAAAATCTTAGGTTCTTACAGGTATGGGGTTGAATGATATTTGAAATTTTACCCTGTGACATTGTATGACCTTTCCCTTGTAATTTTGTTACATATTATATTTTGAAATATTTAGCATGCATTACTTTTTTTGCTAAAAACACCCACTGTAGCCTAATTTCACTAGTACTGTTTTTCTATTGAATTAAATAAAAACACTCATTACAAGCCCTTATAAAAAGGCAAATGGTTGGCCCTAAGGGGTGGAGTGTTGGGACTATTTGGGGAGGGGGGGGGGGGGGGGATGACAATTTCCCCAAAAATATTAATGCCAAGAAAAATATTCAAAAAAAAAATTCCTGCAAATACCCTACTACGCCCAAGAAGTTTTCCTACACAACTTCCCAAAAAAGAAAAAATTCAGAGGGAATCAGAGGGATAAAAAATATTTGTGCTTAAAGCTTTTTTTACCCCATCCCCTCCCAAGGTTCTAACCATCCATCACAAGTTCTCCTGGTCTTGGCCTCATTGGCCTTATTATTAGATCACCATTTTATTGTCCCTTTTGAGAATCAATTTAAAATCTTAGGTTGTTAAGATTCTAAATGCTGTTTATTTATCTATTTAGTGATTTGCCCAAGTGTAGGGCTCTTAGGAAAAAACAATTTCAGGCCTGTTACAAAATGCTTTTCAAATTTTATTTCATAAGGTTGCCACATACATGTATTTTAGTTAATGCATTATGATCATATCTTAGTTATTTTTGTGTTTTTTTGCTATAAAGTGAAAGCCTTTTTTACTTTTGACTGGCTTATTTGACATGAGAGAGCAGGATATATTATTTAACATAATATGAATCATTCAGTAGTCAAGAAAAAAATAATATCAGAGGTGATCAATGAAGAAAGAAAGGACAGAACTTAGAAGAAAGAAAAGCAGGGAGGGAAAAAGGAAGGGAGGAAGGGAGGGAAGAAGGGAGGACTGGAAGGAAGGAAGGGAAGAAGAAAGGAAGAAGGGAATTAGGAGGTGATTGTGGTGGTGTGAGTAGATCATCATAATGTCAACATCTTTTAATAACCATAAAGTGATATATTTATGAAGGTGATCAAGCCAGTCAAAATTGTAGCAGTTACTATTTTTTTCCTGCTTCATTATCAGTTTATGAAAAAACTATGCAAATAGCCGCTTAGCTGTTTTTCCGCTACGTCATCACCACCATAATTATAACCAAACATTTATATCAACATTATCATTGTCAACATAATGATTCATCATCATGATTACAATCATAATCACCATCATTATCAGCTAAGCGGCTATTTGCATAGTTTTTTCATAAACTGATAATGAAGCAGGAAAAAAATAGTAACTGCTACAATTTTGACTGGCTTTAATCAAAACGTTTTACAAAACCTTGTGACGTTACAGTAAAGCTTCGCGGGGATATTTATTAAAACAATGATTTTTCTGCTGATCAAAATGTCACCTCTCCCAAAATACAGGGCATTATATCTCAGAGACACGTACCAAATTTTGATATCATTTGATATTTTGTTATTTGTGCCCAAAACGGCTTGTATGCAAAATATTGAGCTTACAAAACCTATGGTGTCCTTAAAATGAGAGGCTATTAAACGTTTTCTCGTACTATCGGTGGTGATAATTGTGGTGTTGATAATGATGATCTGAATGGTTTTAGTCATAAAGAATTCAATTTCATTTTGCGTATAATATTATATTATTCTGAATTTATAGTACTTTTATTATACTAGTGCATCCTTATCCAGTACGATTGAAAGCGATTTGTAAATTTTCATTTTTCAAGCCCTTGTACACAGATGTAGAAGGACATTTAAACCTCTGTAAGACTACGCCGAGTAGTCTATTTATACCTGTGCCCTGCACCCAATAAATGAGTCGACTACTTTTTTTCCTTTAATACAAGAGACCATACTGTGCGACGCGTCCAACCATGGCCACCCAACAAACTTCTTTACAAGTTACGAGCTAAGCGTGTAGAAGCCTGTTGATTCTCGTTGATTCAGTGCCACATCTCTCTAAATTCATCCCTCCTTGGAGGCTTAAGGAGGCTTCCTACAATTTTTCTAGTGCTCGACCGGTCAACTTGAAACGGCTGTAGTTCGTACATGAAAGCACCCACAGTTATGACCTTTCGTCCACTTACTACATAAAGACTGAAATTTTTATTGGTGTGTATTTTGTTTACATTAGGGTTACCATAGTGACGAAACGATGACGTCACCGTTTTAGATTCCAAGCAATTTTACGCGTTTTTCGACCTAAACTTTTAAAATGACACACAAGACGTTAATATTTAGGACTTTGCTTAGCAGCATACGAATTTTGGAGAAATTCGTATAGACAGATTTTGAATTATTCGAGGCGCAATTTTTTGACCCCAAAAATCACAATTTCGAGTCTTCGATTCCATAATTTTAAAAGCAAAGCAGCATGACAACTCTTCGACTGTCCAAATGTTGTTCAAATATCAGACTACTTCTCTACGAAGTTGCACGTGAGAAAGTGCTTTGGATCTCCGTCAGCATACGTCCATTTAGACATGAAATTGGGCGAAATTTTATCAAAATTTATACACAAAGCGTTTAGTGCTCCTAAAGAAAAATCTCTCGGTCAACTGTTTTCTCCCTTTGGTGAGTAGAACTTTAGTATATTTGCAATAAACTCTCCAAGCGCCGATTCAATTGAAGCTTTCGAAGGTACTGAAATAAAATTGCAAAGTTGAGTATATTCGGTGTAACTTAGCGCAGCAAGATTCTAGGTTCAAGTTGTTGTTTCAATTCTCACATTCCTGCATGCAGGCATGCTTCAGTTGCTGAATTCGAGGCAATGGTCACCATGGCGTGACGCGCTACTTCACTACTAAGTTTCCGTACGCGTGCTCTGCGTATAGAATATTTCTTCAAAAATCACAATTTCTAGTCTTCGATTCCATAATTTTAAAAGCAAAGCAGCATGACAACGGCTAGTGAAGTAGCGCGTCACGCCATGGTGACCATTGCCTCGAATTAGCATACTGAAGCATGCCTGCATGCAGGAATGTGAGAATTAAAACAACAACTTGAACCTAGAATCTTGCTGCGCTAAGTTACGCCGAATATACTCAACTTTGCAATTTTATTTCAGTACCTTAGAAAGCTTCAATTGAATCGGCGCTTGGAGAGTTTATTGCAAATATACTAAAGTTCTACTCACCAAAGGGAGAAAACAGTTGACCGAGAGATTTTTCTTTAGGAGCACTAAACGCTTTGTGTATAAATTTTGATAAAATTTCGCCCAATTTCATGTCTAAATGGACGTATGCTGACGGAGATCCAAAGCACTTTCTCACGTGCAACTTCGTAGAGAAGTAGTCTGATATTTGAACAACATTTGGACAGTCGAAGAGTTGTCATGCTGCTTTGCTTTTAAAATTATGGAATCGAAGACTCGAAATTGTGATTTTTGGGGTCAAAAAATTGCGCCTCGAATAATTCAAAATCTGTCTATACGAATTTCTCCAAAATTCGTATGCTGCTAGGCAAAGTCCTAAATATTAACGTCTTGTGTGTCATTTTAAAAGTTTAGGTCGAAAAACGCGTAAAATTGCTTGGAATCTAAAACGGTGACGTCATCGTTTCGTCGCTATGGTAACCCTGATGTAAACAAAACACACACCAATAAAAATTTCAGTCTTTATGTAGTAAGTGGACGAAAGGTCATAACTGTGGGTGCTTTCATGTAAGAACTACAGCCGTTTCAAGTTGACCGGTCGAGCACTAGAAAAATTGTAGGAAGCCTCCTTAATACACTTTACTTATCGTTATGACAAAGAAAAAGTGCCAAAAACATGAAAATTGAAAAAAAGCCACACCTCTACTTCGCACGTGAGAATGCGAATCAAAACGAAATACCACTCTCTGATTGGCTAACTAGTAAATAAGTTATGTTGGGTGGTCACGGTAGCGCGTGTCGCTCAGTAATACTATTTTGAACTCTTGTTATTGATAATTAACTTCTATTTAATTCAGCTGCGTGGTATTATTTATGATGGGTGGCCGAATGAAATTTATGCTCTTACGATTTTATACATACGGTAGCATCACTTTCTGCTCTGAAAAGCGCTCTGACGCGGTATTGATTAATTTTTGAAGTTTGGCTTTCTTTTTAGACCTTCTTGGGCTTTCGTCGAGTTATCAATTGAGAATAGCTCCACTTGCTCACACATGTAAATCTGAATAGCTTTTCTACTGTTATACTTCCGACGCGGTATTGATCAATAAAATGCATCTTCGGCTTCCTTGTCTATATTTTATACCGTTTCCGTTAAGTTATCGATTTAAGGGCCTTCACTTGTTGTACACCTACATACCTAACCTACTGCTCCAGTACTTCCGACGTGGCATCGATATCATTATTAAAATGTCTTTGGCCTAGTTCTTTCTACACGTTCGTCTTTTCCATACAGTTATCCAGTGAAAGGATCTTTACTGCTGTTCATGCTTTCTACGCCGTATCTAGCCTCCTCCGCAGGCGTCTTCATAATCTAAGAATTTGAATTTTTACGTATCTTGGGTTTCCTGTGTTGCTGGTAGAGAGGTACTAGGCGCTAGTCCCCCTCTTCTCGAACAGGAGATTCCACAAGAATCCCACCGGAATCGCAAAGAGATTTAGAGAATATTAGAGATGCCTGCGGAGGAGGCTACGCCGTATCGACCAATAAAATGTCTTTTTGGTCTAGGATTTCGGTGAAGGGGCCTTTACTTCTTTATACATCTGAATACCTCATCATCCACTTAATTCTGTACTTACGACGCGATATTGAACAAGAAAATCATGCTTCTTTTCACCCTTCTTTTCCAAATTTTCTTGTTTCCGTTCAGTTATCGATTGATGGAACCTTAACCTGTTTATACATCTGGGGAGCTTTCCATTTCAACCAATCCATCCGGTTGGAAATCCGTTTGCTAGTGAGAAACTTAATTTCCTAAAAATGGTCAACCGGAAGAACCGAAAAGTGGATTACCTCGATCGGAAAACCGAGTTTCCAGGAGCTTTCCGATCGGAATGACACACACCATTTGTTTTTCCAACCAGAATTTCCGGTTTTTCCGGGTAAGCAGCTCTGAATACCACTTCTGCTTCTTTCTTCTTCCAACCCGGTATCGATGAGTATAATCTCTTTTCGGGCTTCTTTTCCGTCCACGTTTGTATTTCTCTGTTGAGTAATCGTATGAATGAGCAGTTTCACTTATACATCTGAATGCTGCCTTGTTCTTATATATTCGGTGTGTCACTGGGGCAGCCAGTCAAAAAGGTTATCAATGGGTGCCTCTGCGAAGACTACAACAGAATGGACGAATACCGACAAGCCTATTGTCAATTTGAAAATGTTGTTTAACACTTTAGAGGCGAATTTCCATTCATCTTTCAGCAGAGCATCTATATTTTCATTATGGTGCTGATTCAAAAGAAATCGTTCGAACTTTTTCGACGTCGTAATAATATTTTTGTTTGGAAAATTCAGGTTCCTGATTGATGATACTCCCAAAGTATTGGCACTTAGAGTGTCTCCATTTTGACTCCAATTTATGTCATACTTCGGTGGGAGAATTTCATCTGTACTGTGTTCATATAAGAGATGTGCTCTTTTAAATTTTGATTCTATAGTTTCTCTCTTTTCTTGGAGCTGTTTCCATTCATCCTGAAGCCTGACCAGCCAAGCTCCCCAATGACACAGCAACTTTTTAATCCAATCTGGAAGCGGCTTCCCTTTGATGTGGTACAGTTTTAATACGATACACGTAAAGACGAGGGATAGGAAAACATTAAACATTGTAAGGCCGTAGTATCTGACAATAAGTGGGATTTCCTCGTTCGGTGGTAACGAGTCAGAAAGCATCAGTTGGATGATACTTAGAGATAAAAGAACGGTGATTCCAACTCCCATCCTCTCTCCAGACTCCGACGGTAAATAAAATCCGAGTATGGTAAGTGCAAGCATTATGAGGCACGGAGTAAAACAGTTAATAAGGTAATATAAAGACCGTCTTCGGATGTTGATGTGGTATAAGACGTACACATAAGGATTTGGACAACACCGGAACTTTGCCTCGTGTCTCTCGGCAGGCATGCTCTTTAGAATCCATTCACCGTTGAGAATAAAGGAACCTAGGTCGCCATCTCCCGCATTGGTAAGGTTTACATCGAAGATGTCGTATGACCATGAGCCCAGCTTTAGGACGCATGTCTGGAAAATAATTTAATGATCAGTTAGTGGTAAGTTGAGCACGAACCCCGCGATGCTTACCGCACATAAGGGTTTGTTTAAGGCTGAGCTTTAGGACGCATGTCAGGGAAACGATTTAAAAGTTAGTTACGTAAATCAAGCTCAAATCCCAATGCTTACGGATACGCACATAAGGGATACCGCACATAAGGGTTTGTTTAAGGATGAGCTTTAGGACGCATGTCCGTGAAACGATTTAAAAGTCAGTTACGTAAATCAAGCACAAATCCCAATGCTTACGGATACGCACATGAGGGATTGATTAAGGCACGTCCACACTAATCGAGATAAATTTGAAAACGCATCTTTTTTTTTCTGGGTTTTCACCATCCGCACTGAAACGACGTCTTCTTATTAGACAAAATGGAGGCAGCATGGCCGAGTGGTCAGAGCGTTGGTCTCGCAATCTGGCGGTCCCAGGTTCGATTCCCGCTCTGGCCACTAGCTGAGACTGAATTTGTTCCGATTTCGATTAGTTCAAATTCAGTTTCTCGACCATGCTTGTAATATAGCCAACTGGTTTGCCTCCTTGCCAGTTGGGATTCTTAATCCATTTATGTTTGATTATACTTCATTTCATTTCAGTTCATTTCAACTGCATTTGATTATATACATATAGATATTTGCGGTATATAAATCTTAATTTTTTTTAAAAGAAAAACGCAACTATTTTACGGAAGGTCAAACCGTAACAAAAAGATGCGTTTCCAAATTTGTGGAGATTGATGCGGACGTAGCGTAAGTTCTGGAATCATTCTTGTGACTTTATACATAACTGGACATATTTTGGATGATTTTCAGCAATTACATAAATTGGCATGAATGCAATTATTTTTAGCCGTTAGAAATTATACAAAATTACTCAGTGCATGAGTCCCAAAGCCTGGATTACTCTGCGAACGGTAATTTTTTACCCTATTTTTGGTCTAAACAAGACGTCATTTTTTGCGACAAATTTGGTCTTGACCCGACAATTCTCTGCCTTTTATGTCAGTTCCGATTATGCAAATCAATTTTGAATAAGGTTTTTGTCGAAAAGACCAACAATGACAACTTTTCGACATCGATGACTTTTCCCTTGCTCCGCGGAGGGATTAGAAAAAAATATCCCTGTTCACAGGGTATACAATGGCCAGTCCATTCCAGTCCATTCCATTCCAGTCCATTCCATCCCAACCCTTTCAACAGTGAATCCTTAGAAAAGTTTGCCAGGCTCAAAATGAAAACGTGTGCTTATACCGCACAACACTAGAACTCAATTTTTGGACGATTATTGATTTGCCACGTAGAAGGAAAATTCCTTGGGTGTGGTCCATATCGTATAATGCAGGCCTATAAGGGTCTTAGGGGAGAGACATACCTGGTCGTCAAATGGAAAATGTCGGACGTTCATTCTGCACGAGCTTTTATAGATTGTTGGGAAGAATCTTGCTATTGAACCATCAGATGAAATGGACAAGCTGTGACCTGTCTCTTTTTGCATTTTGTAGTCGTCTCTTGCACTAAAAGGAACAAAAATATGGACAGTTATTCAGTGATCATAGGAAAAGCGCTGTCCGACGATCGCCGCAGAAACCATAGAGATTGGAATGACTGGAATGTATCTTAAGTGAAGTAAAGCTCAAAATATCGAAATTAAGACCGTACTTATCACTTAAGTCAACATTTATTACAATTGTTTTTAATTTTTTAGATAATAATCTCTTTCTTGAACATTTTCTTGTTCCATGTGCACAACCAAAACACAACAAAACACAGAAACAAAATTAACTAAAAAATTCGTAGTAAGCATTTTCAAGAAGATTTTATGAAGTTCAAATCGCGAAATTCCACTCGTTCAATTTTTTGACGCACGGGAGTAGGGTAAAACGAAAATTAAACTGCATCCGGTGACTAAAAATAGCACAGATGGGAATCATCACGGCGCGCGCCCCATTAACAAGTTTCCCTCTCTTATTTATGCTCTCTTGGCATTTTAGCTTAGTTTTAGTTCTGAATCAAAGGAAAACTTACAAATTTATAAATACACTAAACTTGGATGTTATCCAAAGAAAGTACAAGAAATTTTCCACAGTATTTGCACAAACATTGACCCTTCAAAACATCGAAGCTGAGACCGAAATGGACATTGGGAAATCTGATTATTAGATGATTTTGAAGGAGGGTATGGATGTGGACGTTTCAAACAGCGACTGAGATCAATTCTTGGTATTCCAAACTCGATTATGTAGCGACAAAACATATGAAAATCCATATATTACTAGTGTACCCAGGAGCCATTTCGGTCTCATCTAGTTTCGATGATTTTGAAAGTGTCATTGTTCGTACAAATAGGTGTATATGAGGCGCACACGAGTACTTGATATAAGAGTTTTAGGCGGTAATGATCATACAAGGTGGCAAATACGAGTCCATCAGTAACATACTTATTGTAAAGAGTAATATCAGGTAGCCATATTCTTGCAGCTTCTGTGACAATTGTGCTTACAGCGTCATATTCCGAGCTGTTCCATTTCAACCTTGAATCGTTCCAGTACTAGAAACCAAACAAAAAAATTGCAACGTTAAATAATATATTACAAATAAGTGAGCTTTTATCGCGTATTTCCAAAGTCTCCGAAACTCACAAAAATTACCATAGCTGGAAAGAGCACGTCGCAAATTGCCGTACTAGAACTCAATTCTATATCGGCCTTGCGCGCAACAGGGTCAGCACGTGGTGCAATTGCTGAGTTTTAATCATTCACTTGAGAATCAAAAGATAAAGAAGCGGTAGCCATGTTAGATGAACGGACAACGGATGCTAATAGACGACTTTCAAAAATGGCGGGCTCATTGTTCACGATAACGAGCCAGAAAGGCCTCCAAAATCAACATCGCATCAAATGATTCTAAATACATAAAAATTATCCTGTAAAATGCACATAAAATAGGTATTTTAAAAGGAAAAGGAACACATCGTCTTTGATAGCAATAGAAGTGTCGCCACGCATATTTTCTGGTAACAAGGCCTTTGTGGCCTCGTTCTCATGTACTAGGCCGCCATTTTTGAAAGTCGTCTATGAGGAATCTTTTGTTGAAGTTCATCCAAAGATGGCTACCGTGACGTCACATGCAACCCAGCATGCAATATGACTGTTGGTAGAAGAAATGCATTGCCAAGTCCTTAAGAATACCTATTTTTATATACCTGACGAACCCATATCACCGACTTCATTGTTTGAGCTCTTTTATCCTGAAACAAAATCAGAGTAAAACAATTTTCTTTTGTAACAGGAAAGCAAAGAAAATGTGAAGTATCTTGGTAACCCATGGTATATTTCAAGGATACATGCAAAGTGAGTAGCCTAATTTTTTTAAATGTTTGAAGAATTTTTCATAAGATTACGATTGTCGACTGATTGGGTGATGTTTCGGGCACATTTGCTATATGTGATTCAGTAGATTTAAGTGCCGGTTTTCATGAAAATGACGTCAAAGTACAACTTACATGAAAATGACGTCATATGCATGGGCAATTTAGATGAAATTAAATTCAATTTCACTTGAAATAGAGAACTTAGGCAATCAAGACGGCAACGACGACAACAACGGCCTACGACATGCAACGACCTTAATTACAAAATGCAATAACTGTATACAAAATACAATAACTGTATGTGCAGATAAGCAGAGCTGTAAAGAAATCAACCGTGTTCTCAAAACTGCAAGGTGAAAAGTCCAGATTTCATGCTCTGTGTAACTGTGGAGAACTGGCAGGAATTTGAGGACTTAAAACATGTTTATTTTCCGTTCGGCCAGAAACTTCCTCTTTTATTGTCATGCTTTTCAAACTCTGCATGAGTCTGAATGGCAATTGAAAATGAATAAGCGAAAAAATAGCATTGCATAAACGCGCGTAAACCCTTTTTTGACGTCCTGTCTTCCCTGCCGTTGTCATTATGGTTGCTTAGGGTTTCAAACGACGTCATATGGATGCCCTGACACGCTTGTTCTGTTCACCACAACACGTTGATTCATGTGATGAATTAACAACAAGCGAACAAAAAATGTCGGGTGCCGCATCATGCATGGCAAGAACTTTTAAAGAACTTGCAGCATGAAAATGTTTTAAATGTGCTGCTCAAACGAACTGACCATCAACGATGTCATCAAAGCATGACGTCACTAGCTGCCAAATGAGCAGGTAGACTCATATACGTATGCATGACGTCACAACATGGCGTCAGAAATGATTTCGCGTCAGGCAAAGCCAGATGACGCCAAAAATGTTTGACGTCATAGAAATTTTTGCATACTTTATCATTATTTTTTATGAATACATAGTAAAGCAAAATGAAATGTCGATTTCTCACCACATCGATGATTTGGTTTAGTGCCAAATCTAATCGGACTTTAACGCCATGTTCTAGGGTTTCTTTCGGTAATACGTCTCGGTTGTAAGTCCTGAACAGTTGCTCCTCGAGCTTCTGGACTATTTTAGATTGACCAACGTTTTCTGAAGTGAAAAAAGGAACCATATATATCGCTGATTGCACAAATATTTATCCCGCTTTCAAAACCATCGAACCTAGAAGCTGAGATCAAAATGGCTCCTCAGTACACTAGTAATAACTGGATTTTTCATATGTTTTAAGGCCATTTTACACGATACAATTTTTGCTTACAACTTGTCGCATGAAAAGTTTATAATTTTTAGCAATTGACTGTTGATTTTCCGTGTTATAAATAAAGTTACCTACCTACATGCATGCACTGAACTTGCTTACAACTGTTGCGTGCGACAAGAAGAAAAGGTTGTAGGATTTTAAAACCTTACAACAGTTGTAAGCAAGCTGTAGGGTTGTTGCATGCGACAAGTTGTAAGCAAAAATAACGTGTAAATTGGCCTTTATCAAATGAATGCGCTGCACAATCGCGTCTGGAATACAAAAATATGTATGTATCAATTGCTGTTTGAAAAGTCTTTTCAAATGTATTTTGCATGTATTTTGCCGAGCCTTTAGCTTTTTAGCCTTTAGACGAGGCAAAATGCGAGCGATCAGTGAGTAAAATTAATGTCAGCCCGTAATACACAAGACTAAAAATATTTGATAAAGGATTTATTATACAATTGCTTTTTCGCTGTGTTTTTAAACAGTATTTTTATTATCAAAACAGCCCTTTTTGCAAACCGTACGTCAAACCGGTTTGAAGCACTAACACGGCACAGCGCGGTCCGTTTCACACTAATACGAAAACTATAGAAATGTCCGTAGTTGAGAAGATCTACGCGCAGTGGTATGAGCAATCAGAGATGTCGGTCTTGAATACATAATTGCCCTGTCCGAGAAGGTTGTTGGTCAACCACAAAAAACTCGGTAGGAACGTCGCCAATGTTGCTAACGGATTTGATGACGTAAAGCCACAGCTAAAAATCCTTGTTAAAATTTAACACAAAACTGTTCGACACTAATTACATTTGTCGCACTTTGTTGCCACCTGCAGGAAGCCGAACTGTAGTGTGGCCAGTCACCATTCCTTTAGCCCTTTATATTCAAATACCTTCAACTGATTCGAATAATGTATATATAAATATAGCTGCTTTACTTTTAAAATGACTTTTAAACAAAGAGACCTCGACAATGCGGTCAAACTGTGTAGTCCTGCTTTAGTCTTTATAAGTGGAATTCGATTGCATTGAATACAATGGGTCGGTTTGTTATTTCTCGATGTATTTATAGTTGAATTGGTCAAATTTGAGGCAGCTATGTATTCATATATACAATGAATTTTTGGTATCATTTCAAGTGTTACTCATAAACAATTACTTTCTACAGGTTGCATGACACCAGACTAAGCTCAACATACATTTTAACCCTTAAAATTCTCAAACTGCTGTGAAAATAATACAATCGATTTCAATTAACCATCTAGAGTCTCTCCACATATTAATATAAGTAAAACAATTGGACACCCCTCACGGTAGGGCGCTCTTGTCCAACTACATGTTTACAAAATATATCATGTACGAGAATATTAAAAGACGCTCCTAAATGTAAATATACAACGAACATTTCAACTTGGACTTGGAAAAAATGGTATGGCACGAGTATGGGTCAAGTTGAGGGTTATTTGAAATTTCACCAATTAAACGGCCTGGAGTATTACCATTTAATATGGGATAATCTGTGGAAATTAATTTTGAGCTATAAAATCGTTTCCAATTGTTTTTATTTCCCCACAAATTGTGTCCCAGCAGTGTCCCTTACACAAATTCCAAGCACTTTCGGATTCGTCTTACAATATAATGTCTTGACACTTGAGCATGTGGTCCTTCAAATGTCGTTTGATGTTTTTAACCACTTTCTCGGCGCCTTTCACAATCCAATATACAATCACCATAATCAAATTAAACTTCGTTTTGTTCTTAACGCAAAGTACTGTTTTGAAAGCTTGCCGAGCGAGTCTTTGTACTATTTTGTATATCAATTCAATTCATTAAAAGAATTTGAATGTCCGAGCTACGTAGACAGTATATATTTATTGTAGGAGGTCGGTGGTAGAAATCGGCTTGGCGTCTAAATATCGATACAAAACGCTACTTTCTTAGCTAATTCTTTCTTGTACAAGGACTTAAAAGTTATATAATATATCAATCAAAATTTTTTTTTCGCTCATTGATTCTCTTAAAATGTGATAAATTGTATAAAAACTTCGATCTTGAATATTTAGGTTGAAGTATAATTGAAACATATTTTGAAGGGAATAGCCAAAATCTAATTGAAGTACCTACTAGTTTTTCTTGTCATAAACGATTCACTTTGGATACTGGAATTAAATCGGTTTCTCTTCTGTCTCTAGAACATGAGTTTATTTAGTTCTACAATTCACATCGTGAAAGATTGACTTTATTCTTAGATTTATGAATGATATAAATAAAAAGTCTTGCCTGAAATTTGCAAGGGTTTTTAATCAGAAGGTTTAGCCGGCTTTCCTGCTAAGCCTTTTATCAAGTGTTTTGAAAACATTGCTACTATTGCGAAAATTGGCCCTCAAAACATACGCGATCAGTGTATGTAGGTCTTGTGAGAAAAACCAAAACAGAGATCAGAACTCGCATTATATAAATATATCAAATGGAACTAAGTTTCAAGAGCTAAAATTAGAGTATTACCTTTCGCTGCCGATGCTAAGCAGTACAGTAGCCCAAAGAACGATATCCCAATCCAACTAGCTAATGAATTCATCGTCGTTTGAGCTGACTGAGTTAATGAAATCCCAAACGTTCAATCATGGTATACTCGTTAGGTTTAGCATTCTTTTCTTGCCCTTTTTAAACTTCAAGGTAACACCAGTAATATGTTGTAAATACATGGGTATATAGGTGGTCTGTAGCATGCTTGATCCAACCGATTTGGAATTCCACGTCAAGCATAGGACTATCGTCTAAGGAAGCCGTTACAGCAGGTGTTGCTATCAAACGCGCTTGATTAGTCGGACGTTAAGGTACTGTGCTTGGACGAGTTTCCTGTCAACATATACTTAAGTCACTATTACAGATCCTGTCTTCCAATGCCGTAGAATGGCTCAAAAAGTTTCGTTTATAGCGGAGCTTTTCATCTGGTGTCAGATCTGACTTACGTATTCGAATCGCCGGGACTTTGTTCTGCCTCATGCTTTTTTAATGCTTCGCATATAGGAGGTCAGTCATTGGTTAGAGTATTAATCTGTTTATTAAGATTAGAATAACTTACTGATTACCCAAGAAAGCGGTCGAACCGGTTTTATCTCCTAGTCTTGTTATATGCTCTTAATTGCATCATACTCTCAAAAATAAATGAATGAATAAACAAATAAATGAAATCTCTAAGTAGTCAAATCCCACCTTTTTGGGGGGTGAAAGAAAAGGAATCTTCACATGACCTTGGGGAAGCCTACTTATCAGCATTTCAGCCCAAAGTTATCTCCCATCGGTTGCGATCTATGCGTTATAACTGAAATAGTTTCCTAATCCAGTACAATAAAAGATAAGAGTATATCTCCGCTAATTTTATCAATTAAGACCTGCTAATTTTCTTTGGTCTAAAACTAAAACTCTTTCAAGTAGGATTAAGATCGTTAAAATTTATAAGTGAACTATATTTCGATTTACTCCTGTTAAATAGTCTAGCAGTTAATGCGTTTGTGCCACATGCATGCGACATTCAAATGGTTTTTCTTAAATATGGACACTTCAATGGTTTCCATGCAATGAATTGGCTTCCCCAGCACTTAATAGGCTTCTAGATTTCTTACTGGTTTCCCAGTAATTTTTAATATGAAATGATTTTAATTTACAAAATTAATTTAATTTAGGGACGGTTTCTTGGACTAATTTGAAAATTGTTATATTCTTTTCCCCGCATACCTTTCAATCCTTACCTTTCAATAAAAAGAAAACATTTTTGTGTAAAGTAATTTTTTATTTAAAGAGTTTGCGTTCTCTCTTATCTTATTCCCTATGATGAATGTTATTGTTGAGGTTCTCCTCTGACGTTCACCCACAAAGGGAGATACTGAAATTCACAGTTTGACAGTTGTTTTGGAAATTATCCCCTGAGAATTATTTCTGGTTATGTCCCTTTTTTAACCATTCACCCACTAGCTACATTTATCCCGACTTGTATTTGATTAATTATTTGCAAATTCGCCTAAAAATGTTGTCAAATGTACAACGATATCAATGTAGTCTTACTTTATTATCTCGGTTTTCAGACTAATTTATCATTATATCATGAAGTGCCGAGTCATTACTGATATATGTTTTCGTATCTACAGAACCTTTTCTGACTTAACAGATAACTAAAGAGTTTGTTATTGTTTTGATTTGTTTGTTTAGATTGTTTTGCTTTGTATTTTTTGGCCCTTTGAATCGTGGATACGCAACTGAAGCATAAGAACGAGTATTACTATTTTTAGCGACAACATAACTAACGAATTTCAGCCAGTTCCTCAAAATCGCTAAATTTTGTACTCCCTAGAGTTAGCATTCTTGGGTAGTCTTGGTGTGCCGTAGTTCAACTGAACGCTAGAGTGATGGCACTTAATCCGTGAAACAAAATCTAATAGTCAATGTCTAATAGTCTAATCAAAACAAAAGAAAACAATATAATTAGTGTCTACTAATATCAGTTAAACTAATATCTATTTCACGGATCAAGTGCCATCACTCTATTCCCCCTCGAAATTGCTAAAGTAAGTAGCTGCTAAATGTTCCCCTCAAGAAATCGTAAAGTTTAATAATAACAAAAAAATAGTTGCTTACAATTTTATTGGGCTTTTAGTAACCGGCTCCTTATTCTGGTGGCTAATTTTCAAGCCATTGACAGGAACAAAACGGGGGTCCTGTTATCCACTAGACGGCAGACTAAATAAGTAGACACATCATCACAATAATCATCACAAGCAGACGCATCATGACTTTAGTATCTAAGAACAAAGCAAAAATATACAAAATAACTCGTGACTCCTTCTTCATCATTGCTTCATCAGCGATTTCGATTCAGATTCAGATTCGTGTTTATTTAGTACCAGTAAATTAATAGAAAAGATAAATAAAATTGAAAAAAATTAACAGACTTAATGGTCCATGCTATATACCTATAATAACCATTGGGTTAGACTAGATAGGTAGGCTAGCAAAAGAGAATTCTACAAACCTCGTGCAAATACTAATTACGGGATCTCAACTTTTAAATTCTCCCCAGCAAAGGTATGGGAATCCATACCTTCGGATATCAAAAATATTTAGAGTTATAATTCCTTCAAGAAAAAACACAAGTCGGTATCTTCTAAATTGCCAATAAACGCACTTTTTTTCTTTTTTCTTTTTTCTTTCCCTTTCTTTTTCTAGATCTCTTCTTGACTTTTTTTTTCATTTTTTTTTCCTGAAGTCGTTTCTCTTAGCTCCATACCATTCGTTTAATGTTCCATTACCAAACAAAATCAAATATTTTTACAAATAGCATTGGCTAACTCGAAAGCTTCATGCTCCTTTAGCCACTGCACAATAAATATTTGTTAAAAAAATGTTTAAATGCATATGTAATTATATGTATTCTTGGTGTGTGAATAAAAGAAAACTTGAAACTTGAAAACTATAGGACAGCAAAGAGAAAACACACCAAAAGTTTATGTATAATCCCTCATAAATTGTAGTAATTCTCAGTATGTGATAAAACAATAGTTCGTCTTTACTAAGTATGTCGGCCTCAACATTGATAGTAATAATAACCTGGAGCTAACACATTGGAAGTTCAATTGAATGATAATATATGTTTTGCCTCTGACTTGCAAGCCATTTTTAATAAGGGGCTGCTTACATGACACTAGGATCATCCTAGCACTAGGATCATCCTAGCAGGCGAATCATCCTACCTGCTATACATTTACTGCATTCTGTTTAGTAGGATGATCCTAGTACCCGAAGTGAAGAAATTTCCATGAAAACAGAATGCAGTAAATGTAGGATGATTTGCCTGCTAGGATGATCCTAGTGTCATGTAAACACCCCCTAAGACGTTTCGGCTGTAGCTACAGCATACATCAGTTGGTTTTGCCAGAATTGCGTGCAATTGTTATATATTATTATTCAATTGAACTATAAATCTAGAAGAAGAAGAAGAAACTTTATTTGCACTCTTTGTGGAAAAAAATGTACAGAAAAAATATGTATATCAACATCTATTACTTATACATATTAGATACATATAGTTGGTGAGCACAGCTACTTTTGACAACTAAATTCAAATTCAACATTTTTAAAGAAATTGGAACGGTTGTTGGCCAACATTCTTTGGTGCGTTCGCTCGGGGCTTTATACAAACTATTTTCAATGTGTTTTTTTTTTATCTATGGTGAATATTACTGTAAGGAGTCTGTATTCGATGAATATATGATGCATAACAAACAAATCGCTCGGTCGCTCGCTCACTCACTCACTCACTCACTCACAAACAAAGAAACAAACAAAGAAACAAAACAACTTATTAGCATATTTACCATAATATTTTATTATCTCCAGATTTTCTATAAATATGATTAACTGTCTAATGATAATATCATACAGTAATGATATTTTTCAGTTTGGAATCATTTAATGATTATGTTACATAAAGCTTTCAGTCCCTGACCCACAGTATTAGACAATAACTTAGTCACGTGACAAAGCGCGCAAAAATCACCTCTGTTGAAAAAATGAACAACACCATATTATCAAGGATTTCATTGGAATTTATTGTTGCTGAAACTTCGATTGTAACGATTCGATTCGATTTTAATGTCGAAAAACTTAAATATTTTATTAAGAAATGATACGATAGCCTGTTTTTGCTTTCGTTAATTTTGCATGCTCGCCAGTCTTCAGGCCTCACAGCTAAGACTAAACACGAATGCGAGTGACAGCACATATGCTCGCATGCTCGTAAAACGTTCTCGTTAATTAACAAGTTTTTGAAGAAAACACTCCCCAGAGCTGATATTTGTGAATTGCTGCAAGTGACTAAGTCTGTGAAAGGCCATACATTCATGCATTTAAGATCTTTAGGAGTTAGTTCGCGCGCGTAATACTGAATGTAGGAAAAAGCAGTGACATCTTTTGGCCTACTAGGATGCCATCCTGTGATAAAGCAGTTTTCGTATGAATATAATAATCTAGTGGCTCTGATACATTGTATATTCTCTCTTAAAAAGGCTATAATTGACACCATTCTAAGAAGGAAAATTGGTGTTGGTCTTCAGAGGGTGTTCTGACCAATTGAATGGAATTTCATTGTATAGTGTTAAGAGTTGATTTGATATGAGTGTGTAAAAATATTGCACATAGCACGTTAAGTACACGATAACGACACGTAACGACAAGGTCACGTAACGAAACGATCACAAGGTCACGTAATGACAGTCATGTACGCAGTCACGTAACGACACGATAACGTACACTAATTCATCATAACACTGAACCCCATGACAATTTCACGGAAAATCGCGGTCCAGTGATATGAGGTTTCCGCAGTCATACGAAACCTGATGCGTTCATTGTTACATAAGACGTCGATTGTCGATTTAAGTTAGATATTCCTACTTTTTACAATGAGTATAGAGGCCCATTCAATACTGTTCACTTATTTATGCTATGCTCAAATGAAAGTTTAACCGGACACTATGAACTTTGTTCAGGTGTTGGAGGAGTTGGTACATCTGTTAACTTTACATATTGAATAAAGGTTCATTTCCTTACTGCTTTAATCTGCCATATTCCGATCATGAAACACACACACTTATAAATGTATCAAGATCTACATTATTCTGTAATGATGCTAAGTTGGTCTAAGTGGAGTTACAGTAAGCTCATCGATTCCACGTGCATTAGATTGTAATTGTCTTCCTGGTTCGCCCGCAAACGTCTATAATACAATTTAATGATTTTTTATAGCTGTTTCTCTGTTCATGGCGTCCTCTGAGGTCCTTTTTACGATGTAACCCATCCCTCAGCGACAGGGTTGTCACTATTATTCAACATTGGATTACATCAGTGAATGGTTAACTCGACCCGGGCAGGACTCACAGCATCTGCCAGCCCTCAATTATAACCTCTTCGTTTCTCCAAGCTCTTAAACATTGATCCCTAAGTTCCTAAGTTTGCTGATGGAGCAGTGACAATAACGATGAAACAGTTCAAAACCACAAGAATCAACACTATCCACATAAAAACATGGTTCAAAACGCGTGCCGCAAACCTCCATTCTTCTCTGTGCTGTTCCTTCTCTTCGTCTTGTTTTGCACGATAAACAAGCGCGTCCAGCCCATTCATGGGCAAGTTACTTTGCACCATCCTTCGCCGTAACGTAGAATGCCTCTCTTCCGAGGAAACACAAGTTCTTTTGAGAGGAAAACTGACTCTACAGGAATCCTTATCGCTTATGGAGTTCCCCACGTCATTTGCATGAGCATTTTCACAATTATCTTCGTTGCAAAGATGGTCTTCGGCATCACTTAGCGAGTAATGGCTTTTCTTATGACTCTTGCCGCGTTTGTGAGATTTCTCAAATGGCATATTCGACTTTCTGATCCGCAAGACACGTGCACACCACGTGCAGATGATCAAGCGAACCCATGCTGGAAGAGGAGTTGGAGCATGATGATGAAACGTCAGCACCACGCATGTAAACACAATCGATATAAAAACGTTGACCATAGTAATCGTGTAGTATCGGGAGATCAACGGAACAACTTCGGACGTCGCCGGAAGCTCTTCGGCCAGGAGTAGTAATATCACGGTCAAAGAAAGCAGGACAGTGACTCCAACGTTCATCCTCTCGCCGGATTCAACCGGAAGAAAAAATCCTAGGATCGTCAGCGCAGACATCAAGACACATGGCGTCAAGAAGTTAAGAATGTAGTACATGGTCCTTCTACGGATGATAATGTCGTAAGTGAGATATGTGTAAGGTTCTGGGCAACAGCGGTATTTGGTTATATGTTTAGTTGCTGGCATATCGATCAAAGCGAACTCCCCGTTGTCTATGAATGTCTTGGTGTCTCCTGGACCACCATGAAAGATGTCCAAGCTAAGTCCATGGTACGACCAGGAACCAAACTTTAGCGTGCAGTTCTGGAATAGTTAAAAATGGTATGGAATATTGTTAATAAAGGATGTCAAATATGTGCATTCGTATATTGCTGTTTCTCTTTCGAAGCCGATAATTTACAAACATCATTTCAGTCTGTTTTAAACTTATCATCGCTACCAACAATGGCTTGATGTTGATGACGATGCAAATGATAATGATGACGGTGACGAAAATGAAGATAATAATACAATGATTTTTATCGGGAAAGAATTTCAATTTTAGGAAACGTGTTTATCGTGAAAAATTAATGGTAGACAACGGTTGTTTGTTTGTTTTGCTTTTTCATTCTCCGTTTGTATGTTTCTTTGTTTCTTCGTTTGTTTTCTGCTTTGATTATTGTTCGTTTCTTTGTTTCTTCGTTTGTTTGTTTATGTGTTTGTTCGTTCGTTTCTTTGTTTATGTGTTTGTTCGTTTGTTTGAGAATGATTTCTTCAAAGTGCTCGACCGACTTTTGCACCACTGTAGCTGTGAAAGGCATTGTCATTTTCCCGCCATTGTCCCCAAAATGCACAGAACGCGTCGCTTATTTCCCGCCTTTTTGCGCACGTTATTTCCATACCTGATCATCAAAGGGGAAATAAGTCACATCGATGGTACACGAACTTTTGAATATCGTAGGATAAAACCATCCAATACTACCATCGTTAGTGACTGTAAGTCCATAATATTCCTCTTTCTCTTTGTCGTAGTTATCATTAGCACTAAAACACAAATGATCAACATTTTATGAGTGGGTGTCAGGGCCGTACATAACCCAAATTCTTAGGGGTCAGTCAGTTATACTTTCGTTGTAGGGAATATTTATAGTATAAAGAGCATGCAGTATATTCGTTTTCTTATCTAGTTAAGGGGTAACGGCCTCCTCTTTTATGAGTGAGCGTTGGGGCCGTACATAACCCAAATTCTTGGGTTCAGTCAGTTATACTTCCTTTGTAGGGAATATTTATAGGATAGAGAGCAGTGTATCCGTTTTCTTAGCTAATAAGGGATAACGGTCTCCTCTTTTATGAGTGAGCGTCGGGGCCGTGAATAACCCAAATTCTTGGGGGTCAGTCAGTTATACTTCCTTTGTAGGGAATATTTATAGGACAGAGCAGTGTATTCGTTTTCTTAGCTAGTTAAGGGGTAACGGCCTCCTTTTTTATGAGTGAGCGTCGGGGCCGTGCATAACCCAAATTCTTGGGTTCAGTCAGTTATACTTCCTTTGTAGGGAATATTTATAGGATAGAGAGCAGTGTATCCGTTTTCTTAGCTAATAAGGGATAACGGTCTCCTCTGCATCTGTGCAGAATTTCGAAGACGAAATAAGAATAAAATCTTCGTTGCTCTTTGAGTAGCGTAGGCCGTAATGGCATTTCAACATACCATACTAAATTTCTTCCTGCAATTGTTAGTTATGTCTCATGGCAAATCCCCATAATGAGGCTTAACTATTGTCTCCTTTCTTGTTATAACCTACTTGTTATACAGAGTGATATCTGGTGTCCATAACTTCCTTGACGATGTCACAAACGACTTGATCCCACCATAGTCTGTTCGATTCCATCGCAGTCGAAAGTCGGACCAATACTACAACAAAAGACATTCATTAACACGTGGTACAACTTCTTGTAACGTTACACACAATGATGAGGGACGGGTCACATACTTCAACTTTCCCTACGACATCAAGCACAAATGGTTTGAAAATAAGCCAAGCTCATATTTACAATGGTTTATTATGAAAAGATCAAGTCTGAAGCGCAAAGCCCTCTCCGCCATTTGTTTGCTACATTTTGTGAATGCCCGCAAAGTTGAAGAAGTAGAACACTATTGTACGCCTGCATCTGGTGAAAGCAACTTTGCTTGCAATAGTTAAAGGGTTAGACATGCACATGGTGAAATTCTACAGTTGCGCACTTTGTTACAGGGGTGGACGCGCAATAGTTGCAGGGCGGGACGCATGCACTGTTACCCGCAATGGATCAGGTCTGGACGCACTGTGAATTTTACAGTTGCGCACATTGTTACAGGGCTGGACGCACGCATTGTCATGCACAGTGGATTCAGGGCTGGACTCAGCGAAATTCTATTGTTGCGCGCATTGTTTAAAGAATAGCTGCATCACGTGTCCAGGTATTTAGGTTAGTTGATATCAAAGTTAATAGAAGATATGGTTATGAAGCCCAGCTACATTCACTGTTCTATCTTTTTGTTCACTTTTTCCAACTGTGACCGTGCACACAACAAAAGCACTCCTACGTATATCAGACACTCAGCCAATGAAAACGTTTGGGTTACGTCAGTCAAGCATAATAAATGAAGGTAAAACAAAAGATTGTGCACTGTCAAGGCCCTACTTAACCTCCGTGTTTGCTTCTTTGTTGGTCTCTTTGACGTTTGCCGTGTTTCTTAACCATTCAGCCCTATTAACTTTGTTGAGATGAAGTAGTTTTCGTACGAAATGCACGGTGTTTATCTCCATGTAAATTCCCTAAAAAATGTCTTCTTTCTAAAGAAGGGAATGTGGTGATATTTTATCTCAAAAAAAATTCTTCCCGGCTTTATGAAAAATTCACATCTCGTAAGAGTATCTTTCAAAAACGCTGTCAAGGCAATTTCGTGAGCCCCCTTAAGAATCTCATTTTGTACGCTGAATAAAGTATTGTTTTCGAGCGTGAATTAAAATTAAAGAGTAATTTACTAATTTTCGCAAAAGGAAAATTGAAACCTTACTGTGTAAGTTTACGATACACAGGATTTTCTCAAAATAGAATTTGCTTGTGATTTAAAGTCACAGTTAGTGTATAGGAGCTCCCGCATAGAACTTGTAAATATAGAAGTTCTTTTGACACGTAAATCTCGCCGAGAGAACTCGACTTTTGGGGAAACGTAGGGAAACAGGTCTATATAAGAACTATGACTTTTCAACCTTTATTCAGGATTGGCCTAATCCAGAGTTTGCTACTTACTAGTCGAACCCAAACAATTGTTGAGATAGTTTGCAGTCGCTCGTCCTGAAAGAAAAGAATATTCTAAGTGAGAAGTAAGAAATGTGGAATGTTGGTGACGTGAGGAAATCAGCTGAAAAAAGTCCCATATAAATTTCTTATAACTTCACTTTTTTCTGAAAAGCTCAATTGTTGTATTGTGAATATTTATTAAGTTTATTTCCCCATCTGATTGGATTCATTTTTATAAATTAAAAGTATTTAGGTTTTACTGTGTGTTGATTCACAGTGGTGGCGCTAAAGATAAGATAACAATCTATTGAAAGCATCTTTAAAATTAATAAGAAGCTAACTAGATTCTTTGCGATATCTTTGCGTGCCTAGCAATGGGAATAATAACCGATTTTATTACTTAAACCCGTTAGATGCCGAAAAAGTTAAAATCGTTCATGTTTTTTCAATTGTTTGAGGCTTTTGAAACTCGAGAGAATCCATTTGTATATTTACAGAAACCCCTATGACGGTCTATATCAGACCACTGGAATGCTGAAGAAATTCGTTGTTTGCTAAAGCTGAAAGCACTTTAATACACTTGTTGGTGAGATTTCCATGATGGCGAAAGCCATTTTGAGGCTCATAAAAGCTGTTTACAAAAGTTGTATTGAATTGGGAGTTTTGTCTTAATTTGTGTGAAAACCTGTAAAGTGTTGAATTGTGGCAAAAACCATTGATATGCCAATGAACTTGTTACAATATCGCTGAAGAAAGTATTCAAATGACTAAAGAAAGCACTGCTTAGCAAATCTGTCCAAATTTCTTATCATTGGTGCAACCCTTGGTAGTTATTGCCTGATTTTGAGAAACCTTGAAAAAGTTACCGAGCAAGCTTGAGACGCGGCCCAAAAAAGTTGCAATATTCATTTTGAGGACCACTAGTTCATCAGTGTAAACTGTGTTACCCTCGTTAAATAAAGTTGTTATTATTATATACATTAAAATGAAAAGCCATTTCACAGCTAAACTAAAGCTACGATCGAATTTTTGGAAACCTTTGATATCTGGTTTGAGAAAATCTTCATCGAGAAAATGTTAATATATCATTAAAAACTATTGAAAAGTATACAAGAAAAAAAAAGCGTTTTGATTTTCAACTATCAGACTCTTAATCTGAGTTTTGAGGAACCTTAAAGTGTTGAGCTGTTGAGAAACCATTGATATGCTAACGCTACAACACCTGTTACAATATCATTGAAAACCCAAACCATTGAAATGCTAAAGATATTATGACCAAGCAATAAAGAAGCACTCCAGATATGCTAAATAAAATCTGCTCTTTCAATTAAAAACAACATTTTCAGTTGAATATCCTTTGTCGTTTTCGGCGTCTTTAACAAATCAAATAGTGTTACAAACATGTGAAATCTAACAGGTGATCGTAAAGAAACTTAAAAAAAATACGGTTGCTTTATAAGTCTTATTGAATGGTTTCCCACTATCATTCAAATCACCCTGACCCAAAGAAAGTCACTTCTGTAAAATAAACAGCGATTGTTCTGGGCGGGTTTCACGTTAGCAAACGAAAGTTAAGAGCAAAAAACTGTGAATTATACATGGAGATATACCAAACTCTTAGCTAAACTGCTCAATGGGAACTTTTTGCATGGCTTCACAACCATGCGTCAAAAACTATGCGTCACTCATATCTTTCGGCCATAAGCCCATTTCAGAATCAATATAACAAATTTAGGCTTTCCAATTTAGTCTATTTCTAGCAAATTTTCAATTAGCAGACTGTACGTCTCCGTATAATTATTGTAATCTTTTTATAACAAATTGAATATATGAGCCTTTCAAAGGGATACTCATTTTCTAGGGGTCCTTGAATAGCTTGTTTTTCACGACATGAAATATAAAAACGATGAAATATTTACAAATGATTGTATAGGGTTTAAATCATTGACGACTATGGTGCAAACGATGGAGTAAAAGTAGTCCAGAGTGCGAAATAATACCTATTTTGTGCCAAAAACACAAAGAAAACTATTCTTTATTAACCTTGAGTTCTTGTCAAACACAAATTTGACTACGAAATTTAGAGAATGAAAAAGAAACAAAACTTCGACCTTTTTTCCCTTCTTCAAATCAAAACTAAAGACAATTTAATATAAATCTCGGCAGTCGTCTTTTATTAGTTCTCCTTTATATTCCTAGTTTTGGATACAGGAAATCGTGTAACCACAATTTACAATGAGTACATCGACTTCCAGTGGCGCACAAGGCTATAAACTACTATATGACATTTGAATCGACCATTTGTATAGAATGTTGATTGTGGTTCCCTTCATACGAGGCGATAGAGATTGTTTTGATTCGAAGCATAATAATCGTATCGAGCTTACTTTACCACCGCCTTTTTCAAATCATTTTAAAGCAAGCTCGGTATGGAAGGCTGCGCCAAGTCCAGAAATCGTCATCTGTCACCAGGCCAACAGCGGGACTGCTGTGTCTAATTTATTATCTAACCTAGTATTGGATGAGCTCTAAGGTTTGTCATGCGAAAATAGGCTAAAGAGAAGCGAGAAAGTCTCGAGTCCAGCTTGACATTCGGGCTTTTCTCCCATAACAATTGTGATTGAATTGGATCATTAACACTGAGCGAAAATGTAGTTGGTTGTTTTAGAACGTTACGGCCGAGTTTCGACACGGTTGTAAATGCAAAAATATTTATTGAAAGCTAAACAGATAAATTATTAACCACTGTCAACGACAAAGACTTGGAGACAGACAAGTTAAACTATAGAGAGCTGGATTTATTTCAAAAACAAACAAAAACAAGAATTGGAAGGAAAGAGAAAGTATGAAAATAAATAAGCAAACAAGAAATTCCGTATTTCATGACACTTCTTTCCCTCAAAAATTGCCCAATCGCTTGTGTGTTTTATTGTTTTGATTTGAGTGCGATTTCATTTTACATTCCCAAACCGTTCAGGGAAACAAACAAAGCCAGAATTTTAGTCTCTAATTATAGCATAATTTTTAGGGCTTTTCTATTGGATTCCCCCAAGGTCTTCAACTCATTTCATCGTTTTTGTATTCTTTGTGGGCCGCCCCCAAACGTCACCTTAACGACTAAACCGAGATTCACTTTGAATTAAACCCACACACATTCCCTCAAAATTGTCAGAAATTATTTTCAAACAAGTACTTACCAAGTCAATGATCTGATTCAAGGCAATATCGAACTTGATTTTGATTGGGATATTCTTGTGTTTCTGTGGTATAATGTTTTTGCTATAGTTGGTGAAGAGGTCGTTTTGTAGACGTTCCAAATGATTGAAATGAGTAATTTCTAAAACAGAAAAGTTCAGTTCAACAGCAAGTATTCACAACTTGTACTGATGTAGTCGAACTTGATCAAAAATTAAACGGCCACAAAGAAATTTTTCACAATTCCAGCATAATAGAAAAATAGCTAAGAACAACAATATAAGATAATTGAATTTACGAAGACAATTTTGTGAAATTATAAATATGCTATATAACGTCAAAAGCTAATGTACAATTTTACAGACAATCGCAAAAAAGCTTATTAAATCTGTCAACTTTTATTAACAAAAATAGTTGTATCAATCCCAATAGATTTCCTGCTGACCAGGCGATCCGTAAATCCAACATATCGTACAAATATTTCTACAAAGCTGAGTTTCGGCCAAATTGTATCAGTTACGTAAACCCCCACAAAATTAACAGTCTGTTCTTTGATTTTGACAAGTTGCTTGACAATATTGCCTTACCATGATTTGTCCCGCCGCAGCTTTGTATCCCAAGTAAAAGGAAGACAACGGCCGCCGCTGGGTCCATACTGTACTTGAGTCACGAGTAGTTGAATCAGTATGCTAGAAAAATCCCTGCAGATACTGCCCTGGTCGTCCCAACACCGACTTCTATCAACTATTGGAACATCAGTTGCGATAGACGGCACTGAAGGGCTCCTTTTCAACGCTTAAAACAGTTGGCCTTGTGTACCCCAAGGTTAAGGGTTACAAAATTTGTTCATCAGACGGTGGAATTCAGCTTCGCTCGCAAAAAGGCATCGTGGTATACAACCCCCAGCCACCATCCGCTGTTGTGGTCTAGCAGTTAGATTGAGCGTTTATAAATTATTCATGAGATGGAAATCATTGAGCCCGAGAGCCTTCTTTAAGACGAATAAACAAAATCAACATCATTTTCGGTCAGGACCAAATTTAGACCCTAAAAGTTTCCGACCGTGAACAAAGTGGCCGCCATAACTAAAGCAAAGTGAAGAATTTCAAACCAGTTTGGTTCTTATTGTTGATTGTTACGAATTAGGTGGGACGTTCTGAGGATATTTTTTATTGAAAACAAACCGTTAGTTTCTAAAATAGTGCGCCGTTTATCCCTTTTTCCTTGGAGTAATACTTAGTAGTAAGGGTTTACTATTTAGTCCTATGTTGACAGATATAATCTCACTTGTATTTAATTGGATTATACCTACTTTGTACATATTTCGACGGTCAAAATGTTTCAACGATAACTGGTTCCAAACCGCATTTTAACTACTTTTCTCCCACAAAATTAGAGTCTTTTCTAACCCAGCTATAACAAGAGTTTTTGACAAATAAAAATAGCATTAAAAGGCCGTAACTTTTATTGGTAAATTTTATGTTATAAATTGCATTGTTATAGTTTATATTGTTTCCTTTTTGTACACGTTTATTAGATAGCCGGTTCGTGTATTGTTCCTAGTAACTCTTCAATGTAAACTCTCTTTCTACCCCTTTTTTTCTCCTTTCTCACTTTCATTTTCTTCCATTCGTTCGTGTTGTTGTTTTTGAACCAATTATTATTCAACGAGCTTCTATAAACAAACGATTGAGCTAACAAATTTGTAATCCGAGTGAAGACCAAACATTTCTCGCTGAACTATTTTGAGTTACGAGAAAACTGCTTGCTTCAACGTTTCATCTATGTGATTTGGAAATCTAGTTTGTTTTCAACCACAAGGCCTCGTGAAATGAGTGAATGGTTTTCTGTCATCAATCCGCGGTGATCATAACTTCGGTCGGACTAATAATTGAACAAGTAGACATATTTTGAAATCGTAAAATTTCATAATTAGTGGTTAAAGAAACTAGTAGAATGCCATAATGAACAACTTCTAAGTTTTGTCCTAACGGCAGCTTGTAATAAACAGATGGATTATGTTTCATTACTCGTAAGCAGAAGAAAAATTGGAAACTTCGAGCAAATTAAGAAAATGCACGAACCATTAGGGATTTAAGGATACAAATTAATTATAAACCCATAGAAATCGAGAAAGCATGCACTGGGAAATATACCTGGTGAGAGATTAGGGGTAAATTAGATACAAGTTTGATAATACAGGACTAATCCCTTGCATCCTAGCAACACGAATAAAGAATGAGATTCTGCCCAACCAATCACAAGCTTTGAGCTTTGCAGGAGAAATGAACCGGAAATAGGTCTGTACGCCGGAAGTGTAGATATCTTCGCCGTAAGTATCTTTAAGTAATGGTCCGAACAATAACGGGGCAAGGAAACAACAATAGAATGCAGAAAGGTGTTAATTGTATATCATAAACATAAAAACCTACCGTAACTTCAAAAGTTAGCTCATATCATGGTATTTTATTCAACGTCCGATTCCGTTTTTATGAAAGCTTTCCTGAGTTTCAATATCAAATAGCAAAATTTCTATGCGGAGAATATGGCAAATTGAGCGTCTGTGCATGATTGGGCGAAATCTTTCGGAACATTTTGTTTTAAAGATGTGTTATCCTTAGGTTACTATATCATCAGTCTAAAAACCAATACATTTCTGTGGCAAAGTTCAAATTGCCGCAAAACAATAGAGTTTCCCTGTTTTTACGCGCATTGTTACTTAGTACACTATATATACGTCTTCTCGGATAAGGACGTTAAACTGTAGGCCCTGTCTCCCATCCCTTCCTTAACCTGTATATGGGGACATTAAAGAACCTGTTGAACTATTCGTCATAAGAGTAGGGGATTGTCGCCCGTGGTACAACAGTCTGTCCTTACTACTAACAAACTCTAAGCGCATTTGATTATATTCATATAGATATTTGCGCTATATAAATGCTAAAATTTCATTTCATTTTTCATTTTATATACACCTCATCCAAAAAACGTCGCATTAAGTCCACAGTGTACGCTCCAAGACTGCAAAGGATTTTGGTAGTTTTCTAGTAGTTAATGTAATCATAGCATGTTTTGGTTGCATAAAACATGAATACAAAAGGCTCAGTTGATTGCTCATAAGGCTTGCTGGAATGCTTAAAATGCTCACCAAGGGAACATCACACAAGGAAAGACAATTATAGTGCATTATATTAATTAATTGAAAGAATTAATACCAAAATCCTTTGCAGTCTTGGAGCGTACACTGTGGACTACTTGTTGCGACAACGTTTTTTGGATTAGGTGTATATTAGATCACTTCATAGACTGTGCGGTGTTCGGCAGGTTTATATTCACGAATTGTTTGTCAAAACACGAACGAGCGAGGAACGACCAAGTGTTTTACACAACTAACTCATGAAAGTCGTAAATGGTGGTTTCTTGTAAATCTTATATCCAAAAGTAATATTTCTGTTGTTGTGTAATTTTGTCTTCAAAATGTTGAGCGAAAATAACGAGTCGGGGAATAAAATCTGACCGTCCCGTCCCGTCTGATAAGATGTTTATTCCAAAACGAAGGTGTCAAAGTGGTGGTGAAGGTTGGCTTCAAGTCGAAGGTTCGAATTAAATATTTTTTATCTCCGTAAGACGTGGTCTTTGGAGAAAGAAACTTAGTATCTGCAGTGGTTAGAACAATTATTGATGTATAGCCTATAGGACGAGATTTGGAGTAATTGGAGAAACGGAGGGTATTTTTTTGAATTCGAAATGTACAGACGATTGGACTGAGCTCTTTCGTAGCGAAGCTTCCAGCCTTTCCCTATTATTAATAAGTTGGGGGGAGGGGGGGGGGGGAATATAAAGATAAAGTATGTAAAATAAGGATATATGGACGATTATAATAACTCAATAAGGTATATGATCGGAACTGTCATATCAATGTATTTTGTATTTAGTAGAGACAACGAATTTACATGTATTGTAGCTAAATGTTGACATGCTTGAATATTTACAGAATATGAGCTTGGGCTGCCTGTGCTTCCTTATCCAAAAATGCGCTTTACTTGACAAAACAAGGTCAAATCGTTTTAAACCACATTCTCTGCTTACTATAAACGGTATTGTCTGCAAAAGCCCATCCTCATCATCAGTTCCAAATTGTTAACACTGTGCTCTAAAGGTAAGCAGCATCTCAGATGTTGTTACAAACATCAAAGTTCGTTTTTGAGTACTATAGCTACTGTATTCATTACAGATTTTCTTTGTTTCTCTATATAAAAATTATGTACAATATCGAGGATCAGCGTTCAACAATTTTAAACTTGTGATAGTGTTCTTCACACAACCACAGCCATTCGTTGAACTTGTCTACATACGTACAAACTAAAGGACCAAAGTCACGCCCTGTTGCTGTAATCTCTAAGAATCGAGAAAGCTCACTTCGTTGCAGACCGTCCGATGCTTTCAGATCTTTCAGATCGTCGTTGGGTGAGTCAAGAATCGTCTTCAAATGAGGATACTTGTCAAGGTAGCTCTCAAGAAGACCCTCGAGGTCTTTACGGACGGTTTCTGCTGCACTTGCTGCTGCTACTCCAGCTTTGCAATGAGGTTCTACAGCAGACGCTATTTTGAAAGGTGCACCAAGAGCTGAAATGACACGCAGAACCTTACATACTCGTTTGCCGTATTTCTCGAAAAACTCCTTGGGTTTTCCAACACGAAATCCCGGAGAATCCACAAAATGCCATTCACCAGGGCATTCACACAGTAGGTGGACAGCATATCCATCTCTGATGTAGGAGTATACAAAACGATCCTTTAAAGAAAGACCCTCCAAGTTGATGGGCAAAACAGCAAAGAGTTTTGGACAACAATGGTCTTAAAAGGTCTCACCTACGATTCGTCCAGATTGGCTAACCGCTGACAGAACAACGACAGAAGAACTCAGTTTTCCGGCCAACATGTCTTGTGAAGTCCCAACGTTGTGACCCTTTGGACAAAAACCGTCATGAGAATCACCAAAGGCAAAGCTTGAAGGGTGATGGACCTTCTTTATTTCACACTCGGGGCAAACAATTCGTACTTTGCATTTAATGCCTTGATAATGACAAGATTTTACATCTTCAATAGTGAACTTGATATTTGGCACCATACAACAAGGACTGGGGCCTCGTATCGTTATTTTCAAGGAGTTGCTATAGGGCATCAGTTCCAGATGGACTCTATGGAATGACGTTCCTTGCTGGTCGTTGTTTGACTCGCTTTCAAGAGCTGTCCTCTTGAGATATTCCTCTTGGTGAAAATCGCACATAGTGTGTTCTCTAGTGATGTACACCACATTAAAGCGATAGTAGAGAGGTGGCACGTTGAGTGCAAAGGATTCCCGTTTCTTGTTGATGGCAACAATCAAATCTGGGAAAAATGATGGAGGTACAAAGCTGAACAAAAACAGAAGGCTTGTTTGGTGTTCATTTTCGTGGGGAAGTGGTGGCCACATTTCTCGATCTGGCCATCCAACAGGTAGTTTGCAAGGGAACAATTCTTCCATCTCTGAAATGCTAAAGCACAAACCAACACTTCTAAACAGACTGATCAGTCTGGAACGGTTTTCCTCATCCATGTCGAACCAGAGTTGAGGTAGTTTAGAATGATGCAACACTCCATTACAAATGGCGTCCACACTTGAATGATGGGAGATGAGTGTACGAAGCTTGTTGGAGAGCCACTGAGGATCCAGAATGACGACATCTTTCATTTCAGGTATGTCCTCATACCAAAGGAAGTCGCCTTGTGAATGAAAGAATCGCAGCATGTTGACAATTGACAGTTTACCTGTCAGCCCATTTTCATATACAAGATCCTGGACACGAGATAGTTGCATAAGCGGCTGGTTTTGTAATTCCTCCTCTTGTGACAGCTTTGTCTTTATAGACTGGCGAACGGCTAACCATTGTCTAGGTATTTTTTCAGTTTTTGTCCATCGCTTGATATCAGAAATTGACGAGTCGACGTTTGTTTTCAGGCTCTTGATATTTCTGTTTGTAACCCCACTTACTTCGTAGTAACCAAGAACATGCGGAATGCATGTTGAGAAGGAATCAGTGCCGGGTGAGTTTTTAATGGCATGAAGTGCAAGACTAGCGGAAACAGAGGTACTATCGGCAGTAGACAGCTCTTCAGTATTACAAAGCAAACATTCGTTGTGAGGTTCCAATGTCAAATTAGACATGTGATGTGGGATATACTTGCCAATTATTTGACCCAGTAGATGACGAATTCTTTCAAGCACCTGCGCGTTTATTATAGAATGATCGGCGTGAGTGCCAACTAGAATGGCGTTTGAGTGGAGATCTTGACTGGCGATCGTCTGAAGCCAAAGCTCAAGTCTACAGAATTGGTCAGTGGAACGAATGTCTTTGCTAACTGCAAATTGAGCTAAATTGAATACAACTAAATGAAGACTTTGGGGGGATAAAAACAGAGAATGAGTGTTAAGATATTCTAATATCCCCTGCAAGATCATAAACTTTACAGTCAGTGTTTTTCAATTGTAGAGCTGAGATATCTACACCATCAGTCTTTGCTGGTGGACTGGTCTTTCCTATCCGAATACTACGCTTCAAACTTTTTACGAGAGTACTTTTGCCAACGCCTTCCTGACCAACGACCATAATCTTTGCCTCTTTGTTGATTACCACATCCTCTTGAATTGCTTTCAGATATTGAACAATGTCTTGAGCTGATTTCTTGAGAACTTGTATTGGGGGGAAGACCACTTTGTCTTCATCGAAGCGTAGCGTCTGAAGATTTTGAAGACCACCAAGGCTCAACGAAAGTCTCGAGAAATGATTACAGGTGACATCCAACACTTCCAAATTGTCGAGCCCCCCTATTACAGAAGGAACCTCGTCCATTTCTGGATCACACTGCTTCAGCACGAGATATTTCAACGAGCTGATGACATCTGATGAAAATGCAAGACTTGTGAAGTCGACTTTGGTATCGACAATGATAAGACGCTCCAAACCTTTTAATTGGGAGGAAAGAAAGTTTAACGATAATGTTCCAGTGCAACTTATTATTGTCAAACTGCGAACATTGATTGGAGCACTTGAACGAATGTGCTTTAAAATAGAAAAACAGTCTTGTTTGACAAAGCGCAGTGAAATCACATTCTCAGTACATTCCAAATCGTTTGTCAAAGATTGAACATCAACACAAGTACGATATTTTAGCTCATCGACACACCACCACGTACAATTTATCTTGCAGTATGTAAACGTGATAGCTTCAACAGGAGGAAGTCCATTTGCTAAATGAATTGTTTCGACTTCTAGATTTCGGCAGACACAAATGTCTTCAAGAGAACACAACTCTAAATTTCCTAACCTGTCAATCAAGTGCTTGTCAAGAAATTCCAATTGTATTTTCAGAGACGGGTCAATTGTTGGACGAAATCGACCTACGCGGATTTTGTTTATTACTGACATCCATTCCTCATCCACTGGTATCCTACTAATCAATAAACGCGCTAAATCATCTGTAATTTTAGAACAACCATTATAATTAAAAGTAGCGCGGACTGCTTCCTGGAATACCTCGTTAACGCCTTGACCTGACTCAGGAGAACACTCGACATATTTCACGGCTCCAGTAATTTGAAGAAGCATTTGACTATATGCCATTGGAAAGAGATTACGTTGGCTTGAGTTGCGTTGTCTAAGGTCAGTCCAGCTGGCTCCAACCAGGAGAATCGGTTTGTTTGGATGCCTCGCTTGGATATATGGAATCCTTAAAGTGAGACATTTTTCGAGAGTCTTAGGCTGCTCAATCACGAAAAGTTCCACGATGACGTTGGAATGACCGTAATGTATATTGTTCACTTCATTGAATCTATCTAGCCCATTGGTGTTCCAGACACCTACTTTAAAATATCGTCCACTGACAACAACAGACCCGTGCACAAATGTCCTACCAAATCTTACTGGTCTCTCAATGCGACCAGTCGTCAAACAATCGATTAAGTCTGTTTTAATTTGATCTGTACATATTGGGCCATCCAGAACAATGCATAAAAACGGTTCTTCCGTACTTGACGTCTGCACGGCCGCCATATTTCATACAACACGTTATACCCTAAAAACAGTCAATTACAATTTTTTTATTCATCCACTCATTCACTTATCTTTTAACTAATCAATTTTTTTTTATGAGTGAGTTCTTTGCTTGCTTACTTGTTTGTTTGTTTGTTTGTTTGTTTGTGTTTGTTTGTTTTCTTCGTTGTTTTTTTTTTTGTGTATGTGTGTTATTTAATAATATTCAAATGAAACCAGAGGCGTAATGACGAGTTGGAAGAGCATCCATCATCCTACCCCATTTTCTCCTCCTCTTCTCTGCCTTTCATCTTCTTGACCTCCTCTCCCTTAAACCTCCATGAGGTTTAATTGTAGAAATCTTTGATGAGTGGCCAATAAGTAAAATTAAAAGCAGGATAATACTAAGAGGGAGTGATGCGCTTCAATTCTCAAGTTTTTCTTCCCCAGTAAAAACGAACTAGTGAACTCAAAGTTGTATGCTCAAGGGCACTAGGACAAAGTCGTTGTGTATATAGTCAATTGAAGAAACGTTGTCGGTTCTAAAAACATAGAACATAGAAGCTGAGACCGAAATGGTGCTTGGGATGTCAATAATAATATTCTGATTTATTCATTTACGCTTTGCCTTCGATACAAAATGCCAAAAGCGCGTTCAGGACCTGCGTGGGCGGGCCGTTATGCTTCGATTTTTTATCGGTTGCAGCTTAAATGAATAAATCAGAATATAATTATTGACATCCCATGCACCATTTCGGTCTCAGCTTCTATGTTTTTAGACCCGACAACGTTTCTTCAATTGACTATATATGTTTAGAGTGATCTTAAGTCGAATTTGATTAACTTATTAACAAAATCGCTAACTAACGTTTGGGGAGAGGGGATTGGAACCCAATTCGAAACGAATACAAACCGTTGAAACATTCGTTTGACCGAAGATAGCGCTAAAATATAACAGCTATAACAGAGGCCAGAAAGGTCAAAAGCAGAGGAAATAATGTGACTAGGACTGACAGCAGATAAGTACAATTTTTATCTTGGTTTATTGACATATATACACAACGACTTTGTCCTAGTGCCCTTGTTGTGCTTCAGTAGAATGTTAGAGTGAAGTGGTAGTGTGTGTAAATTAAAGTGCACTATAAACAAAGTATTTATTAATTTCTTTGAAAAAACATTAGTTGTAGGATGGACATTTTCATCAAGCAGTCTCGGTTCCCAACTATCGGGATTTGGCTTTACAAAATTTCACACTTTTATAGTCCAGAGTCCACCCATCTTGTTCGATATTTCCGCTCGAAAGCAAAAGTAAAAGCGGATTATTAACCGAATGAATAATTAGCAAAAGTAATACACAGCCTCTGAACTCTTGAAAAACAGCGATAAGTTTTGATATATAGCAATGAGAAAACATTATCTGCAAAGCTGAATGCATTTAACCTTGAAACTCGTTCTATATGACGAGAATCTGGTCGAGAAAATGGTGTTGTCGTAGAATGAAACGGTTGAGTGCATTCAGCTTTTGCAAAATCACAATTTATTAATTTAATGCTAACTAATCAAAACATTTGGCAGTTTTTAAAAGTTCACAGAATACATATTAATTTCATTACATATTTATTTCATTATCATTTTTATTTAGTTGAGTTAGAAATACACATCAGTGGAAACTCGTCCTAATAATCCTGTAATAATCACCGCTTTTATTTAGTAAAATTAGAAACTCGCATCAGTGTAAACTCGTCTTCGTCCTCGCCTTCCATGCTTAAACTCTATTAAATTCACATATCTACTATTCAGACGGATCAGTGCCTATTTGGCTATAAGGATCGAAAGTACACCAGCACAATAATACTTCAAATAAGTATATCTTAGCTCTAGTAGTCTTCGTCCTAAGCCACCTTCAGGGAGGTCAATTCATACTAAATTTGTTCGCATATCATGGAACGGTATTGTTGATGTCTAATAATAATAATAACAACAACTTTATTGGATAACACAATTACTGGCAACCCAGTAGTTTACATTGTGGTCCATAAGTCTAAGCTCTGTTTCTTTACGATCGATACCATAGATTAACACATTTTGTCAGGGATTGTAGCGATCATATGGAATTAAGCTAGAATTACAGCAGTACAGAGTAAATAAATGAACCATATCTTACCTCCAGTCAGAGTTCTCAGCGTGAGATTTCAACGGTTCCAAAGTTCAAATCGGTCCGCACACATTAATGTTCATGCATACAATGATCAACAGCATACTAGTCTGTCTGACATTGGATCAGCAGAGAAGTAAGGTTCTTCTAAAGCATAGTTTATGTCTTTTGGCATTGGTTTTCTGCGCTGGGCGATTTCGCTGACATTTCAGATGTTTGGAAATGCTAAGAATTTGATGCTTGAAAATTTCCGGCTTCGTCACGTGCTTCGATAAAATAAAGAGCAGACGGGGATCGAGGGGAGAAAAGGAAAAGGAGTTCAGGAAGACTAGCATGAAACCCTTTACTTATGGGGTATCAAGTATCTTTTTATTGTTTAGCACAATGATTTATAAAAAAACGGAAAAATGTCGTTATTTAGAAATGATCGTTTGACAAACATATTTTCCAAAAACAGCCATTAGGAATTTCTAAAAATTAAGAATAGCGTACAGAAAGTTATCCCATAATTTAAGTTATAAAGAAAAACAAGAAAACGTATTCTGACAGTGGTCACATGACCTGTTTTTGTAAATCTCTCTCCCAAGACGAATTAACGACAAATTTTTCCAAGCGACAATTATTAGATTTTTTAAATGTTTTAATTTTTTTAAAATGCCTTAAGCTTTATAAACGCAAAATGGGTTGTATTTGCTTTCAGCCTAACCACATTTTTAGCTAAATATTCCAAATTGTCAATTTTTCACAAAGTCAGAGATATACCTGTAGAAATTTCATTTATTTCAGACGAATGGCTGAGCTACAATCATTAAATCAAAATTTTCACTGAAATTAACAATGAACCAGGCCTTAACGCACTTGAGTCAGTCCATTTTTCAATGATGTCTGCCAAGAGACCATAATACTAAGAGAGCGAAACTCAGTATTGATGTCTGTGCGATGTTCGTGGCGGCTAAGGTTATTTTTAGTAACTTCGCCACCGCACGCGCAAGGCTCTCAAACAAAAGAATTTGATTTTTGTTCGTGCGCGCGGACGGGACCGTTTGCTTTCTGCTTTTGGACTCTATTGTTTGAGAGCCTTGCGCGCGCGATGGCGAAGTTACTAAAAATAGCCTTAGCCGCCACGAACATCGCACAGACATCAATACTGAGTTTCGCTCTCTTAGTATTATGGTCTCTTGTGTCTGCATGAAATTGACTTTTGTTTCTCTACTAATAATATACATGCAAAAATTTCTCGATGCTGATTGGCTAAGAGCAGTGCTGTTTCGAGGAAATTTAGTGCAGAAAAAAGGAAATTTAGTGCCAAAAAAGGAAATTTAGTGTAAATTTATTTTGGCAGAAAACAGTCAAAATGCACTTAAACGTCAAATTCTTCTTTTTATTCATCAATGAAAATATTTATAAAACACTTTTAGTGGGATTTGTTTCCAAAATTGTCGAAAATATGCAAGAAAAATGTCAAAAAGTGCCCAAGTTTCGGGTGAAAAGTTTTGAATTTTTCTCTTGAGCGCGCGCTTGGTGACGACATTCGAACACTAGGCGCGCGCTAACCTGTTTTTTCAACTGAAAAGCTACAGAAAACTTGAAAATATTGCTCGAATTTTTGCATGTATATTATTAAAAGGAAATAATATGGTTTACTCGTGCAATTTAGAATAAATTTGACTCGTGAGTTTTCAAAGAGCACAAATTGCACTCGCCCTACGGGCTCGTGCAATTTTGAACTCTTTGAAAACTCACTCGTGCAAATTTATTCTAAATTGCACTCGTAACCATATTATTTCCTATACAAATAAGTATGTTAATTCATTCCCAAACATTGTCTAAAGTTACACAAATCACTTACTGTAAGTGTTCCCTTTTGATCAAATGTCAATACAAGCCAATATGTTCTGCACACAATTGCAACCCCAAAACACCATTATCCAGCAATGTATGTTGTCATTACAGTGTAGTTCATCTCAACAAACATAATAAATAATAATAATGTTTAAGATTTATATACCGCAAATATCTATATGTATATAATCAAATGCGGTTGAAATTAACTGAAATGAAATGAAGTATATATAATCAAACATAAAGCGTTTAAGAATCCCAACTGGCAAGGAGGCAAACCAGTTGGCTATATTACAAGCATGGCCGAGAAACTGAATTTGAACTAATCGAAATCGGAACAAATTCAGTCTCAGCTAGTGGCCAGAGCGAGAATCGAACCTGGGACCGCCAGATTGCGAGACCAACGCTCTGACCACTCGGCCATGCTGCCTCCAAACTAATCTTTAGTTATAATTAATTCCATTGGATCTTCCTCTCTCAACGTGGTCTAACAATTTTGTATCTCTGAAAATGATCTTCACACAACCACAACCATTCGTCGAACTTATCCACGTACGTACAAACCAAAGGACCAAAGTCACGCCCTGTTGCTTTAATCTCTAAGAATCGAGAAAGGTCATGGCGTTGAAGACCCTCCGAAGCTTTCAGATCATCCAGATCGTCATTTGGTGAGCCAAGAGACGTCTTTAGATGAGGGTACTTGTCAAGGTAGCTCTCAAGAAGACCCTCGAGGTCCTTACGGATGGTTTCTGCTGCACTGGCGGCTGCTACTCCAGCTTTGCAATGAGGTTCAACAGCAGAAGCTATTTTGAAAGGTGCACCAAAAGCTGAGATGACGCGCAGAACCTTGCACACTCGCTTGCCATATTTCTCGAAAAACTCCTTGGGTTTTCCAACTCGGAATCCAGGAGAAGCCACAAAATGCCATTCATCAGGGCATTCACACAGTAGATGGACAGCATATCCATCTCTGATATACGAGTATACAAAACGATCCTTTAAAGAAAGACCCTCCAAGTTGATGGGCAAAACAGCAAAGAGTTTTGGACAAAAATGGTCTTCAAGCGTCTCACCCACGATTCGTCCAGATTGGCCAACCGCTGACGGAACAACTACAGAAGAACTCAGTTTTCCGGCCAACATGTCTTGTGAAGTCCCAACGTTGTGACCCTTCGGACAAAATCCGTCATGACATTCATCAAAGGCAAAGCTTGAAGGGTCATGGACCTTCTTCATTTCGCATTCGGGACAAACAATTCGTACTTTGTATTTAATGCCTTGACAACGACAAGATTTTACATCTTCAATAGTGGACTTGATATTTGGCAGCATACAACAAGGACTGGGGCCTCGTATCGTTATTTTCAAGGAGTTGCTATAGGGCATCAGTTCCAGATGGACTCTATGGAATGACGCGGGTCCTTGCTGGTCGTTGTTTGAATCGCTTTCAACAGCTGTCCTCTTGAGATATTCCTCTTGGTGAAAAGCGCACATACTATGTTCTCTAGTGATGTACACCACATTGAAGCGATAGTAGAGAGGTGGCACGTTGAGTGCAAAGGATTCCCGTTTCTTGTTGATGGCAACAATCAAATCTGGAAAAAATGATGGAGGTACAAAGCTGAACAAAAACAGAAGGCTTGTTTGGTGTTCATTTTCGTGGGGAAGTGGTGGCCACATTTCTCGATCTGGCCATCCAACAGGTAGTTTGCAAGGGAATAATTCTTCCATCTCTGAAATGCTAAAGCACAAACCAACACTTCTAAACAGACTGATCAGTCTGGAACGGTTTTCCTCATCCATGTCGACCCATATTTGAGGTAGTTTAGAACGATGCATCACACCATTGCAAATGGCGTCCACACTTGAACGATGGGAGATGAGTGTACGAAGCTTGTTGGAGAGCCACTGAGGATCCAGAATGACGACGTCTTTCATTTCAGGTATGTCCTCATACCAAAGGAAGTCGCCTTGTGAATGAAAGAATTGCAGCATGTTTACAATGGACAGTTTACTTGTTAGCCCTTTTTCAAATGCAAGATCCTGGACACGAGATAGCTGCATAAGTGGCTGGTTTTGTAATTCCTCCTCTTGTGACAGCTTTGTCTTTATAGACTGGCGAACGGCTAACCATTGTCTAGGTATTTTTTCAGTTTTTGTCCATCGCTTGATATCAGAAATTGACGAGTCGACGTTTGTTTTCAGGCTCTTGATATTTCTGTTTGTAACCCCACTTACTTCGTAGTAGCCAAGAACGTGCGGAATGCATGTTGAGGAAGAATCAGTGCCGGTTGAGTTGTTAAGGGCATGAAGTGCAAGACTAGCGGAAACAGAGGTACTATCTGCAGTAGACAGCTCTTCAGTATTACAAAGCAAACATTCGTTGTGAGGTTCCAATGTCAAATTAGACATGTGATGTGGAATATACTTGCCAATTATTTGACCCAGTAGATGACGAATTCTTTCAAGCACCTGCGCGTTTATTATAGAATGATCGGCGTGAGTGCCAACTAGAATGGTGTTTGAGTGCAGATCTTGACTGGCGATCGTCTGAAGCCAAAGCTCAAGTCTACAGAATTGGTCAGTGGAACGAAGGTCGTTGTTAACTGCAAATTGAGCTAAATTGAATACAACTAAATGAAGACTTTGGGGGGATAAAAACAGAAAATGAGTGTTAAGATATTCAACATCCCCTGCAAGATCATAAACTTTACAGTCAGTGTTCTTCAACTGTAGAGCTGAGATATCTACACCATCAGTCTTTGCTGGTGGACTGGTCTTTCCTATCCAGATGTTACGCTTCAAACTTTTTACCAGAGTACTTTTGCCAACGCCTTCCTGACCTACCACCATAACTTTTGCCTCTTTGTTAATTACCGGATCTTCTTGAATTGCTTTCAGATATTGAACAATGTCTTGAGTTGATCTCTTGAGGACTTGTATTGGGGGGAAGACCACTTTGTCTTCATCGAAGCGTAGCGACCGAAGATTTTCAAGACCACCAAAGCTGAACGAAAGTCTCGTGAAATGATTACAAGTAACATCCAGCACTTCCAAATTGTCGAGCCTCCCTATTACAGAAGGAACCTCGTCCATTTCTGTATCACACTGCTTCAGCACGAGATATTTCAACGAGCTGATGACATCTGATGGAAATGTAAGACTTGTTAAGTCGACTTTGGTATCGACAATGATAAGACGCTCCAAACCTTTTAAATGGAAGAAACGGAAGTTTAACGATAATGTTCCAGTGCAACTTATTATTGTCAAACTGCGAATATTGATTGGAGCACATGAACGAATGTACTTTAAAATCGAAAAACAGTCTTGTTTGACAAAGCGCAGTGAAATCACATTCTGAGTGCATTCCAAATCGTTTGTCAAAGAAGGAACGAAATCACAAGTATTATATTTTAGCTCGTCGACACACCACCGCGTACAATTTGTCTTGGAGTATGTAAACGTAATAACTTCAACAGGAGGAAGTCCATTTGCTAAAAGAATTGTTTCGACTTCTAGACTTCGACAAACACAAATGTCTTCAAGAGAACACAACTCTAAATTTCCTAACCTGTCAATCAAGTGCTTGTCAAGAAATTCCAATTGTATTTTCAAAGACGGATCAATTGTTGGACAAAATCGCTCTACGCTGATTTTGTTTATTACTGACATCCATTCGTCATCCACTGGTATCCAACTAATCAATAAACGCGCTAAATCATGGGTAATTTTAGAACAGCCATTACAATTAAAAGTAGCGCGGACTGCTTCCTGGAATACCTCGTTAACACCTTGACCTGACTCAGGAGAACACTCGACATACTTCACGGCTCCAGTAATTTGAAGAAGAATTTGACTATATGCCATTGGAAAGAGATTACGTTGGCTTGAGCTACGTTGTCTAATGTCAGCCCAGCTGGCTCCAACCAGGAGAATTGGTTTGTTTGGGTGCCTTGCTTGGATATATGGAATCCTTAAGGTGAGACACTCTTGGAGAGTCTCGGGCTGGTCGATCACGAAAACCTCCACGATGACGTTGGCCTGACCATAATATATATTGTTTGTACTATTGAATCTATCTGACGCATGGGTAGTCCAGACACCTACTTTGAAATATCGTCCATTGACAGCAATAGACTCCATCACAAACCCCATACCCAATCTCCCTGGCCTCTCAATGCGACCAGTCTTCAAACGATCGATTAAGTCTAATTGCATTTGTTCTATTGGGCCATCCAGAACAATGTTTAAAAACGTTTCTTCCGTACTTGACGTCTTGTCGGCAGCCATATTTCATACAACACGTTATACCCTAAAAACAGTCAATTATAATTTTCTTTTATTCATCCATTCATTCACTTATCTTTTTACTAATAAATATTTTTTGTATATGAGTGAGTTCTTTGCTTGTTTGTTTGTTTGTTTTCGTCGCTGTTGTTGGTTTGTGTATGTGTGTTTTTTGATAATATTCAAATGAAATCAGAGGCGTAATGACGAGTTGGAAGAGCATCCGTCATCCTACCCCTTTTTTCTCCTCCTCTTCTCTGCCTTTCTTCTTGACCTCCTCTCCCTTAAACCTCCATGAGGTTTAATAGTAGAAATCTTTGATGAGTGGCCAATAAGTTAAAAAGCAGGAGACCATAATACTAAGAGAACAAAACTGCTACTGATGTTTTGTGTGATGTGCTTTCTCCAGTTTTCTCCCCCGTAAAAACGAACTAGTGAGCTTAAAACTAGTTTTGTGCTTCAGTGGAATGTTAGAGTGAAGTAGTAAGTGTGTGTAATTTAATGTGCACTATAAACAAAGTATTTGTTTATTAATTTCTTTACAAAAACATTTATTGTAGACGGATGGCCATTTTTATCAAGTAGTCTCGGTTCCCAACCACTGGGATTTGGCTTTACAAAATTTCACACTTTTATAGTCCAGAGTCCACCCATCTTGTTCGATATTTCCGCTCGAAAGCAAAAGTAAAAGCGGATTATTAGGACGGGTTTCCACCGATGTGTATTTCTAATTCAACTAAATGAAAATGATAATGAAATAAATATCTAAAGAAGTTTTAATTTTAAAATACATATAAAAATAATACAAAAATATTAAAATATGTATTCTGTGAACTTTTAAAAACTGCAATTGTTCTCATTAGTTGCACCTTTTGCTAATCATTAGTAGAAAATGTACATTCATTTGAGTGAATTTAACTTTCGTTAACATGAAAAGACATTCAGTTTAGTGTATCGACATTCATTTCAGCATTTAAACATTCATTAACGATGTTTGCATAAACAGTTACTTTCAGTATAGGATAATGGACGAGCTCTGAGCTTTATTGAAAATAATGACCGAGCGCGCAGCGCGAGGTCATTATTTTCAATAAAGCGAAGAGCGAGTCCATTATCCATTTTAATGCACACTTTCATTGTTTTCGAAGAAAAAAAAGTCATTAACTTTTCAGTGTTTTGCAAAAGAAAAAATTTATTAACAAGCTCGAAATGTGATATGAAAAATGTTCTATAATAACTGAACAAAAGACAACAAGCTTTGTTTTAAAATACGCCTACAACCTTTATTTTGTTGATTGGCTTTTTAGTCATTAACAAATGAGCATGTAGGTATAGTTCTGCACTTAGTATGAAAGTTTTAATGAACTGCAAGCGCAAAATTACTTACTGGAATTTCACTAAATGGGATATTGTCCCTTTGAATAGAAATAAAAACTTTTAAGTTTTTGCATATTCACGTTCCATAGTCGCACGGGACTATAAAATCAAGCTTGGCGTGTTACCAAATGTGCATTTCGTTTGAGCTTGCGACGGAGATGGAGACGTATGATGACGACGATGCAATACTTTCTCAATTGCTGGATGCTTTGGAAAACGAAAATCCATCTGTTTTAAGTCCAGGTAATTTAAAAATGTTCTTAAATTATTTTGCATCTTGTATTATCGAGTTCATCATGAGGTACGTCTTGTACGTAATTTCAGGGTTTTTTGTACTTATCTTTATTCATTTGCTTGTTAGTGATTGAAGAGAAGTGTAGTCATGAAACACGTTTCAAGAAAATGGACGAGAAAGATTTGTTGGAATTAGCATCAGAGTCCATTCCAACCAATACCAAGAGAAAAGCAATGTGGGCTTTCCGTTTATACGAGTCATGGCAGAATTGGCGAAAGAGCAACTTTGCAGATGAGCAGGATGAGAAGTCAAAGGTTTCAAAGATATTGGAGAAAACCACAGAATTATTAGATATATCAAGAGATGAAGACCTATGTGAAGTTCTTTCTCAATTCATCACAGAAGTCAGAAAGGAAGGAGGCGAAAGATATCCTGGAAAAACATTGCATGAGATAGTGAGTAGTTTGCAGAAGTATTTTGAAATGAAGGGAAAACAAGTTCAGCTTTTCGCCGTAGGAGGGCAGTTTGACAAACTTCAAAAAGCTTTAGACGTGGAAATGAAAATATCTACCAGCAATAAGCTAGGCTTACAAAGAAAACAAGCACAAGTTATTTCCGAAGAAATGGAGAATGATCTTTGGGGAAAAAAAATTCTTGGAGATAGTTGTCCCAAAGTTTTGTTGAGAACAACTCTTTATTTGATAGGCCTAAATTTTGGGATGCGGGCTGGGGATGAGCATAGAAATTTGTCCATAAGGAATTTTTCATTTCATTGTGATTCCGAGGGAAGGGAATATTTGCTTTATTCTGAGGGTGTGTCTAAAACCATCCAGGGTGGTTTAAAACATCGTAAGCTAACTCCTAAAGTTAGTAGGGCATATGCTAACGTCCAATGTCCAGAGAAATGCATTGTGCGAATTGTGAAGAGTTACATAGAAAGATGCCCAAAAGAGGCATTAGATAATGCGTTTTATTTAAAGCCCTTACAAAATTATGAGCAGAAGAAGTTCTGGTATTGTAGTGTCCCCTTGGGTCATAATACGCTTAAGAATGTAGTCCAATCAATGATGAAAGAAGCTGGGGTGGATGGTTTTTTCACAAATCATTCTTTAAGAGCAACAGCTGCAACTAGATTGTTCCAGGAAAATGTTGATGACAAATTAATTAGGGGTGTCACTGGTCACAGATCAGAGTCTTTACAGAGCTACAAAAGGGTATCTGACAAACAATTAGCTAAGGTTTCCAATATTGTTCAATCTGGGAAGGAAGGCATTTGTAGTAGCACCGAAACGGCAAACATTGGGAAACCGCCGCCCGAAGCTTTGGGGATTCCTAGTAATTCAGGGCAAATATGTTTGAATGTAAGTGGTGGTGCCATATGCAATATTACAATTCATAACAATTGATTTCTTTTTTGACATAGAGTGATTTTCATTGTTCTGTTTAAAGACCTTTAAGGTAAAACTAAGCTTATAGTAGAGAATTCTTTCCCTAAGTCGGCTATAAGGCTTTGACGGATCAAGAAAATCACTCTATACCAGCTACTATTATCAAAGTGTTACACTTTCATATAATTTATGATTTATTGATTGAAATAATAATTTATCGTAGCCTAATCATAATGCATTGAATGTTCATTAAAGATTATTTCTTGTTGTTGTCACCTGTTCTCTTTGTATAAATTTCGTATTTTTATGAAAACTACCCAGATATTCTTGAAGTCATTATTTCGGCTAATAACGACCTCCTAGTAATAATGACCTCGCAATAATGACCTCGCAATAATGACCTCTCTTTTGTTTAATTCATCAGCCCCACTCTTCCCTGCTGAATTCAAAACCCTCCCCGACTTTAAGACACCAAGATATTAAAAATAAGGAATACTTCAAAACAATGAAAGTGTGCATTAATCAGCATTAATGAAATAACTGTTTATGCAAACATCGTTAATGAATGTAGAAATACTAAAATGAATGTCAATACACTAAAACGAATGTCTTTTTACGTTATTAAAACGTAAATTCGCTTATTAAGGTGGCCCGTACCTATTGATTTGTTTGTTGGGCATGAATTTCAATCGCGTCTTTTTACATCAAAACCTTGTCCGATTTCTGAGAAATTTGCAGCCATTTGTCGACAAGCCTTGAAATTTGTACCGGTAATTATTTTTCTGCGAATTAGATCAAGTATTTCGAGATATCAGACGATTTTTAAAAATGGCTTTTTGAGAAAAATTGGTCATAAATCCAAAATTCCAAGGTGAATTTTTTTCCTATTTCGTCAATCAAGTATAAAGGCATAGAGGACTACATACAACATGTATCGTGCCAATTGGTGCCTTAGAAGTTGCGATACAAACTTTGTGCTGCCTGTTATGACGCAAAATTCTGTAGTCAAAACTACCGCCAAAATCTCAACAAAATTTCAAAAACAGCGAGAACTATATCTGCTGTAAGAAAGACAAATACCTATTGTAACTTGTGAACAAAATATGGAGAGATGAGAAGCTAAACGCCAATGTTATCCTCAAGCAAACTTGGGGAGTAATTTTTGTGACCACGAGGTGAGCGTTGCGAATTTCTATTACTTCGACTTCTACAAATTCTGTCGAATTGTTTTGTGAAATTTTCTTGGTTATGGGATAGAACAAGATGTTAACATACCGGTTGCCAAGTGTCGTTGTGTTTGCTGCACTAGGTATAATCCAGTAAGCTTCAAAAGTAAGCAACTTCATCGAGTCGACGTTTGAGCTGCCAAGGTAAAGCCCTCAAGGTTTGTTAATTTATTCAAAACAACACCTTACTAGATCTGTTGCAAAATTCCACACGGGATTTAGACCCAGAAGCAATTGTATTCAGAGAACCCGGATCCCGTGCGGATTTTTGCAACAGATAGTAAGGTGTCGTTTTGAATAAATTAACAAACCTTGAGGGCTTTACCTTGGCAGCTCAAACGTCGACTCGATGAAGTTGCTTACTTTTGAAGCTTACTGAATTATACCTAGTGCACCAAACACAACGACACTTGGCAACCGGTATGTTAACATCTTGTTCTATCCCATAACCAAGAAAATTTCACAAAATAATTCGACAGAATTTGTAGAAGTCGAAGTAATAGAAATTCGCAACGCTCACCTCGTGGTCACAAAAATTACTCCCCAAGTTTGCTTGAGGATAACATTGGCGTTTAGCTTCTCATCTCTCCATATTTTGTTCACAAGTTGCAATAGGTATTTGTCTTTCTTACAGCAGATATAGTTCTCGCTGTTTTTGAAATTTTGTTGAGTTTTTGGCGGTAGTTTTGACTACATAATTTTGCGTCGTAACAGGCAGCACAAAGTTTGTATCGCAACTTCTAAGGCACTAATTGGCACGATACACGTTGTATGTAGTCCTCTATGCCTTTATACTTGATTGACGAAATAGGAAAAAAATTCACCTTGGAATTTTGGATTTATGACCAATTTTTCTCAAAAAGCCATTTTTAAAAATCGTCTGATATCTCGAAATATTTGATCTAATTCGCAGAAAAATAATTACCGGTACAAATTTCAAGGCTTGTCGACAAATGGCTGCAAATTTCTCAGAAATCGGACAAGGTTTTGATGTAAAAAGACGCGATTGAAATTCATGCCGAACAAATAAATCAATAGGTACGGGCCACCTTAATAATAAATGAAAGTGCATTTTCTGTTAAAGATCAGCAAAAGGGGTAGCATTAAATTAATAAATTGTGATTTTGCAAAAGCTAAATGCACTCAACCGTTTTATTCTACGACCACTTTATTGTCTCGACCAGATTCTCGTCGTAGAACGAGTTTCAAGGATCAGTGTTTCAGCTTTGCAAATCATGTTTTCTCATTGCTATATATCAAAACTTATCGCTGTTTTTCAAGCGTTCAGAGGCTGTGTATTACTTTTGCTAATTATTTATTCTGTCAATAATCACTTTATTTAGTAAAATTAGAAACTCGCATCATTGAAAACTCGTATTCGTCTTCGTCTCCTATCCTTAACCTCTCTATTAAATTCAAATATCTACTATTCAGATCAGTGCCTATTTGGCTATAAGGATGGTCGAAAATACACCAGCACAATAATACTTCAAATAAGTATATCTTAGCTCTAGTAGTCTTCGTCCTAAGCCACCTTCAGGGAGGTCAATTCATAGTAAATTTGTTCGCATATCATGGAACGGTATTGTTGATGTCTAATAATAATAATAACAACAACTTTATTGGATAACACAATTACTGGCAACCCAGTAGTTTACATTGTGGTCCATAAGTCTAAGCTCTGTTTCTTTACGATCGATACCATAGATTAACACATTTTGTGAGGGATTGTAGCGGTCATATGGAATTAAGCTAGAATTACAGCAGTACAGAGTAAATAAATGAACCATATCTTACCTCCAGTCAGAGTTCTCAGCGTGAGATTTCAACGGTTCCAAAGTTCAAATCGGTCCGCACACATTAATGTTCATACAATGATCAACAGCATACTAGTCTGTCTGACATTGGATCAGCAGAGAAGTAAGGTTCTTCTAAAGCATAGTTTATGTCTTTTGGCATTGGTTTTCTGCGCTGGGCGATTTCGCTGACATTTCAGATGTTTGGAAATGCTAAGAATTTGATGCTTGAAAATTTCCGGCTTCGTCACGTGCTTCGATAAAATAAAGAGCAGACGGGGATCGAGGGGAGAAAAGGAAAAGGAGTTCAGGAAGACTAGCATGAAACCCTTTACTTATGGGGTATCAAGTATCTTTTTATTGTTTAGCACAATGATTTATAAAAAATCGGAAAAATGTCGTTATTTAGAAATGATCGTTTGAAAAACATATTTTCCAAAAACAGCCATTAGGAATTTCTAAAAATTAAGAATAGCGTACAGAAAGTTATCCCATAATTTAAGTTATAAAGAAAAACAAGAAAACGTATTCTGACAGTGGTCACGTGACCTGTTTTTGTAAATCTCTCTCTCAAGACGAATTAACGACAAATTTTTCCAAGCAACAATTATTAGATATTTTAATTTTTTTAAATTTTTTAAAATGCCTTAAGCTTTATAAACGCAAAATGGGTTGTATTTGCTTTCAGCCTAACCACATTTTTAGCTAAATATTCCAAATTGTCAATTTTTCACAAAGTCAGAGATATACCTGTAGAAATTTCATTTATTTCAGACGAATGGCTGAGCTACAATCATTAAATCAAAATTTTCACTGAAATTAACAATGAACCAGGCCTTAACGCACTTGAGTCAGTCCATTTTTCAATGATGTCTGCATGAAATTGACTTTTGCTTCTCTACAAATAAGTATGTTAATTCATTCCCAAACTTTGTCTAAAGTTACACAAATCACTTACTGTAAGTGTTCCCTTTTGGTCAAATTAAATGTCAATACAAGCTAATATGTTCTGCACTCAATTGCAACCCCACAATACCATTATCCAGCAATGTATGATGTCATTACAGTGTAGTTCATCTCAACAAACTGATCTTTAGTTATAATTAATTCCATTGGATCTTCCTCTCTGAACGTGGTCTAACAATTTTGTATCTCTGAAAATGGTCTTCACACAACCACAACCATTCGTCGAACTTATCCACGTACGTACAAATTAAAGGACCAAAGTCACGCCCTGTTGCTTTAATCTCTAAGAATCGAGAAAGGTCATGGCGTTGAAGACCCTCCGAAGCTTTCAGATCATCCAGATCGTCATTTGGTGAGCCAAGAGACGTCTTTAGATGAGGGTACTTGTCAAGGTAGCTCTCAAGAAGACCCTCGAGGTCTTTACGGACGGTTTCTGCTGCTCTGGCGGCTGCTACTCCAGCTTTGCAATGAGGTTCAACAGCAGACGCTATTTTGAAAGGTGCACCAAGAGCTGAGATGACGCGCAGAACCTTACACACTCGCTTGCCATATTTCTCGAAAAACTCCTTGGGTTTTCCAACTCGGAATCCAGGAGAAGCCACAAAATGCCATTCATCAGGGCATTCACATAGTAGGTGGACAGCATATCCATCTCTGATATACGAGCATACAAAACGATCCTTTAAAGAAAGACCCTCCAAGTTAATGGGCAAAACAGCAAAGAGTTTTGGACAAAAATGGTCTTCAAGCGTCTCACCCACGATTCGTCCAGATTGGCCAACCGCTGATGGAACAACTACAGAAGAACTCAGTTTTCCGGCCAACATGTCTTGTGAAGTCCCAACGTTGTGACCCTTTGGACAAAAGCCGTCATGAGAATCATCAAAGGCAAAGCTTGAAGGGTCATGGACCTTCTTCATTTCGCATTCGGGACAAATAATTCGTACTTTGTATTTGATGCCTGGGTACCGACAAGATTTTACATCCTCGATAGTGGACTTGATATTTGGCAGCATACAACAAGGACTGGGGCCTCGTATCGTTATTTTCAAGGAGTTGCTATAGGGCATCAGTTCCAGATGGACTCTATGGAATGACGGTCCTTGCTGGTCGTTGTTTGAATCGCTTTCAACAGCTGTCCTCTTGAGATATTCCTCTTGGTGAAAAGCGCACATACTATGTTCTCTAGTGATGTACACCACATTGAAGCGATAGTAGAGAGGTTGCACGTTGAGTGCAAAGGATTCCCGTTTCTTGTTGATGGCAACAATCAAATCTGGGAAAAATGATGGAGGTACAAAGCTGAACAAAAACAGAAGGCTTGTTTGGTGTTCATTTTCGTGGGGAAGTGGTGGCCACATTTCTCGATCTGGCCATCCAACAGGTAGTTTGCAAGGGAACAATTCTTCCATCTCTGAAATGCTAAAGCACAAACCAACACTTCTAAACAGACTGATCAGTCTGGAACGGTTTTCCTCATCCATGTCGAACCAGAGTTGAGGTAGTTTAGAATGATGCAACACTCCATTACAAATGGCGTCCACACTTGAATGATGGGAGATGAGTGTACGAAGCTTGTTGGAGAGCCACTGAGGATCCAGAATGACGACGTCTTTCATTTCAGGTATGTCCTCATACCAAAGGAAGTCGCCTTGTGAATGAAAGAATCGCAGCATGTTGACAATGGACAGTTCAATTGTTAGCCCTTTTTCATATGCAAGATCCTGGACACGAGATAGCTGCATAAGTGGCTGGTTTTGTAATTCCTCCTCTTGTGACAGCTTTGTCTTTATAGACTGGCGAACGGCTAACCATTTTCTAGGTATTTTTTCAGTTTTTGTCCATCGCTTGATATCAGAAATTGACGAGTCGACGTTTGTTTTCAGGCTCTTGATATTTCTGTTTGTAACCCCACTTACTTCGTAGTAGCCAAGAACATGCGGAATGCATGTTGAGGAAGAATCAGTGCCGGTTGAGTTGTTAAGGGCATGAAGTGCAAGACTAGCGGAAACAGAGGTACTATCGGCAGTAGACACCTCTTCAGTATTACAAAGCAAACATTCGTTGTGAGGTTCCAATGTCAAATTAGACATGTGATGTGGGATATACTTGCCAATTATTTGACCCAGTAGATGACGAATTCTTTCAAGCACCTGCGCGTTTATTATAGAATGATCGGCGTGAGTGCCAACTAGAATGGTGTTTGAGTGCAGATCTTGACTGGCGATCGTCTGAAGCCAAAGCTCAAGTCTACAGAATTGGTCAGTGGAACGAATGTCTTTGCTAACTGCAAATTGAGCTAAATTAAATACAACTAAATGAAGGCTTTGGGGGGATAAAAACAGAGAATGAGTGTTAAGATATTCAATATCCCCTGCAAGATCATAAACTTTACAGTCTGAGTTCTTCAACTGTAGAGCTGAGATGTGGACACCATCAGTCTTTGTTGGTGGACTGGTATTTCCTATCCGAATGCTACGCTTCAAACTTTTTACGAGAGTACTTTTGCCAACGCCTTCCTGACCAACGACCATCATTTTTGCCTCTTTGTTAATCACCGGATCTTCTTGAATTGCTTTTAGATATTGAACAATGTCTTGAGCTGATTTCTCGAGAACTCGTATTGGAGGGAAGACCATTTTGTTTTTATCAAAGCGTAGCGATTGAAGATTGGCAAGACCACCAAGGCTTAATGGAAGTCTCGTGAAACCATTACAAGTGACATCCAACACATCCAAATTGATGAGCCTCCCTATTACAGAAGGAACCTCGTCTGTTTTTGTACCACACTGCTTTAGCACAAGATATTTCAATGAGCTGATGACATCTGAGGTCAATTTAAGACTTGTGAAGTCGACTTTGGTATCAACAACGATAAGCTGTTCCAACCCTTTCAATAAGGAGGGAAGAAAGTTTAACGATAATGTTCCAGTGCAACTAATTATCGCCAACTTGCGAACACTGATTGGGGCGCATGAAGTAATGAACTCTGTAATAGAAGAACAGTCCTTTCCGACAAAGCGCAGTGAAATATCACTCTCCTCCCAGGAAATTTCACCACGAGGTCCTCTTGTAAAGGAAAATTCGTCTGTTTCTGTATCACACCGCTTCAGCACGAGATATTTCAACGAGCTGATGACATCTGATGGAAATGCAAGACTTGTGAAGTCGACTTTGGTATCGACAATGATAAGACGTTCCAAACCTTTTAATAGGGAGGAAAGAAAGTTTAACGACAATGTTCCAGTGCAACTTATTATCACCAAACTGCGAACATTGATTGGAGCACATGAACGAATGTACTTTAAAATCGAAAAACAGTCTTGTTTGACAAAGCGCAGTGAAATCACATTCTCAGTACATTCCAAATCGTTTGTTAAAGATTGAACATTATCACAAGTACGATATTTTAGTTCATCGACACACCACCACGTACAATTTTTCTCGGAGTATGTAAACGTAATAACTTCAACAGGAAGAAGTCCATTTAATAAATGAATTGTTTCGACTTCTAGATTTCGACAGACACAAATGTCTTCAAGAGAACACAACTCTAAATTTCCTAACCTGTCACTCAAGTGCTTGTCAAGAAATTCCAATTGTATTTTCAAAGACGGATCAATTTTTGGACAAAATCGCTCTACGCTGATATTGTTCATTATTTGCATCCATTCCTCATCCATAGCTGGTATCAGCTCCACGCTGATTCTGTTTATTACTGACATCCATTCCTCATCCAAAGCTGGTATCCTGCTAATCAACAAACGCGCCAAATCATGGGTAATTTTAGAACAACCATTCCGAAAAGTAGCGCAGACTGCTTCTTGGAATACTTCATTAACGCCTTGACCTGACTTTGAAGAACACTCGACATACTTTACGGCTCCAGTAATTTGAAGAAGAATTTGGCTATATTCTATTGGAAAGAGATTACGTTGGCTTGAGCTGTGTTGTCTAAGGTCAGCCTTGACTCCAACCAGTAGAATTGGTTTGTTTGGGTGCATCTCTTGGATAAATGGAATCCTCAAGTTGAGACACTCTTCGAGAGTCCCAGGATCATCAATCGCGAAAAACTCAACGATGACGTTGGCTCTACGGTAATTGAAATTGTTTACGCCTTTGAGGAATCTTACTAACCCATTCGTGTCCCAGATCTTTACTTCAAAATATCGTCCATTGACAAAAATAGACTTCTCGAAATAATCCGCGATTGTTGGAGAGGTAGGCATAAAGCGACCTGTCTTAAAGCGCTGGAGTAAGGCTGATTTTCCTGATACTGGGCCATCCAGAACAATGCTTAACACCTTATTTTCCGTACTTGATGACGTCTGGTCGGCAGCCATATTCAATGCAAGACTCTAAAACAATGAATTATATTTTTCTTAATTAATCCATTCACCCATTTTTTTACTAATCTATATTCATTTATAAGTGAGTGGGTCCTTTGTTTTAAAAATGTTTAATTTGCATCTGGATTCATAGTTCAATTGAATAATAACACTTTTTGCCTCTGACTTGTAAGAGTTTTACTAAGACGTTTCGGCTGTAGCTACTGGTAAAACCAACTGATAAAGACTGTAGCTACAGCCGAAGCGTTTAAAATCTTACAGGTCAGAGGCAAAAAGCATATATTATTATTAAACTGAGTTCCTTATTTTTGACATTTTTTGTTGATTGATTGTTTTTCGATGTCTATTGTTTGTGTGTGTTTTTAAGTAATGGACCAATATAAAAACTGCAGTACTTTCTATTGTTCTGCGGCATATTGCTCTCCCGACATCATAATTTGGAGATTTTCATACCAGGGTTGTATATCAACCTAACAACATGTTTTTGGAGTAAAATGTATTGAAACTCGACTGATTCTTAACAGATTCTATTTTCAGTTTGATACTTTCAACCAATCACAAGAGTCAAGCAAAGACAAAGAAAAGCTATCAATTTGCAATGATCCCCAGAATTTCTGTTGTATTTCAGTAAACCCAGAAGAGCTGCTATCTCTAAAAGGAAATCATGATCATTCAGTAAATAATGAATAAGGGAGCATTCATTTTTTAGGAGGGGGGGAGTGGGCCGGAGGAATTGCAGGCATCAAATACAAAAAAATGCAAGCCCCCACTGTAAGGAATTGAACCGCTATATTGATGACCCACCCCACTTCCAAATATGAAAATAGGGTACCTTTACCTGGTTTAACTTCCAGAAAAACATGACCCACCCCCTTTCATATAGTAAATTTCTTTTGGCCCACCCCTCAATTCCTCCGGCCCACCCCCTCCTAAAAAATGAATGCTCCCTAACAATGTGTGCTTCCTTAGAAAGTTAATAACGATTTTTCATGTTTTCGCCAATAAGATTAATGGTTTGAACAATACCACAATTAGCACCTTTCTGCATTCCATGCCGTTTAGTACTACAACAAATTCAACATTCAACAATTGCAATCAACAAATGCAATCAGAGGTGTAATGAGGAGTTGGAAGAGGATCCGTCATCCTACCCCTTCTTCTCTTTCTCTTCCTTCTCTATCTCATCCTCCTTTCTTCTTGACCTCCTCCTCTCCCTTGTCCTTCTCCTCCCCTCTTCCTCCCCTCTCCTCTTTTTTCCTACTGCCGTTCAAAAACATATCTGAGGTTTAATTGTAGACATCGTTTGATTAGTGGCAAATAAGTTAAAAAATAAGGACCATAATACTAAGAGAGCAATACTGGTATTGATCAGTGTTTTGCGTGATTTAATTTTTTTCGTTTTCCTCCCTCAGTAAAAACGAACTCGCATGAACTAGTGATCTGAACGTTGTATACATAGAATATTAGAGTGTAGTGGTGGTGTGTGTGATTACACTATAAACAAAGTATTCATTTCTCAAAAAAAAATTATTGTAGACGGATGGTCATTTTCATCAAGCAAGCTACAATCGGCGCCTTTTTGAATGACACATTTGTGGAAGAAAATGACCTATCTTACTAAATTTGTCCTGACTGGCAACTAAGTTTGTTTAATTCAGTCATTCCCCCCTCCCTCTATTCAATGTTGAAGTGAGAAAAGTCTCCCACCCTGGAATCTGACCAGTGGACAACATTACTTAGGGGGCGAGGGGGAAAAAGTCACAATTCATAAACGTAGAATTTTGACCATTTTTTCGCAAGTGTGTCAATTCAAAAACGCGCCGATTGTAGGTTACCAACCATCGGGGCTTGGCTTCGCAAAACGTCCACAATTTTATAGTCCAGAGTCCAGCTATCCTGTTCTATATTTCGGCTTGAAAGCAAAAGTAAAACCGGAAATTTACATATCTACGATTCAGTTGCCTCTTATGCTATAAGGATAGTCGAAAATACACCAAGACAATAAAAGTTGAAATAAGTATATCTTATACCTCTATTAGTCTTCGTGCTAAGCCATGGTATTGTTGGAGTCTAAGCTTTGTTTCCATACGACCGATGCGATTGATTAACAGGCATTTTTCAGCGATTGTAGCGATCGGCTGTCGAGATTGCGTGACCGTGAAACAGATCATTTGATCCCTTTTCGATGACAGAATTTATTTACAAACGCTAAAACAAGATAAATTTGGCAAAACTACAATGTATTAAGAAAAGAATAGCTTCGTGAAAGACATTGCTGAGAACAAGAACTTCAGATGGCTTGGCTCAATGTCCGGCAGTCGCAAAATTTACAAAAGTTCAAGAAAATCTAGTAGCGTTCACCAATCTAAAGTATAGACCCGGGGGGAGGAGGGGTGGAGGTACTCCCCCATATTCGCTACACGAGTACGTGCCGCCAAACAGGGTAGGGTTTTCAGCAATGTTACTCTGGAACAGGGTATCTATTTAACAAGTTCGTCTAAAAGGCCGGGCTAAAAGGGGTAACGACACGTCAACTTGGCCGGAAGCAATGAAATGACGGAGGCAGGCATTTACTCTGGAACAGGGTATCAATTTTGGAAATTTTGCTCTGGAACAGGGTCAGGGTTCGAGGGGCCCCCGAGAGTATAGATTTCAGTGTGTTAAGACACATCAAACGCTTCCATCAAATGTATGTTTAATTTCGATGCTTGGTCTTTCTCTTACTTAGTGTCTTCAAATATAAACTATAAAACCGGCAGTGGGACGACTGAATTCGAACGCATTAGCTAAAGACCAAGCTTTGGAATATGTAAGCGCTTGGGGTCTCAAGAGTATTTGAAAAGCTTGGCCGTTTGTCAGGGTTATTTATTCAAATAATTAAATAGACATCTTAGATATTGAGTACGTGGTTTTGATTGATTGATTGACAGATTTAAAATATTTAAAATATTTGCTAAAATTAGGAGTCCGCAAACAGTCCGCACCCCGCAATCCGCACCCCGCATTTTACCGACAGCTTGTAGCGATCATATGGAATTAAGCTAGAATTCAGGGTCTGGATGGGGTTAACCGACTAGCGACAAGCGGACAAAAAAATAACTGACTACCGACAAACTTAATTGGGAAACATTTACTGATTACCGACAAAAAAATATGTACTGACTACCGACATTTTATTAATGATTCGGTTAGTCATATCAAGTAAAATAACTAGCCATTTCTAATAGAAAGTGAAGTGCTGCGAGCAGAAAACAGCTGGTGTATCCACGTTAGCAGAACTGTTCCCCTAAAACTCACGAAAGTACACCGCTTTCTCTGATATATGAAATGTTTCTTGTCTATCTCTTGTGCGTTGTGTGACGAACACTGCTAGTTGACCTTCAATGTTGAACTACAAAACATAATTCTCCAGAATCAGTGTCGGACACACACAGTTCAAAATATTTAGCACTGAGTAAAAGCAATTTTTCAAACAATCACAAACGGCTAGCGTTGGCAATGATTATAAAACTAACTGATTTTAAAAAGCTAGTTGTACGTTGCATCACGGTCAAAGATACCGCATTGTCTACTGTACTATTTGACGCTTTAGATCAAACGAATGGTAAATACAATTCCATCACATACAAAGTATAAAATTTTCTTTCATGGGGTAACCAAATATATTGCAGAGATTCTCAGCGCGACCTCACTTCATACTTATTATCTTGGCTTGAATTGATTCGGCCCGTAGACGAGCTTCGATTCGAACAGTAATACGCAAAATGACCCGTTACAGAACATTGCCCTCTCGAAAAAATATCACTTAGCATTTTGTGATTTTCATTTATACTTCGAGAAACATAAAACCTCTCGAATGGAATCGCACAGGAATCCCAATTTATCCCTGTGACGTCAAGGCTCGCCATGAACATACCACCGTACATAAAAATCGAGTTCGCGGATCAATATTAAGCCGGTGACGTCATAAATCGCACAGGAATCCCACATCAAGAATAGTATTGCTGCTCGCTTCGCTCCCAGCAATTACTCGTGCCCAGGCCTTTAGGCCGGGAACGAGTTATAAAATGCAAATGTTTTTTTTTTTTTTCTCTCTCTGTTCGTCACCAGAAGAGGCCTTTCTTGCGCAATCGGTCACGTGTTAAAGCTCCTGATTGGTTCAGAGCGCAAGAAACAATGCCCTTCATTCATCACCTTTGAGCGAGTGCGAACTCTTCGAAGGTCTTCGAAGTGAACGCCAGTCAGGAACTTTAGGAATGCAAGATGGCGGACAGCCCAAAAAATAGCTTTCAGAGACAGGCTTTTCCAGCAGTGAGACAATAGAAAATGGAGCTTTTAACTCGAGATATACCTAGACACTTATAAGAGCTTCAGAATGGGCTGTTATTTTGGGCTTGATCTCTAATACTTTGACCAAATATCGAACTCTCAATGGAGTACTGAAGCTGAAGCTCTCGCGACTCGTAGCAATTCCTTTGAGCTGGAGATCTACGAATTTCTCACCCTACATGTTGCTAAACGAACGCACATAGAGGCAAGTCAATTATATTTTTCATTCAAGCATTCAATAGATCTTGAAAGGTTTTTGTATTGAATTTTAACACAATTCTGGCCAGACAATGTATTTATATATTTTCATGGAACCAAGGCTCTATTTGACCTGATTCGTTTGGTCACGTAATGGATAAAACATCTGAAACATGAACGAAAAACATATATACACGATTTTTAATTTGTTATTGTCTCAAAAACGTCGTTGTAGAAGTCTTTACAGCAAACAATTGAGATATAAAGTGAAATAAAAAGCTGAATAAACTGGTATATTTTTGCATGTTGGAGACATCTAATTAGTAATACCCAGTGAAAAATAATGCCCCTCATTCATCACCTTTGAGCGCGTGCGAACTCTCCGTAGTGAAGGCAAGCCAGGAACTTTAGGAATGCAAGATGACAGACTTCAAAGAAAATAGCTTTCAGGACAGGCTGTTCCAGGAGTAGAACAATGGAAAGTGGAGCTTTTAACTCGAGATATACCTATATACTTATAAGAGCTTCAGGATGGGCTGATATTTTGAGCTTCATCTCCAATACTTTGACCAAATATTGAACTCTAAATGGAGTACTTCAAAGCAGGCCCTCGCGATAAAGACTATTTCCTATGAGCTGGAAATCTACGAATTTCTCATCCTACATGTTGCTAAACGAACATACATAGAAGCAAGGCAATTATATTCCTCATTCAGGCGTTCATGACAAGAGAGCTTGAGAGGTTTTGTACTGAATCGTAATATTGGAATTCTGAAGCAGACCATTGCATGGAACTTGACCTTGATTGCGCGTTTGGTCAGGTAACGTCTTTTATTACTCGTGCCCAGGCCGTAGGCCGGCACGAGTCTAGGTTTACCGTTCAATCAATCTATCTATCTATCTATCTATCGTCGTAGTCGCAAATGTGTATGCAAATTAGGCAGGCATGGAAACGAGGCCACGCACGTTCCATCGCGACAACATGACTCAGCTCAGTTTGACTTGCATCAAGTAGTAAACTTTCTGAGCAAAACAGAGTTATTTTCACGAGTCAGGAATGTTTAATAACTTAAACTTCACTATAAATGCAGTCGGATCGAGCCATTGCGTTATAGGAGTCTCTCGTGAGTCTCAATCAAGGTAAATTCCCCGGGGGGGGGACTCCTATATATAAGAGGACGGGGATGCTCGTCGGAAATTTTAAAAAAGACCCCTAAAAGGTACCAAAGTCATATCCGGGTGGGCGTGGCAATACATGATTTTTACCCCTAAAAGGTACCAATTAAAAAACACTAAATTTAACATTTTGCATATTTTTAATAGTATTAAAGACGAAGTCTTCGAATGCCTTTCACTTACAAAGTTTCTGAGGACACTTGTCATAAATCGTAAACCTATTTCTAAGAAACAGTAACGAATCAAGCAAAACCTGAAAAAAATCACCCTAAAAGGTACCAGCTAGGTCTCTAGTAGTCCACTATAGTCTGAGACACCCTAAAAGGTACCAGATCGCTGATTTTGACCCCTAAAAGGTACGACGAGCATCCCCGTCCATTTCCGATCGGAGTCCCCCCCCCCCCCCCCCCGGGGTAAATTCAAGCTTCTTCATTCAAAATTGACTCACAAATCGACGATAACTTATATTCAAATGTTAGCTTGCAAATCTCGCTTTCTAAAACATGACTAAGCTGGTTTGAGACATATATTTATATCCCTCTGTTGTTTAGACTTGGAATTTTTAGATGACTGGCATTTTCATGTTACTGACAAAACTTTCTTGATTCGAGGCAGTTGAATTATATTTCCATGTTCGATTTGATTTACTAAAAGCCGGCTAAAGTGTCTTTCACTCGTCAAGATATTTGTGTTTGGTGCTAATAATCTCTTTGGTACTTAGAGAATAATTTGAAGGATTCAAAGCGTTATCAGTTCTGGAATTATATTCCTTGTGCAGTCAAGAGCGTTCATATTTCCAGTTTGCTGATTTTGAAAATAGGCAAACACAGGGAGCCCAAACCAAGAGTTTGGTTGTACTTATCAAGAATTTATGCCTTTTATTTCATTTTGATATTCTACCTCTAAGCTATTATAGTACATTTTTGTGTTAAGTCTTTGTTGCGTACATCTATTTGAAACTGTATAGAAATTACTCACACAATAAGTTTTCAGGGAGGTGTATCTCATTTATTAGCCAAGTTTGTATGATAACCTCTGTCTTCATGAGGAAGATGTATAAAAGGAAGATTGGTGCAATAAATCACTTGATGAGAAACTTAAATGCTGAAGGATTTGTTTTCTGCCTTGTTTCTGGTGCTTTTCTCCAGTAATACACTGCGGTCAGAACAGTGCTTGTGATTTGTTCAAGTAACAAAGAATGGTAAAACAAAAAAAGGAGAGAGATTAAATGTAGAACAAAAGGCATTGTTCATCATAATCCACATATTTTTTTTTACTGAAATGTTTGAACAAATCACAAGCTTCATTCTAATGGTAGTGCAGGATTACCCCTTTTCTCTGGATTATCCTGTTCTCCCATCCCCAGAAAAAATTAGTCAGCAGGAATGTGTGTGCATAGAAATTTTGATTTATTGTTCCCCAAATTGATGCTTAGGCAATCGAGCACATTCCTTTGCTAGTAAAAGAATTGGCTAACTAATAGGAGACTAAATCTTTTTGTTTTCTTTTGTTTTCAGTAACAACATTACTAATACAAACCAAATAGTCCTTTTTCTTTCATCTGCAAAGTAACTCTAGAATACATTAGACACCTAAATTTTATTATTTGAAAATATTACAAATTGGATGGGCAACCAAGCAAATAAACTGATGGCTGGCATCTAGCTTATGTAAGACCACAGGTATCCCAAGCTGGCTCAATTCCTTGGGCTGGGCACGAGTAAACGCACCATTGTGCGTCTAGTTCATACATAAAACATCCGAAACATGAACGAAAAAATACAGTATTTGTCAATTGTGTCAAGATGTTCAGTTCTTGAGATCGATAGAATAAAATGAGAGATTATTATATTTGCCTTTAGTTTAATAATTGAACATGTCAAAAAATGTAAATAATTTGGCTGTCACGGTAGTCCGATATACAAAGTCATAAGTAGACGCACTGAGTGGGGTTTTTTTTCGGGCTACACAAATGTGTGTGTATATAGGTGTAGTAGAGACGACAGAGAGAAGACAATCTCCAGTTTGCTAGGGCGATGTTTCTCACCGAGTTAACCAAAAATGTGAAAGTATGCCTTGTTGAAGGAAAAGCAGTGCGCGGCCGCAAGCGTAACTAGAACGTTTCGGAATCCAAGTTTCTCCCTATACTACATCATCCCACATCTTTTTTGTTACGAACCCATAAAACTGAAAAGCGACGGTGTTTGGAAAAAAAACATTTTGGAACTCTTAGACTCGAGTAAACAATCCAACGCGTAATTTGAGAATGAAGATTGACGGTGCATGAGTTTGACTAATCGTCGCGGGTCGCGGGTCGCGTGTTCGATGTCGCGGGTGCGGGTGGTTGGTCGCGGGTGCGGGTAGGATGGTCGCGGGTGCGAAATTCAAAAATAAAAAAAAACTAGACGCCTAATAGGCGTTCACTCGGGCTACACCTGTGTATAGTACTTGGGGAGAAATGGATAACAGAAGTTGATGGAAACCAGTTTGACTTGTCAGTGTCTTTTGATTGCAAAAATGCATGACAAGTACTCCCAGAGTAGAACACAAATTATATTGGGGAGAAAGTACATAATTGTACCACATAATTTGTACATAATTGTACCACATCGTGGTGGTTATTAATATACTGCTGGTCTTTTTATCACACCAGACATATACAGTATACAGTCTGCTTTGTTTTATAAATGCCTACCAAATGGTCCAATATGATCTATAGATAATACATTATAGCTCAGACAATTTAAATTTCTATTCTGTACTTTTTTACTTTGACTTATGGAAACAAAAGTTACAAACTGTGGCAGACTGTTTTGATGTCCAAGTTAAAATGATTTTGATATTGCTGTTGTCACATTGGTAGATTCTAGAAGTACCACAGTTACCTTTCTATGAAATCATTTCAGTTTCTTAACACAACTTTTCAATGCATGTATTACCATGTTTTCAATATGGAGCAGATCAATAATTATAGCAGTAGTCAGTTGCTGATCTGGCTTTATTTGAAGAAGTGTAATGTCATACAATATATGCTCAGTACCGATACCATATATAGCTCCTCCATGCACATCAATCTGATACTACTACATACAGTAATATCTTCAATTCAGTCCACTTTATCTTGTTTCTGTGAACATGGTTGCACAAAGCTTGTACAAATTTGTGGTTGAGTATCACTTTTCATTGATTGAAAATATCATTTTGTACATTGTACAAATATCATATTGTACATTGTATAATTCTTCAATTGTTGCTAATATAAGGTCTCATAAACATTACTATCATTTCCATGATTATCCATCACTATATTTTTATCTGCTAGCATTGAGCATGATTGACAATAAAGTGCATTCAATATTAAATCATGACATATTTGTACAAAATACAGATTGCACTAAATATTTATAAGTTAATAATAAAAAATCATTTGTTTTCCATTGTTTATTTGGTGTAATTTTGCACCATTTACTAATTCCTGTTTCCTGGCTTAATTATTGAATACACGTTAGTCACCTTATTACGCAAAGGCAAGAATCTCCTTGGCTTTCTAGTTAAATAAACATTGTAGATATTGTTAGTTAATTAGTTCGTTTTTAACACGGCTCTCAGGAAGAGCATGACTGTAGACACCGTGTAAGCAAATATTATGTGCAAGCAGTGGTGAAATATTATTAATTTATAAAACAAACTACTGATCTAATTAAAGACAATATCTCCGTGTCTTAAGGCCGATTTACACGGTACGATTATCGCACGCGACTTGACGTATACAACACAAGTCGTGCCGTGTGAATGCCCCTACGACTTCTCTAAGACAGTCGCGCGCGACCTAAAACTTGTCGTAGGGGCATTCACACGACACAATTTTGTTCTAAGATGTGTTGTATACGTCAAGTCGTGAGCGACAATCGTACCGTGTAAATCGACCTTTACATGTCTGTCCTCAAGTGAAGTTCGCTGCCACAAATCGATCTGTCTCGTGTTCTTGGGCGATCAAGACATTATAGACTCTAAGTTGATTACAACAGCTGGTAAGAAGGTCATCACTAAATTCGAGAATTCGATATTAACGATTAAAGCAAAGTATATTGAGATTAAAAGCCAATAGTTCGAAAAATTCCGAATTCATAGCGTCCGCCATTTTGTTTTCAATCTCTCGCGACCACAGGAAGCCTCGTGGTCAACAGTGTACCCCAAAGGCTTCTGGGTAATTTGCCGATTTGCGACGTTGATAGATTGATAGATTGATAGATAGACCGAAAAGGTAAACCTAGACTCGAGCTACCACAGGTAGCCCGAGTAATAAAAAAAAGACAAAAACCTAAACAAAGGGTAGAAAAATCGAAGTACAAAAAAAAAAAAAAAACAGGATTCACGGAATTTAATATTTCCAAATCATTCTGCACTGTAGTAAATCGATCCGCTAACTTATTCAGCCGTCACACAATTAACAATGCTTCCTGCTCCTCGAAGCTGGGAAATAAAGACTTGGGCAGGATTTAATGGTGGACAATGGCTGGAGTACAGCTTTAAAAACAGGCCCTTTGAGCAGTAAAAAAAGCAAAGTCGAGCTTTTTACTCGAGGCATACCCAACTCCATTATAAGAGCGTTAGAATGGACAGCTATTTTGAACTCGGTCTCCGATTCTGCGACCAAAAATTGAATTCTAAAGGGACTTCTTCGAGTCGTACACTTTCCCCGTCTCAAGCATCAGATGTAAGCCAGAATTGGCGAGCTCTTATCATCAAAGCAGAGTGCCCCTCACAGTTCTCACTGTATATGTTGCTCAACGAACAGTAATAGAGGGAAGTCAATTGTATATTTCCCGTCAAACAGTTATGAGAGCTAATGGGGCCGGTTTTTGTACTAAATTTGAATATCGAAAACGAAGGAGACTGAAGTTCTGTGTTGTACGTGCTCTGATGATCTGATAGTATGCGTGTTTTATGTTTTCATATTAAAATATGAAAGAAAAATGTAGATGAGTAGTTACTATGTTAGTGAGTCGGTTGTAGAGCCTTTAAGACAAACAATTCAGACGATAAGTGAAATAAAATCAACTTAAAGAACAAGATATTCGCTTGAATTTTACGAGGTCTTAAAGAAAACCAGACTCTTGGAATGTGGGGTCAAGGTGGATTGGCAAAAATCTGTCACGGAGCTCTGGAAGATAAGTAGGGCTTATCAAAGTAGGATTCTTGTCAAAGTAAATTAAAAGGCTGTACACAAACGTACAATTATTCAGGCTGAGCGTTTGTGTCAGTACTTCAGATCGATAGAATAAAATGGGAGATTGAACACTCTATGTGGTTGAATTCTATTTATCTTTGGTTTGATCATCTTGAACATTGAACATGTCTAAAAATGTAAATAATTTGGCCGTCATGGTAGACTATTTATATGGCATGGTAAATTGATACAGTTCGTTAAGTGGATCTAAGTGGGACAGTTCGGGCAAAATTAACCTTGGGCACGAGTGAACGCACGAGTGCGTCTAGTTATATATGGAACGTGGCTAGTGCTTTGACCTTCTGTCTGGGCCTAGGCATATATCGGCAGGCAAGTCAAGATACGAATTTCAATTGTTTTCTGACATTTCCGGGCTTCAAATTACTCGTGCCAACAGATACCATTGTAAGGGCGAAATCCGAGATCAATTGCATCTCATTCTACAAAGAGAATTACGAATAACGATAAAACGCACTTTTATACATAGTAGACTTAACATTTCGATAGTTTAACGTAATGTTTTAATGATTAACCTATATTTACCGACAACCGACAAAGACCGAAAATTTTAACTGACAACCGACAAATTGCTCAAATTTTAACCGACAACCGATATGCGGACCCCATCCAGACCCTGAGAATTACACCAGTACAGAGTAAATAAATGAACCATATCTTACCTCCAATCAGTCCTCTCTGAGATTTCAACCCCGATTTCAACGCTTCCAAACTCAATACTTCACTTCAGCCACACAATAATGTCCATACAACGATCAACAGCATACTAGTCAATCTGACATTGGACCAGCAGAGAAGTAGGTTTTTCTAAAGCATAGATTACGTCGGTTGGCATTGGCTTTCTGCGCTAGGCGATTTCGGTGATATTTGAGATGTTTGGTGATGCTTGCAAATTTCCGGCTTCGTCACGTGCTTTGATGAAATAAGAAGCCGACGGGGATCGAGGGAAGAAAAGGAAAAGGAGTTCAGGAAGACTAGCATGAAACCCTTTACCTATGGGGTCATTGTCAAGTATCTTTTTATTGTTTAGCGAAATGATTTATTAATAACCCAGAAAAAATGTCGTTATTTGGAAATGATCGTTTGACAAAGTTATTTTCCAAAAATAGCCTGATTAAGTATTTCTCAAAATTAAGAGTTTTGTAATATTTGGTTACTCACAAATGACCATTTTTATTCTTTATTTTAATGTTTGTTTGTTTGTTTGTTTATTTGTTTGTTTATCTTTTCTACAACTTGTAATGGATTTCTTGATTCCAGGGAGTTCTTCGCGCACACTCTAGAAGTTTACGTTCCGCTTCGTGGATAATAGAAAATTGACTTTGATTTTGATTTTATATTTTACTCTACGGTTGTCGTTTGCCGCAAACGTAAATCTTAAGGTATCTTATTATCCTAAAACTTCATATGAAGAGCTTCAGACTTTCCTTTCGCTTGGATAGAACGGATCGTCAGACCTTTCGGGACTGTACCCCTTTCAACTTGCACTTCCAGATTAGCCACTCTAATGTTAAGTTCTTTTTAATTTTGTTACAACTATCACAGGGGAAAAAAATGTCAATTTCTAACTTGGGGTTTCCCTAGGTCTAAACTGGGAGTCTGTTCTATTCTACTTGGGAAATCTGTAATACCCAAACTTGTAAAAATAGAACAGACTCCCAGGGATTCCCTGGTTGGACACAGGGGAGCCCCATGTTAGACCCAAGCTGGGAATTTACATTTTTTCCCCTGTGTATACATCTGTATACGCTAAATTTCTGAACGTGCCTAACGTTAATACTTCCCATGGAAGTGATTAATTACTATTACATGCTGTTTCGGGACGTCCGAAAACTCCGCCTTGACTATATATATGTTATTATGTAATAGAAATTTGGGTTCCATTCGACTGGCGCTAGTAATTTTGAGGAGGGCTCGCGCTTCACACCTGCAAAAGTGGATTATTCATAATTGTAATAGAACTGAGTGGAGTACAATTACAACTTGGCCTGAAATCACAAGAGGGATTACAAAATTGCAAAACAATTTGTTAATCACTAGTGTGATTTTGCACAGCACGAAGTTTTATTACCTATTAATCATATCCATTCTGAAATCACTCACAAATTCTGCAATTTGGTTGGTTAAAAAGTGTGCTATTTAAGCATTAATAGCATGGTTTTGGATCATTAATAGTTTTGTGAAATAAAGCATGTTGACTTCTTTCTGGCTTCAAAGATTATTTTTTCATTTTAGGATTTTAGACCATATATTTTTATTCTTCCACGTTCTTTTATTCATTTCTTCTTTCATGTTCTTTTATTCAACAAAGATTTTTGTAATGACCACGTTTTACAACCGCGCGTGACCACATAACTTGCACGGTTTGTCGAACTTTAAAATTTATACATTCACCAAAAAGTTTCAAAATGGATATAATTAACACAATGACGGTGCATTTAAATGTTCAATATCTTCTTGCGCACTAACTGGGGACACCGTGTACTCTCACACATACTACCACTACATTCTAATACTCTATGCACACAACTCTCAGCTCAGTAGTTCATTTCACTGAAGGAGGATAACTAGAGGACCCGCAGAAAAACCTAAGCATGGAAGAGCACGAACTAACAAACTCAAGTCGTGATGCTGGGAATCGAAGTCGGGACGACCACAGAGGTGACAGACCGGCGCTTTTAACCGCTCAGCCACCCTTGCATGCTACCCTATATTCCAAGTTACGCTATAAAGCATCCATTGGGGACTCTTCATTTAAGGGCAAGTATTATAGAGTGACTCGTATCTTGCCTACATTTCAAATCAACTAAAATACTTTTTTTTCTACAGCGGCTCGCGCTCGCGAGAACTATTTTTGATCGAGTATATACTCGACTTTCATAATTATACATGCTATATTTTTACAATAAATGCTGAAAATGAATATTTCTAGAAGAGCAACTCGTTGGAATTATCAAGAAATGTGAGCAAGTTTCTAAACAAAACGATTATTACCTCCTTGACAAAGTAGGAGGATTTAAAGTTTTGAAAATGCACCAAAAGAGCTGCTATTCATTCGAAGACCACGTGCATGCAGAAGTTTTGTATAACTATCAGTCCACTCCCATGACACTTCTGCACGTTTTTGATGTCAGAGGCAGAGACATTGAAACGTCAGGTTTTAACATCGTTAGTCTTTACTGTCATATGTTGATACAATTTTGCTTATCTATCTACCCTCTAGACTGCAAGTAGTCCACGTTTCCCTCTGGCTCCAGCAAAAAATGATTTTTACCTGTTTCGGTTAGAGATTTTATAATAAGTGGACGAGTGAAAAATGGGGTGAATCGAATTTGGGAGTAAAAAAAGGAGAGTAAAGAAGAGGAGGAGATGAATTTTACCGATTATGGAGGGAAAAGTGGGGCTCTACTGCTCACAGTGTATTCGTCCTCTTCACACATCCGCTACCTCATATTCTGTATATTGCAATTGTGTGTGAACAACAGACATCGAGGTATGTTAATTTTTCTTGCGAGGGACGTAAAAGAAATCCTTGAGGCAAATGAGGGAACAAAACCGCATTAAACTCAGCTCAGATTACTGAGTTGGACTCATAATGAGGAGCACCCAATATAACGCGTACCCCACAGTGATAAGTAAAACTTATCCACAACATAATGAATACAAGCAATATATATGCATGTTACCCATTTTATTAGTACTTGTAGCCTTAATTTTAGACAAGAGTTTACTTCCATGAATCCGTGATGCATCAGCGAGTATTATACTTTTTACAAATTTCCCATTTAAATCGCAATTTCCCCTTTAAATCCAATTTTCCATTTCAATCCCGATTTTCTATTTCAATCCCAATTTCCCAGCTTTAAATTAAAATAATCAAGGTGATTATAACTTGCTTTTGTTGACCTTTGTATGCTCTATGCCAGGGGTACTCCTACATTAGGGAATTAGGGAATTTAATTAAGGATGTGTGTGGCGAGGGCGTGTGAGTTTGAGGGGAGGGGGGAAGGGAAGTTACTACTTATAGTGTGTCCTCTCTATGGCTCAGTCTGTCGGTTTAGAATGGTATGATATTAAATGGGTGGCACAATAACTTAATTACTTTTAGGATATACCCCTAGGAGTGCCAAGCCAATTACATGTTATTTATGATAGTATTAAGAACTTTATCAAGATAGAGAAGCTGGCCTGTGATGTTTTGCTGTTCATCCCTCCAACGCATATCCTTGGTGTCATAGTATTGATCAAGCACGTTTAGTGACCATGGGATGTTAGCTTCCTTCATCTGCTTCACAAGATACCTTGCAAACTTTTTCACTTCGTACTCTGTGAATCCACCGTTATTTAAGCTCATCGGCATCCATGCACCAAAGTAGGTTTTGATCCCTGTGGCTGCAGTGAAATCCAAGGCTGGTTGGATCGCATTGTCGACATTTTCTTTCCCCACTTTGTTGCCATCACCTTCCCAATGCTTTTCGCTGCCTACTTTCTTGTTGGGCCCTGATGCATACAGGTGCCATTCAGCCATCAGATATTGGTCACTTGTTAAGATGGCAGAATCGATGTCTGTCAATCCAATAGCTGTCTTCTTGGGCGAGGCGAGAATCAGGATGCGGTTAATATTGTTGCCACCAGTGTTGCGAATTGCTGTAATCACCTGCGCTGTCCACTCATTGTACTTTTTGGTGTTCTCGCGAAGACTTTGGCTGCAGTCCGTGAATTGGCATGTATCTTTACCTGGAAAAAAACACACAAGAAAGGCGTAAGAAATATCGATCAGAATACAGTCAAAGCCCGATCCCTGCAGAATCGTCGACTGTTATTATTTTATTTAATTCATGTCTCAACAATTCACATCAAAAGCTAAAGTTTTTCTTTCTTTTCCTTCCTCCTTTCCTTCCTAGCTCCTTTCCTTCCGTCCTTCCTTCCTTCCTTCCTTCTCTTCCATTTTTTCTTTCTTTCTTTTTTTTTTTTTTCTTTTTTTCTTTCTTTCTTTCTTTCTCTCTCTCTTTCCTTCTTTCTTTCTTTCAATCTTTCTTTCTCATTGTTTCTTTCTCTCTCTTTCTCTTTGTTTCTTTTTTCTCTTTCTTTCTGTCTTTCTTTCATTCATTCTTTCTTTCTATTTCTTTTGTTTGTTCCTCTTATTTTTCAACAAAGAAATCAACTTGTGACTGTATGTAAAATATTTGATTGAGAGGTAGTGAGTGTGAGTGACGGATGTAGAGCTACTAGTGTGGATATGCTGCTCTGCTCTGCTTGCATCTGCACTATGGAAGTGGTATTATCATGCGCATGTTGTAGAGGCAGTGACATGCAACCGACTGAAATTCTAAATTCTAAACAACTGTTACCTAACTCTGTGAACAGGTTAAAGCTCAATTTATGGTCTCGGTCTTTAAGTTTCGTGGCTACAGCTGTCCACCAAGCTATGTAGTCCTGGCGGTGTTGGTCCGTGGCATTTGCCTCGGCTTCATGGTGAACCCACGAGATGATAGGAACAACGCCAACCTCTAAACACTTATCTACAACTCTAGCTAAGTCAGTCAAAAATGTGTCGAAGTCTTGATTGCTTGCGTACGGTGGCGTGTAATTGTCCAAATCTGCTCTGCAGCGAAGTCTGAGATTTCTGAAACCTTTGTTGTAGACATCGTGAATGTTGGCGTCGTTATATTTTCTCAGAGGTGGCCATCCCTTGAAGTAATTCGTAGAAAAACCTTGTTCGATGATGTTTTGGTAGTCTGCTGGACTTATTGGAGCAGCTACTGCCTGGAATCTTGGCTGGAAAGGGGATTGTAGGAGCAGCAAACTCATGACAAAGATACGAAAACCCATAATCATCGAAACTGATAGCGCCTTAACTCGTGAAGTCGTCGTCTCTGCAGAGAATGGTTTCAATCAGATTGCTTGTCGTAGAAGTGAAAAATGCAGCTGGGACTTAAGTACTTTCTGTATGATCAGGTTATTTTTGATCATAGACACTCGTCATTATTTACTCGATTCTGATTGGTCGAGACGAGTGCAATTAATTGTTAATGGCACTTAGTGGAATGCAATTAAGTTGATGAATATACAGCCAATCTAATGACCACATCAAATCAAAAGAGATTTAGACTTAGATTTACTAGACTATTGTAAATATCACCTGCCTAATAGAATGTTTATCATTCTAGAGTATTCAGAATAAGCTTGCTTTGATTTTCGCTTTCATTGGTTCTGAACTGTGGATTCGACGTGCAAAAATCATACTTCATGTATGCCAAAAATTACTATTTCATGAGACACCTGACATTTACTTTAATTAGTCGTTTTTCCCCGGTTGGACAACGTTAATGAGATAGATTGTATTATAGTTAAGAAAATTCGTACGTACGGTCTTATCTAGTACAATTTGGAGTTAATAGGGCATATTCGTAATGTTTTGATAGTTTTCGTACTTGGACGAGCCTTTAGTCGAGTGCAATTTGAAAATTTTAAAACATCACGAGAACCTATTAATTCCAAATTGTAATCGATAATAAGATCAGTCGTAAGTACGATCCATCTTGCGAAGATTCAAGCGTTAGAAAATCCCTCTGCCAGCAGGACAGGTAATCCAGACTCGAAGTTTCTTAAACTCGATTTTTACCGGACTTAACTGTGGTCCCGGAAACATTATAGATGAATCTATCGCATCTTGAAAAATAAATGACTTTTCTTTAATAGTTTAGACTAAGATTCTATGAAATCCAGACGGCACAAAAGACAGAATCCTTTTGAATGTTTTCGCAATTAGACGAGCCTGTAGGCGACTGCAATTGGAAAACTTTCACAACATCACAAGCACTGCCTATTAATTCCAAATTATACTTGATAAGATTGTACGTACGATTTCCTTTCTATAATAATAAAAGTTTTCTTAGAAAAGTTTTCTTAGATATTATCAATTTAGAATTGCAAATATATAAACATAGTTTTTTAATAGTATTTTTTGTATATGGCATTATATATCATAAGTAGTATTATTGTAAAGAGTTTCATTTAGAGAAGCGCATTTGGGCACATTGGAAAATGCGCTATACAAATAAAGTTATTATTATTATTATTATTATTATTATTATTATTATTATTATTATTATTATTATTATTATTATTATTATTATTATTATTATTATTATTATTATTATAATACATATATGTATATATATACATCCATCAACTTGATTGTACTGTGCTGAGTACAATTGACAATCACCGACCTTATTAACGCGATCTGATTTTTTAGACCATGAAGGTGGGATCTTACTCGTGAAAACATCACCACCCGAAAGATCATGTCAAGATCGACAGAGGTGAAAAATGCATTGCGCAAACTCGAAAGTTTTAAATAAAACCAATGGCGATTTAGTAAAACTTGAAAGCGAAGGCGGTTCGTGAAAAGTCAGTGCTTATCTTTTTGTAAAAGATTGCTTTAGTTGTTCTCCTTTCTTGTTTAAATAACACCCGAGAAATTCGCATAATGTAACGGCAGTTGAATTAACGGTATTTTTATTTGTTAACACCAACGCGTCCACGAATTCTCGCCGAATTGTCGATCATGCGCAGTGCGTTTTTCGCCGGTGTCGTCCAGATCAACATATATTGGTACTTTTAATTTGATAGTTTAGGATGAAATATTAAAAAGATACCAGAGATGAGATTTATAGCTAGGGTTTTATTAGTATGGGATTTTGCCGCCATGTGTACCGCAATTTTTCAAATTGCGTGAAGTTAAAAATTGACACTTTTGTCTAAAAGAAGATAAGAAAAGTGTGAACGTTTAATGCCAAATGCTAAGTCGTTGCGGAGCTATAGGACCTATAGTAATTTTTTATATCTTCTGATTTTTCATCAAACGACTAAACTATAAAAACATCCAGATATGTTGATTGGGATCTTTCAGGTGGTAGAAGCTTCTTCCACGAGAAAAATCCAATCTGTAGGCAGAAAATGGCGGATAATGAAAGCATTTAAAAAGCCATCAAATAAAACTGAGACATTGAGTGTGATAGCGGCTTATCTTGCGAAGTCGTCAGCCAAATTGCAAATAATCATGGCTTTATTTAGATTACTTCACTTGTCGTAAAACCAAACTTTCTGAAGATCTAAATTGATCGTGAGGTGGCACGAACTCTTATACTAATTGATGGTATATTAATTGGTCGATTTCTTATACTATTTTGGTCGTATATACTCATCACTATTGCTCGAATCTGATTGGTCTAGACGAGTGCAATTGATTATTAATGGTTATATTCACGATAGGCTCCATAATGTTTTCATATTGTAATGCAAATTAGTCATGGGGTCGTCAAGGAGCAAACATTGGAACAAGAGACCATTTTTCAAAGATCTACTTGTCCTAGAGATTTTACTTCACTTTTATGCCAGGTATTGTTTCATATCATCCGAATCAAAATTATATCAATAAAGCAACTGAAGTCTCATGATTTAAAGTGCTACTTTGATAAAAAACGGTCAAATTTTATTGAGCAGAAACTTCGGATAATAAATCTTCAAGGGTTTACTTATCACCAGTTAAAATGTCTTTTTGGTATTCAAAAGGGAAATACTAGGTTTTTAGCGTTCTTTTTAGGTGTCAGTGATCTCAACTCATGGATTTACTCCATACATTTCTTTGTACTTTATGACTCGAATTGTTCTATCCATTTCTGCTCTAATAATTTTAACTGGTGATCAATAGACCCTTGAAGATTTATTTCACGAAGTTTCTGCTAAATAAAATTTCGCCGTTTTTTGATCAAAGTGGCACTTTAAAGTTTTTTGACTAATCTGCACTATACAATATGAAAACCAACATGGCGTCTTTCGTGAATAAAAGCTATTGCACTAATTACAGTACAATCAAGTTGATCAGTGGATAAATATCAACAGAGAAATCGTAGGTACGATCTTATCAAGTACAATAATCAATAGGTACCGCTTGTGATGTTTTGAAAATCTCAAATTGCACTCGCCTTGCTAAAGGCTCGTCTAATTACGAAAACTCAAAAGGGTTTTAATTGTCTTGCGCCGTCTGGCTTTTATGGAAACTAAACTATTTAAAGAAATATAATGTCATTTACTTTTCAAGATGCGATAGATTTATATCATATTTGCTGGACGACAGTTAAGTCTGGTAAAAATTGAGTTGGAATAAGAAACTTCTCGTAGATTCGGAGAACGTTTATTTGTTTTTAAAATTTCTTTTTTCCTTTTTCTTTTTCTTTTTTAATTGACTATCCTGCTGGTAGAAGAATTTGCTAAAGTTTGACAGGGTATTGATTAACGCGTTATCACTTTTTGTTTTGCTTTGTTTGGTTGTTAAAGTCCTCGTGAAACATCTTTTTCGTATTTTAAAAATCATTTTCTATAGAGCGTGGTAAATTTTTTTTGATATTTTCTTAATTTCACATGTTTTTCGGCAAGGTATAGAAGTTCAAACATGCGTAGATGAAATCAAACAAGCTGAAATTTGAGCTAAGTGCTCTTTGTACATGAAAATGAAAATTGTCCACAAATGGAAAAATTCCAGTATTTTGGTTTGCTTGTTCTTGTATAATCAAAAATTATTCCACGAAATCGACTCATACATAAGCTATTAAACGGCTATTAGCCATGTTCGACGAGGTTGAGTGGAACAATTGTTTTATTTTATCCAAATGCACTGAATATGAAATATAAATTTTCGTTTTTATCGAAGAAAAAAGTTCCCGCCATTTTGAAATGAAAGATGCGCGCCTAAGACAAGTGATTTGAAATTGAACCAGGTTGGACTTTTTCAAGACAAAAATTCAATTGCGCTCCGTGAATGAAAATACCATGCAGTTCTTCTACGCGTACACTCTGGAGACTGTTTTGAATCAAAATATTACCTCGCCGGTGTTTACCAGGATAGCTTCTCTGCTGCAAGACACGATTATGAAAAACACATTAAGTACATTAATAGACAAGATTTTACAATCTCTTGTGCTGTTAACGCTCGGTTACTGCAAACAGTGTGAGCACTAGCCCTGAATTGAGAGACCATAATACTAAGAGAACGAAACTCAGTATTGATGTCTGTGCGATGTGAGCGGCGACTAAGGCTATTTTTAGTAACTTCGCCATCGCGCGCGAACAATAGAATGTCATTTTTGACGTGCGCAAGGACGGGACCGTTTGCTTGCGGCAGTCATGTTTTGTTGTTTGAGAGCCTTAGCTTGCGCGCACGGTTGCGAAGTTACTAAAAATAGCCTTAGTCGTCACGAGCATCGCACAGACATTACTGAGTTTCGTTCTCTTAGTATTATGGTCTCTTGCTATGATTTGACTGAAAACTCTTTACAAAGACTTACGTCAAGATGATGGCTCCGCAAAGGTGGAACTTTAAATTATTTAAAACTATCCTATTCCTCGTTATTTCAAAATTTCAAAATAGTAATCGTGGAAAGTGAATTTTTTTTAATCACGCGGTATATGATGAACTGATTGCCTAGCAGTAGAGGAACCAATCAGAGCGCGCAATCGTTCATATCCAGTGGATTTGAACCAATCAGAGTGCGCGATCGCTCGATCCCAGTGGATGTGCGGCGTCGTAAACTGTCCAGAAGATCCAAAGGATATTTTAAAAAAGTATCGAGAAGAACGGAATCTAATGTCTCAAGAATATATCCCTCCCTTAAATCCGCCAATGCGCGCGAATGTTTCTGTACCGTGATATGAACAGGAGATGACTAGAAGAGCACAAGAAAAGAACTGAGTATTCACTGTTGATTGTGAAAATCTTTTATTAATCAGCGCATGGCTATATGTACACCTATTTGTACAAACATTGATCCTTCACAACATAGAAGCTGAGCTAGACTGAGATGAACAATGGGGAATCTGTTGATTAGATGATTTTAAAGAAGCGTGTAGACGTGGAGGTGGACAGCGACTGAGACAAATTCTTGGTATTCCAAACACAATTATGTAGCGAATTCATATAGCTATTTCAAAAAAGGTTGACGGGGCGAATGACGATCGGCGATTGGTCATTGCACGACCGAAAGGAACTGTGGTCACGCCATTAGACCGTTATCCGGCGCGGAGATATGAATCGCCTATCGACCACTTTGTCCAATAAGGTCTTTACTGTATGAAAATGAAGCAATTCTTGTTACCACAAAATTCCTTTCGGTCGTGCAATCACCAATCGCCGAATGACATTTGTCATTCGCTCCGTCAACCTTTTTTGAAATAGCTATATATAAAGATATGTGGAAATCCTTATATTACTAGTGTACCGGCAGCCATTACGGTTTCAGCTCCTAGGTTCGAGTTTAATGTGATTGGTTTGTCATTAAGCCTAAATCATTACGGGAAAACCAACATAGAACTCATCTCATCTACACTTGATGTAACGTATTTATAAAATCTATTATTGTATTCTATTGTCGATCGTTCTATCTACTGTTTTATGTTTATCGTTATATTTGTATTAATATATCAGGTTCTCCCAAATCATTACATTCATTTTGCTTTTCGAGTGCTCTACATTTTCCAGAATGTTTATATACCTGTTTCAAAAAACGTTGACGTTGGTCAATCTGAATCTGAGACGAAGGAAAAAATAAATTGGTTTGTGTTTATTGACTAAAATGACGAGAAAACATAGTTACTCAAGCATCATAACATATATATTCCAGTATTACAACAAACTGCATCATTCAGCTTTGTATGTATCAAAATTTGCAGCTAGTTTCAGATGTAAGATTCAGATGTCAGATTAAGTTTATCTCCGACCGTCTACGTTTTTTGAAGTAAGCATATCACAGTTGCACTAGAGAAGAAATAATTTTGATAAATGGCCAGCGATGTTTTGTAAACAAACAATAACAACTCGCTCGTCGGCCGGGAAAGCTAATCAAGTGTTGTCATTCAGTGAAATATAAAGCATACGGAATTTATATGAAAGGTTTACGGCATAGAATTCTCGTTATATATGTAATTTTTAAAAGATTTTTGTATCATATCTCTGGTTTAACAATGTTTACCCAATTTAGCCTTTCAAAATCTAGGCGAATGTTTACTTTTTCCGATTAATAAATCGCCAAAAATGTATTCGTTATGCTCCTCAGAAACTGTTAAAGATCATATAGGCCCAACATTTACCTAAGTTTGGATCATTCCTCACCTAATTACCATTAATTTTAATAATGATAATAATAATGTATAATGAGATTAATAGCAATTAAGGCTATATTACACTCATCATATATACATATTTATCAAACTCATTAAAATTCATTAAAAATACACATAAAACTAAAACATGACTAAAATCTTCAAAATCATTGTTCAAAGTCAATAATTTTCTAATTCTCATTCAATTGAAATCATGATAAGTCAACGTTCCCTTATTTTGCTCTTCCATGAACTGGCTGCTTGGACGATAAAGTTATTCTTGGCGCGGTTTGTTCTGAAGATGGGGATCTTGAACTGCATGCCCCTTGACATAGATCTTGTGGTGTATGAGTGAGTATATACATCAGGAAGAAGCTTGTGGAGCTTATGGCGAGGGTCCTGGATGAACTTGAAAAATGACTCACAGAGTTCCTGTACTCTCGTTTTTAATGTTGGTATTGCTGCTTGTGAACAGGCTTTATGATGATTGGGCTCTGCAGATGTTTTACAAGATAAACCAATGATCAGTTCGTTTTACAATGTCTATTCAATGAATTAATCAGTTGACTATTCTCAATTGTCCAAAATTACAATCACTTCAGTACTGTAAGTAGTCGAGTCTATGATCTGCACTCAAATGCAAACCCCAAACACACCTTTATCCATTTCCTGTATGTATTGGGTTGTATTGTCAGTACAGTGTACTTCATTTCAACAATTAAACTAATTCTTACTTGAAATTAATTCTGTTGGGTCTTCCTCTCTGAATGCGGTCTAACAACTTTATATCTCTGATAGTGGTCTTCACACAACCACAGCCATTCGTTGAACTTGTCTACATACGTGCAAACCAAAGGACCAAAGTCACGCCCTGTTGCTTTAATCTCTAAGAATCGAGAAAGCTCACTTCGTTGCAGACCGTCTAGGTCTGATACTTTTAGATCATCCAGATCGTCGTTAAGTGAACCAAGAGTCGTCTTTAGATGAGAGTACTTGTCAAGGTAGTTCTCAAGAAGACCCTCGAGGTCTTTACGAACAGCTTCTGCTGCACTAGCTGCTGCACTGGCTGCTGCTACTCCAGCTTTGCAATGTGGCTCAACAGCAGATGCTATTTTGAAAGGTGCACCAAGAGCTGAGATGACACGCAGAACCTTACATACTCGCTTGCCATATTTCTCGAAAAACTCTTTGGGTTTTCCAACTCGGAATCCAGGCGAATCCACAAAATGCCATTCATCAGGGCATTCACACAGTAGGTGGACAGCATACCCATCTCTGATGTGCGAATATATAAAACGGTCCTTTAAAGAAACACCCTCCAAGTTGATGGGCAAAACAGCAAAGAGTTTTGGACAACAGTGGTCTTCAAGGGTTTCACCTACGATTCGTCCGGATTGGCCAACCGCTGACGGAACAATAACAGAAGAATTCAGTTTTCCGGTCAACATGTCTTGTGAAGTCCCAACGTTGTGACCCTTTGGACAAAAGCCGTCATGACATTCACCAAAGGCAAAGCTTGAAGGGTCATGGACCTTCTTTATTTCACACTCAGGGCAAACAATTCGTACTTTGTATTTAATGCCTTGATAATGACAAGATTTTACATCTTCAATAGTCGACTTGATATTTGGCAGCATACAACAAGGACTGGGGCCTCGTATCGTTATTTTCAAGGAGTTGCTATAGGGCATCAGTTCCAGATGGACTCTATGGAATGACGTTCCTTGCTGGTCGTTGTTTGAATCGCTTTCAAGAGCTGTCCTCTTGAGATATTCCTCTTGGTGAAAAGCGCACATAGTGTGTTCTCTAGTGATGTACACCACATTGAAGCGATAGTAGAGAGGTTGCACGTTGAGTGCAAATGATTCCCGTTTCTTGTTGATGGCTACAATCAAATCGGGAAAAAATGATGGAGGTAGTGCAGGCATATCGTGCACAAAAAGTGCAGAATTGTTCAGTTTTTTGCTACAAGCATGAAAATTGGCACAATGATAGAAGACAACATGCTGACTAATTCCTGATATAGCGCCACGCCCAAAAATCAATACTTCCAGTTTTACACATGTGGAATTAATTTTCACTTAAAATTAAATACAATTGTTGCATTAACTAGTTGTTTCAAGAAATGTGAGAATTCTTTACAAGTACTGTTCCTTTTACCTAACTGACTATAGTGCCCCACCCTATTCCTCGTACTTCCAGTTTTATGTTAATGGCTTTAATTAAATTCAAAATTACTGAAAATAACCGTTTTCTACAATGCTATCACTACCAACTAGTCCTATTTGGTCTAATGATGTATGCCCTTTTCATTTCACATGCACTGCCACACCCTAAACTTAGTACTGCCAGTATAGATACATAGGAATACCTCAAGTCTCTCAAGTATCAAAATTATTCACCTTGTTTTAAAGTCAAGGAGATAGAATAATAGACGGATATGATTGAAACAACGCAATTTGAACAACATGCAACCATGGCAACGCCTTTTCAAAAGTACTTCCAGTAATAGTACATTGTAATTGATTATTGGGGTTACTGGGATTTATCAATTTTGGATTATGGAAAATCTAATATTCAGTAAGGTAAGAATCTTTGACAAGGGAGAGGGCTATTGCAGTTCACTCGTAGCAATCATTAAATTTTATTATTTCAACTTCCAAACAAATTAATTCCATTTGTAATCGCCTCCACAATCACACATGGCTGTGCACACGAACTGCAATTTTGCACATTTTTATCTTGCTGGCATTTACATCTGGTCAGGTGGCTACACATTTCCAAAATCTCTTGCTTAGTTTTCCCACAATTGCGTCAATTTAATCTTTTTGGTCCGCCTTTGTCTACTGCCAAGTGCGGCGCAGAGGGTAGCTGCAACGACTGACCTGGCTTGATAAGCGGTTAGTCTCTTAATGTGATTTTGGCGGAGTGCTGCAGATGGGATGCTGCCCCCATTGACTTGGCTTTTTTGAAAACATTTCCTTCTATCTTTATAGAAGGAAATGTTTTCAAAAAAGCCAAGTCAATGGGGGCAGCATCCCATCTGCAGCACTCCGCCAAAATCACATAATATCACAAATAACTATTTGGCAAAAGTTAGTTTAACTGTACAGTAGTACAACAAACTGCTGCAGTAGACTGACATATATTTCCAACAGATCTTTACATACAGAATCATTCAAAGGCCGTTCAAATGTTGTTTTTACTTTTGCAAACAATACCTTCAAGTCTCCAAGGCAGAGATTTTCCCGAATATAGACATTTCATTGCAGCCCGTGAAGACAAAGAAATGAAAAGTTGAAGTTTTACTTCAAAATCGCGGGACGTTCGTGCGCAGATCTCCAGACTTATTCCAGGCCCCAAAATCGCCCAAAATCGCCCTAAGTTTTGAGTATCTTTGGGGATAGTTTTGCTAAAATCGCCCAAAATTACGGCGATTTTAGTGCCCGGAGTAGGCCTATTTCCAGAACCAGAGTAAAAAGCAATTGAAGATGGGCCCTTTTCTTCCGCTCTCCACCGATGCTCCATTTTAAGAGTATTTACAGTATATTAAAGCTACACGTAAAGATCAGAAGTCGAAACAAGGATAGGAAGTCACTGATATTCGATGGGGGTCAAACTTGGGACCTCTCGCACTAACCAACTGTGCGATCCTTGCTCCTAAAAGTCGTGGAAGCCATGGAAAGCAGGAAGTGCAGCTGCTTTGCTAGGACCTAGTGTTCTGAAAACTTCAAGTACTGCAATAATGTGGAAAGATTTTTCTGCGTCCTCTCCAAACATGGCGACTGCCAACACCACCACATCAGTGTCGAGAGTACGGGTAAGGAGTTTCTGAATTGCATAGTTGACACAATCCTTACAAATGAAAAAAAAGCCTTGAGTCTGATTCCTGAGTGCATGTTGCCAATCCAGTGAATTCCCGTTGTACATCACATGCAAATCCTTGTCCAAAAGAAGAAATCAAGTGTATGTTTCCAGGCAACTTGATGACTTTAATTTGCAAATTTCAACTAAAAGTAAAAAGCTCTCAAAAACCTAAGGAATCCAGCGAATTTCTGTTCAACACTAATTTTTCTCCAACAGAAGAAATCAAGTGTTTCTTGTTGGGCAATATGATGGATTTGCAAATTTCAGCTAAAAATAAAAAAAGCTCAATACCCTGAGGAATCTTTCCCAGTTGCATGGTATAAGAGTACTTGTTGGCTCTACACGCTTTGGTTGACCATGCTGACCAACTTCTAGATATGGTCTGTGATTTGAGGCTATCAGTGCCGCAATATTCGCTCCACATTACATCAACCCTGGAGACATTCTGTATTAAACTGGGTCTTCACAATCATGTGTAATTGATCAGGCTATTGTGAACGGGTTTTCTTTATGTGGAAAATTATAAAATAGTGAGAATTATTGATTGTTACGAGTGAAGTGCAATAACAGTGGCCTTTATGCAGGAATACGTTCAGAAAGATGTCAGATTGCCATACACCCAAACCTAATTCCAGATCATCAATTCCAAAGTATCATTACTGGAAGTACTTTTGAAAATGCGTTGCCATGGTTGCATGTTATTCAAATTGCGTTGTTTCAATCATATCCGTCTATTATTCTCCGTCTATTTATCTCCTTGACTTTAAAACAAGGTGAATAATTTTGATACTTGAGAGACTTGAGGTATTCCTATGTATCTATACTGGCAGTACTAAGTTTAGGGTGTGGCAGTGCATGTGAAATGAAAAGGGCATACATCATTAGACCAAATAGGACTAGTTGGTAGTGATAGCATTGTAGAAAACGGTTATTTTCAGTAATTTTGAATTTAATTAAAGCCATTAACATAAAACTGGAAGTACGAGGAATAGGGTGGGGCACTATAGTCAGCTAGGTAAAAGGAACAGTACTTGTAAAGAATTCTCACATTTCTTGAAACAACTAGTTAATGCAACAATTGTATTTAATTTTAAGTGAAAATTAATTCCACATGTGTAAAACTGGAAGTATTGATTTTTGGGCGTGGCGCTATATCAGGAATTAGTCAGCATGTTGCCTTCTATCATTGTACCAATTTTCATGCTTGTAGCAAAAAACTGAACAATTCTGCACGATATGCCTGCACTAAGGCACAAAGCTGAACAAAAACAGAAGGCTTGTTTGGTGTTCATTTTCGTGGGGAAGTGGTGGCCACATTTCTCGATCAGGCCATCCAACAGGTAGTTTACAAGGGAACAATTCTTCCATATCTGAAATGCTAAAGCACAAACCAACACTTCTAAACAGACTGATCAGTCTGGAACGGTTTTCTTCATCCATGTCGACCCAAAGTTGAGGTAGTTTAGAATGATGCAACACTCCATTACAAATGGCGTCCACACTTGAATGATGGGAGACGAGTGTACGAAGCTTGTTGGAGAGCCACTGAGGATCCAGAATGACGACGTCTTTCATTTCAGGTATGTCCTCATACCAAAGGAAGTCGCCTTGTGAATGAAAGAATCGCAGCATGTTGACAATTGACAGTTTACCTGTCAGCCCTTTTTCATATGCAAGATCCTGGACACGAGATAGCTGCATAAGTGGCTGGTTTTGTAATTCCTCCTCTTGTGACAACTTTGTCTTTATAGACTGGCGAACGGCTAACCATTTTCTAGGTATTTTTTCCGTTTTTGTCCATCGCTTGATATCAGAAATTGACGAGTCGACGTTTGTTTTCAGGCTCTTGATATTTCTGTTTGTAACCCCACTTACTTCGTAGTAACCAAGAACATGCGGAATGCATGTTGAGGAAGAATCAGTCCCGGTTGAGTTGTTAAGGGCATGAAGTGCAAGACTAGCGGAAACAGAGGTACTATCGGCAGTAGACAGCTCTTCAGTATTACAAAGCAAACATTCGTTGTGAGGTTCCAGTGTCCAATCGGAAATGTGATGTGGGATATACTTGCCAATTATTTGACCCAGTAGATGACGAATTCTTTCAAGCACCTGCGCGTTTAATATAGAATGATCGGCATGAGTGCCAACTAGAATGGTGTTTGAGTGCAGATCTTGGCTGGCGATCGTCTGAAGCCAAAGCTCAAGTCTACAGAATTGGTCAGTGGAACGTATGTCTTTGCTAACTGCAAATTGAGCTAAATTAAATACAACTAAATGAAGGCTTTGGGGGGATAAAAACAGAGAATGAGTGTTAAGATATTCTATATCCCCTGCAAGATCATAAACTTTACAGTCTGAGTTCTTCAACTGTAGAGCTGAGATGTCTACACCATCAGTCTTTGTTGGTGGACTGGTCTTTCCTATCCGAATGCTACGCTTCAAACTTTTTACGAGAGTACTTTTGCCAACGCCTTCCTGACCAACGACCATAATCTTTGCCTCTTTGTTAATTACCGGATCTTCTTGAATTGCTTTCAGATATTGAACAATGTCTTGAGCTGATTTCTTGAGAACTTGTATTGGGGGGAAGACCACTTTGTCTTCATCGAAGCGTAGCGATAGAAGATTTTCAAGACCACCAAGGCTGAACGGAAGTCTCGTGAAACCATTACAAGTGACATCCAACACATCCAAATTGATGAGCCTCCCTATTACAGAGGGAACCTCGTCTGTTTTTGTAGCACACTGCTTTAGCACGAGGTATTTCAACGAGCTGATGACATCTGATGGAAATGCAAGACTTGTGAAGTCGACTTTGGTATCAACAATGATAAGCTGTTCCAACCCTTTCAATAAGGAGGGAAGAAAGTTTAACGATAATGTTCCAGTGCAACTTATTATTGTCAAACTGCGAACATTGATTGGAGCACATGAACGAATGTGCTTTAAAATCGAAAAACAGTCTTGTTTGACAAAGCGCAGTGAAATCACATTCTCAGTACATTCCAAATCGTTCGTCAAAGATTGAACATCAACACAAGTACGATATTTTAGTTCATCGACACCCCACCACGTACAATTTGACTTGGAGTATGTAAACGTGATATCTTCAACAGGAAGAAGTCCATTTAATAAATGAATTGTTTCGACTTCTAGATTTCGACAGACACAAATGTCTTCAAGAGAACACAACTCTAAATTTCCTAACCTGTCACTCAAGTGCTTGTCAAGAAATTCTAATTGTATTTTCAAAGACGGGTCAATTGTTGGACAAAATCGCTCTACGCTGATATTGTTCATTATTTGCATCCATTCCTCATCCATAGCTGGTATCAGCTCCACGCTGATTTTACTTATTACTGACATCCATTCCTCATCCAAAGCTGGTATCCTGCTAATCAACAAACGCGCCAAATCATGGGTAATTTTAGAACAACCATTCCGAAAAGTAGCGCAAACTGCTTCTTGGAATACTTCATTAACGCCTTGACCTGACTTTGAAGAACACTCGACATACTTTACGGCTCCAGTAATTTGAAGAAGAATTTGGCTATATTCTATTGGAAAGAGATTACGTTGGCTTGAGCTGTGTTGTCTAAGGTCAGCCTTGACTCCAACCAGTAGAATTGGTTTGTTTGGGTGCATCTCTTGGATAAATGGAATCCTCAAGTTGAGACACTCTTCGAGAGTCCCAGGATCATCAATCGCGAAAAACTCAACGATGACGTTGGCTCTACGGTAATTGAAATTGTTTACGCCTTTGAGGAATCTTACTAACCCACTCGTGTCCCAGATATCTACTTCAAAATATCGTCCATTGACAAAAATAGACTTCCCGAAATAATCCGCGATTGCTGGAAAGGTTTGCTCAAAGCGACCTGTCTTAAACCGCTTGAGTAAGGCTGATTTTCCTGATACTGGGCCATCCAGAACAATGCTTAACACCTTATTTTCCGTACTTGACCTCTGGTCGGCAGCCATATTCAATGCAAGACTCTAAAACAATGAATTATAATTATTCTTCATTAATCCATTCACTCATTTTTTTACTAATCTATATTCATTTATAAGTGAGTGGGTCCTTTGTTTTAAAAATGTTTAATTTGCATCTGGATTCATAGTTCAATTGAATAATAACACTTTTTGCCTCTGACTTGTAAGAGTTTTACTAAGACGTTTCGGCTGTAGCTACTGGTAAAACCAACTGATAAAGACTGTAGCTACAGCCGAAGCGTTTAAAATCTTACAGGTCAGAGGCAAAAAGCATATATTATTATTAAACTGAGTTCCTTATTTTTGACATTTTTTGTTGTTTTTCGATGTCTATTGTTTGTGTGTGTTTTTAAGTAATGGACCAATATAAAAACTGCAGTACTTTCTATTGTTCTGCGGTATATTGCTCTCCCGACATCATAATTTGGAGATTTTCATACCAGGGTTGTATATCAACCTAACAACATGTTTTTGGAGTAAAATGTATTGAAACTCGACTGATTCTTAACAGATTTTATTTTCAGTTTGATACACTTTCAACCAATCACAAGAGTCAAGCAAAGACAAAGAAAAGCTATCAATTTTACAATTTCTGTTGTATTTCAGTAATCCCAGAAGAGCTGCTATCTCTAAAAGGAAATCATGATCATTCAGTAAATAATGAATAAGGGAGCATTCATTTTTTAGGAGGGGGTGGGGGGGTGGGGGGGGGGTGGGCCGGAGGAATTGCAGGAATCATCAAATACAAAAAAATGCAAGCCCCCACTGTAAGGAATTGAACCGCTATATTGATGACCCACCCCACTTCCAAATATGAAAATAGGGTCCCTTGACCTGGATTAACTTTCAGAAAAACATGACCCACCCCCTTTCATATAGTAAATTTCTTTTGGCCCACCCCTCAATTCCTCCGGCCCACCCCCCTCCTAAAACATGAATGCTCCCTAACAATGTGTGCTTCCTTACAAAGTTAATAACGATTTTTCATGTTTTCGCCAATAAGATTTAAACAATACCACAATTAGCACCTTTCTGCATTCCATGCCGTTTAGTACTACAATTCTTGAACAGAACATTACTTAATAATATTCAACAAATGCAATCAGAGGTGTAATGAGGAGTTGGAAGAGGATCCGTCATCCTACCCCTTCTTCTCTTTCTCTTCCTTCTCTACCTCATCCTCCTTTCTTCTTGACCTCCTCTCCTCCTCCCCTCTCCTCTCCTCTTTTTTCCTCCTCCCGTTCAAAAAAAATATCTGAGGTTTAATTGTAGACATCGTTTGATTAAAAATTCTCGCGTTTGATATGTATTCATAAAATAAATTCAATAAATTCAATTTGAACCCAAATACACTGACATGCGCCGTACCCACACAGAGCATGGGATAAAAGCCTGTGATAAAAGCATCTTATAGATCTACAGTATGTGTGTGTGTGGTCCAGGTAGATGTGTATAAAAGTCTTGCTGAAATGCTTGTATTATTTTTGATGTTCTTACCGAAATGCTCCAATCGAAATGTTGGCATTATGTACCAATGTCAAGTTGCGTGACAACACTGAATGACAACCCTGCGTGACAACCCTGAAGACCTGGAAAAAAATTTTGAAATTCTGAAAAATGCGGAAATACCAGAAATTCTACACAAATTGCTGTCAGTTCGAATTTGGTTTCATTTAACAGGTCAAAGTCAAGTGGTCATGTCAAACTTACGCGCGTAATTCGAAACAGCAATTTGGCAACTTTTGGAAGCTATTCTAGTATTGAGTTGCATGGTCTTTCGGACAATTTGTATATGTATATGATAAACATGATTATCTTTTGGATGATGTGTACAAAATGTATAGAATTTCTGGTATTTCTACATTTTTCAGCTTTTTCAGCCCCTTCAGTTTTCAGCTGTTTCAGTTTCAGCAGTTTTCCCGCGACCCTGCTTAGGGTTATAACGTTTCAATCAAAGTCATTGCATGTTCAGTTCTGTATAAATATTACACAAACAAGACGACGTTTCGTTGTCATCTCGACAACATCATCAGGTCGACTGGAAAAGTTATGCAAATAACTCTAAGGGAACTAAAGTGTAGTGGACCGCACCAAGGTAAACAGTGGAATAAAGTCTAAATAAATAGATAATTTGGCCTTAATTAAGTCAGATTGTTCAACAATTCATATACCGAGCAATCAAGCTTCCCACGACATTTTTTTCAGCAGTATTTCCAGCGGTCACGCCTCACGCGTATAAAAGAAGATGAGAACACGAGTTCAGGACCCATTCTGTCGAAACAGCGTGGTTATATAGTATATAATGTAAGGCGACACTGTCTTCGCGTTTTTCTTTCACTCTTCCAGTCTCTTCCTGTTAAAATGTCATTGTTCCCTCCCTTTCCCTCACAGATGTATTTTAGTATATCCTAATCTCAATAGCAAGGGCGAGAGAGAACGCTGAGAATAAGGTACTGTGAAGTTCTTATAGATTTCTTGTGGTCCAGAGTGATAGCAAGTTTGTAAATGTTTACCAATGGCCGAGCCAGGGAGGCAAGGCTCGTCAATGCATTGAAATAAGTGGCGGGCGGTATAACTTATAATTGCATAATATGCAATAAAAATGTTATATATAACAAAATAAAATATGCAAAAAGGTCTTTATGTATTAATAAATAAAAAAATATATAAAAAATTAATCTAATACACATAACGGAATTTAAGCAATTGATCAGTTGCTTAAATTCCGTTATGTACTATAGTATAAATAGTAATTTTAAGCAAATGATATTATAATACACATAACAGAATATAAGCAACAAATCAATTGCTTAAATTCCGTTATAACAGAACAGAAGTTTATGCAACTGATTACTTGCTTAAATTCCGTTATGTATTTATAGTACCAATAGTTAGTTAACTAAAAAAATATTAATATACACATAACGGAATTTAAGCAACTTAAATTTAAGCAACCTATTTTTTCAAAACATTGTTGAGAATACTATTTCCAATTAATGTTGGAACTACATATCAATTCAAGCAAACGAAGTATGGCTGTAAATCAAGTCGATAAATTATCGAACAGTTTGTACATTTATTTTTATCTGACTATATCCTGTGACAATGTTCGAACAATTTTGTGACCGTAACACGAAGTATATTAACTTGACGGCTAGAGGTCAATAGGTGAATTGCTTAAATATTATGTAACACAATGTTAGCAATGTAACAGCATTCTCAATTTCTAAAGTTACTTGCTTAAATTTCGTTATAAGAGAACAGAATTTATGCAACTGATTACTTGCTTAAATTCCGTTATATAAGAAGAGAATTTATGCAACTGATTACTTGCTTAAATTCCGTTATATAGAACATGATTTATGCAACTGATAAGTACAGAAATTTGTTTTTGCATATAATATTTTGTTATATATAAGATTAAATGTGCATATTATGCAAATGTCATACAGCCCCTTTTAAAATCAACATTCAAAATTAACATTTAAAATCAAAATTCAAAATCAGCATTCAAATTAACTTTTAAAATCAACATTCAAACTTAATATCTAAAAATCAACATTCAAAATCAGAATGTACAACATGTAAAATCAACATGATAAACTAAACAACATGTGAAATCTGGATTTTCAATGTCGTGACTTGGCCTATCGTTATCATAGACCATTATGCATTGCGAGGTGCATTCACTCTCAAACATGGCGGAGGCGAGGATAAGGAACGGAGATTGGTTGATGATGAATAGTTATCTTCGGATATTCGAAAGTACGTATTAAAAAACATGAAGCGGGGAGGAGGCTCTGGAGTTTCTCCGTCGGGATTATCCACAATATGCTTGGAGTTTACCAACTTTAAGCAGGAGAATGCGCCACTTTGGCATAAAGTATGTGAACTACGACACTGATCTGGAAGAGGTTCAACGAGCAGTTAAGTTAGTAGAGATCGATGGTCCTGGTAAGCTACTAGGTTATCGGTCAATGCAGAGAACAATGCTAGTTAACTTAGACACTAGGCAATCATTTTTTTTTTGGATCTTAGGGCCTGTTCACATGAGGGAGGGTGCCCCTATGTAGTAGGGTTACCCTAGGTGGTAGGGTGCCCCTTCTCCTTTGTTTTACGCAGTTCGTTTCACATACGAACTGCGTAGAACAAAGGAGAAGGGGCACCCTACCACCTAGGGGCACCCTCCCTCGCATGTGAAACGAACTACAAAACAAAGGAGAAGGGGCACCCTACCACCTAGGGAGGGTGCCCCTATGTAGTAGTGTTACCTTCATGTGAGCGGGCCCTTATTGTGGAGTTTAGTTATCAGACACGTTGTTTCCTCGATATTACACAGCAATTACTTCAAGGTATCTTTATTTATTTATATTTCAGAAAAGACTTTCATTTAAGATATTCAAAGTATGTCTATTTTGTCAGAATTATATATTATATATCATGCTAACTGTTTATCACAAAGGGAACCACTATTCAAATAAACTTCATTAGTACTTGTAGCAGTATTCCTCAAACTTGAATATAAAGTGTTTACTTAATAGTCAATAAATAAAATTAAAATTATTTGAACCTGAACAAGACATTTGGCCTTAGTTAGATACTTTATTTCAAACACGGAATCCCATCATACATTGATGCTCTTCCTGAGAGCTGTGAACAATATTATAAGAAAATAAAAAATTATATAATTATGACTGAACATATAATATAATATACTTATATATTTACTAATAAACTAATAATAAAATATCCCCAAACATTATTAATATTATAATTATATTATATTATAATTATGATCAACAATCAAATTGAAAATGTATATAGAATTTGTTGAACCCAAACCAATTAATTGACTTCTGAACTTCTGGTGCCCGTTTCTCAAAGCTTGTGATACCTTAATGTGTGCAATAAACTAAAGAAAATGTTCATTATCACAAATTATCACAAAATTATCAGAAAATTATCACAAACTTTGAGAAATGGGGCCCTGATCAGAAAATTTGAAAATGAAACTGTAACAAATTATAATATATACTTGTTGAGAAGTTTTAAATATCCAGCTTATTCCAAACTATCCATTTTAGCTGTACCAATATTACATGCTGGCAGCTTGTATAAAATAATGTGCAGGTAATAGACCAACCAATGCTTTTAAAATGAATTAAATACCATAAAAGTTTATTATGCAATATTCATAGGCATGTGCACTCTATTATTGACCAGATGCATGAATTCAAATTTGAATTCAAACAGTTACTGTAAAGTGCATGCAACATAGATACTACGAATTGTCTTGTTTCTTTTTGTTTTACTGTGGCATACTTTTTGTACCTTGTGTCTGTCATTTTTCAATTTTTTAACATTTTGCAAAACATGTGGTGTTTAAATATAGAAGTGCTAAAATTATCTGAACATTTCCAAACTGATCGATATCATATATACACTTCAAAAAATATGTATGATCAAACTTAAATTCAGATTTTATATTTATTTATACAAAGACAAACCAACAATCTGTATGCTCAATAAAGCAAAATAGCAGGAAAAAGGATATTGAATGATATAACATTTGATTGGCTGTGAGCTTGTAAAAATTTATTTGAAAAAATGTTGTACCTGTCTAACTGCTCATCTGGATTATAATAACCTTCATCAAAAAGCATTTGCAGCTGGTTTTTAAAGTATTTTCCCAGACGATGATGTAATTCCTTCCACCATCGCTCAATCTGAAACATATCAAATGGGATATCATTAGAGTTTGTTATGGTTTTACTTACAATTAAACATAATGCCATCTCATTCAGAAGAGCACATGTTTCAGTAGCAAAGCCACTTACAGGCATATCCATGTAATGTTTTATTAGTTTATACTATTTTCCACACTCACAAACCATATTTAGGGTTCCATATTTAGTGCAAGAAATGAATATCAAATGAGACGTAATATTTGGAAACTGCAAAATGTCTTTTTGGCCTTGACAATGTTAATAAAATTGGCTGTATATAAATTCTATTCACCTGCATGCTGATTTCTTTAGCCTGTCTTAATGTAGTTTACAGCTTAAGGCCACAGTTTTTAGTGCACTCTGTCATTCATTTATATCATTCATTAATATAACAATAGTCACTCTACTGAAATTGCACAAATACTTTTGGACCATCAATTGTCTACTCATTGTTTTTCTTTTTAAAAATATTAAGTGTTCAGATTAAATCATTTTACATGCATTTTTAATTTCAAAACACTCCTTGTACAACCTACAAGAGTCCTTGTTGTTACATAATCATATCACTCAAGCAAAGAATGTTTCCCTTCTATATTTGTAACAAAAATTCCTCTTCTCACAGGTTATTTAGATATATTTACTTTTCTCCAGTCTTATTATTCCCACTTTTTGAGAAATACAAAGGAAATTTAATGATTAGAGAGGTTTCAGCCCTCCCACTTTTCAATGTGCTCCTCAGTCCCTGATATGAAAAAAAACTTTTTTTTATTAATGTCATGGCCAAAGTGTATGACTTCAAGTTGTAGAGAGCACAAACCTTGTTACTAGTCGATGACCCATATATCACAGTGTCTTCTGGTGTTTCTATATCACCATGTGTGCTTCTCAAGAAAGCATGTATAGTTGCCATTTGGCCTGTTTCTGTACCTTTGTCTAGTCGTAACCTTGAGCTAATAACTGTCAAGAGAATGTTAATGTTAATGTTCATCTACCCTGCTTGGAAAAACTTACTACCAAATGCATACCTTTTGTTTCATTTAAATATTGCAAATACTATTTGCCTATGATGACTGGGTTGTTATTGGATGTCCAGATTTTTAGATAGAGAAGTTTCCGGCTAAATACATCTTGCACACCATAGACAGCTAATGGAAATACTGATTTTGCATAGCCCATTAGCTTATCATGTCCGTCTGCTGAGAGTGTGTGGTTTGGGCCCTACAAATTATAAGGGGTACACAAAAATTTACAATTGCCATTGTACGGATCCACAATAATACCCTGCGAGCAAATGAAGTTTTGTAGAAGACAAAAGAAATAGAATAGAATAGAATAGAATAGAATAGAATAGAATAGAATAGAATAGAATAGAATAGAATAGAATAGAATAGAATAGAATAGAATAGAATAGAATAGAATAGAGTAGAATAGAGTAGAGTAGAGTAGAGTAGAGTAGAGTAGAGTAGAGTAGAGTAGAGTAGAGTAGAGTAGAGTAGAGTAGAGTAGAGTAGAGTAGAGTAGAGTAGAGTAGAGTAGAGTAGAGTAGAGTAGAGTAGAGTAGAGTAGAGTAGAGTAGAGTAGAGTAGAGTAGAGTAGAGTAGAGTAGAGTAGAGTAGAGTAGAGTAGAGTAGAGTAGAGTAGAGTAGAGTAGAGTAGAGTAGAGTAGAGTAGAGTAGAGTAGAGTAGAGTAGAGTAGAGTAGAGTAGAGTAGAGTAGAGTAGAGTAGAGTAAACACACTTGTACCGTGAAATACAATCAACTAGTTACTAACTAATAGCCGCTATTTAGAGACTAATAGTTGCTATCACTCAACCAGATCAAATAAAGTCTGATTGTTATGAGGTCTCTTGTGCATTAATCTTTTTGTCTTCAACTGTTCTGGTTGAGTGATATCAACAATTAGTCACTAAATTGTGACTATTAGTCAGTAACTACTTTGATCTTATTTCACGGTACAAGTGCGTTTACTCTAGAGTAGAGTAGAGTAGAGTAGAGTGGAGTGGAGTGGAGTGGAGTGGAGTGGAGTGGAGTAGAGTAGAGTAGAGTAGAGTAGAGTAGAGTAGAATAGAATAGAATAGAATTAGAATAACTTTATTTGTACACGGTAAATTCTATCAGTTAAATAAAAATATAAACTATAATAAAAATATATATATACAATATGGATAAAAATCTATCTATGAATATATATACATGAAACAATAATGATAATTATAAATAAATAAATGAACTGTTTTACATGAATGCCATGTTTTAATTGAGAACTGTATTACTCTGAAAATCTGTGACATTTAAGGGACCATTCATTTTTTATCAGGGAGAGGGGGCGGTGGAAATCTGGGGGGGCCATTCAAAAAAATCAGGCCTATAGAGGGGGGCCACATGTAGAAGAATCAATGTCAAAAGGGGGGGCCATTCAAAAACATCATACCAATGAGCTTTTATCAGTTATTTTTAAGTAAGGGAAACAGAATAGAACATTTCTGAGTTACTACTTTACTGCCTATCGCTGAGCGGCTTGCGCTTCGCGCTCGCAAATTAAAATGTACTGATATTACAAAATCCGAAACTAGGTATATATGCTAACTACTCATTTACTGAATCAGAAATATAGTACTTTTGAGTTACTTTCATGCCTTACTTTGACGAGCGGCTCGCGCTTCGCGCTCGCATAATGTCGTTGTTGTAAATGGTTTCTGAAAATGTTCTGCTTGCTCTCAGAAGAGCAAGAGCTTTATTCTTTACAGAAAATTGATCCACCCTGATTCCGAAACGAATCCCCATTCAGAATGCAGCCTACGGGCCTGTAAATGATCATGAAAAACGAAATAATCTGACATTAAAGTACATGAATTGCTAACATTTATACAACTGCAACAAACTTTTGATATCCTTTTAGGGATCATTCATTTTTGTGGTTACTCTCGAAGAGAGAACCACTATGTTATCGTGTAGAATAAGTCCGTAACCGTAAGGCCCGGTAATACGAGCAACAAAATCGTGCAACTTGTCGCGCAACATTGTTGCGTTGCAAGTTACAGAGCAAATGTTGCTCGTATTACCACCCCGCGCGCAACAAATTTTCTTTGTTGCACGAAGTAGAAGCACTGTCTACTTTTTGCAACAAAGAAAATTTGTTGCGCGCGGGGTGGTAATACGAGCAACATTTGCTCTGCAACTTGCAACGCAACAATGTTGCGCGACAAGTTGCACGATTTTGTTGCTCGTATTACCGGGCCTTAACGAACTGTCGAAAGCACGAAGTCTCACGAAGTACTCAAATCGGTCTTCCGATTTCTTTACGATACATACACGAAAATGCCTCATGGTTCTCCGCTCATCACGGCTCCGCTCGACCTTGAAGAGTATCTTGAGTGGTAAGTACGATTTGCTTGTTTTTTATTGTATTTATGAAAGTTTATCTATTACAGCTTTCATTGTATACAATTAATAGGGATAATGAAGCTTTTTCTAAGTGTTTTTCAAGTTTTAGACCGATCTTTATGGCGGTATTTCGGCATGAATCAACAACCATCGATTCCTTCCAATGAAGTTGTCTCTTCACAGATGCCAAGCAGCCAAAAACAAAAGAAATACAAATTGAATAAACCCCATTGTGGGTGTATTGAGCCTCTTATTAAGAGGATAGAACCAAGCATTTATACTTTGTAAACTGTTACAGTTTTAATATTGTTTTATCACAGCTGTTCATGTTATCAATAAAGTGTTCAAAGTTTGTACAGTTATCTTGATTTATGAATATATTTGCATTTTTAATTTTAATGGAGTATCCCAGGTTTAAGAGGAATATCTTTTGAAATGCCTATGTAACATAAATTTATTTATGTTGCAGTGAATTTACAGACTCTTGGGTACTAATATACTGGTTCATAAACGCCTCATATCTACTTATGTTTCTAAATAGAGTAACCACATGCGCTCATAGAGCGCCTTTAATTTATCAGGGAGGGAGGGGAGCGGTGGAATTTTTTTTGGGGGAGAGGGGGGGTCATTTAAAAAATCAGGCTTATAGAGGGGGAGCTAGTTTTTCTTGTATGGACTCCTGCTGGAATTCCACCGCCCCCGCCCCCCGCCCCCCCCCCCCCCCCCCCCTGATAAAAAATGAACGGTCCCTAATTTTTGTTTTAAAACTATTAAGTTAAATAAACTTCTGCTGCTCACAGGGTACCACAAAAAATAACACGTATGAATATGTGATTACATAAAAGTCTTGTGAAAGAGGTCGGATATAAAAAGTACAAGAGAGATCAAACTCAAATAAACAAGATGAAGATGGCACAACGTAGTAAAATCAGGGACCGCGGAGCCGGGGGGGCTTCTTGAGAAAAACAAAGAATATTTATGATTACAGAGGTTTCAGCCCCCTCCCCCTCCCCCCCCCCACACACACTTTTTAATGCCAGCCCCACCCCTCCCCCCACTTGAAAATGGCGTATAAAGGTAGATAGGATACAAAAAAAAGACATTACCAAGGAAGTGAACGTTCCTGTTTGTCCTCTTTTGTTTTTTCGAGTTTGGCCAACGCAGCCTCTTTGTTGTAGGCCTTCGGGGTTGATCTCGGTCATCACGTCGTACACAAGTCCGCGTGGAACAGCAAGTCCATGGACTTCACGAACTTTTCTTTGCATTGTTCGATACCCTAATACCAGGACATCGATCTCTACTAACTTAACTGCTCGTTGAACCTCTTCCAGATCAGTGTCGTAGTTCACATACTTTATGCCGAAGTGCCGCATTCTCCTGCTTAAAGTTGGTAGGCTCCATGCATATTCTGGGTAATCCCGACGGAGAAAATCTAGAGCCTCCTCTCGCTTCATATTTTGCCCGGGGGGGGGGGGGGGGGGACTCCGATCGTAAATGGACGGAGATGCTCGTCGTACCTTTTAGGGGTCAAAATCTTCAATCTGGTACCTTTAAGGGTGTCTCAGACTTAAGTGGACTACCAGAGACATAGCTGGTACCTTTTAGAGACTGTTTTGGGGTAAATAAACTACCTAAAATAAGCATGAAAGGGACGATTTCAATGATCTGAATTGAATCTTCAAAGCACATCGATAGCAAAGTGTTTCATTGCTTTAATTCTATATTATTGTTTTTGAATTCGTACCTTTTAGGGGTAGAAAAGAATTGTTGCCACTCCCACTCAGGTACCTTTTAGGGGTCATTTTCAAAATTTCCGACGAGCATCCCCGTCCTCTTATATATAGGAGTCCCCCCCCCCCCGGGATATTTTGTATGACATACTCTATAATATCTCTTTCTAACTGTTCATCTTCAAGCCAATCCTCGTTTCTGATTCTCGCCTCCGCCATGTTTGAGAAAGAATGCACCTCGCAATGCATCGTGGTCTATGATAACGATGGGCCAAATCGAGACATTGAAAATCTAGATTTTACATGTTGATTTTGTACATTCTGATTTTGAATGTTGATTTTTAGATATTAAGTTTGAATGTTGATTTTAAAAGTTAATTTGAATGCTGATTTTGAATTTTGATTTTAAATGTTAATTTTGAATGTTGATTTTAAAAGTTGATTCCATATTTAAATTTCGTTGTTGTTTTTTTATTATAATTTTTTTCGTGATGTTTCTTTGTTTTTATTTATTTATTTATTTATTTATTTATTTATTTATTTATTTATTTATTTTTGGTATTTATTTATTTTTTGGGGTATTTTCTTCATGTTTTTTTTTTAATATTTTCTAATTTTCTTTTGAAATTGCTATGATAACGATGGGCCACCATAGTTTTGTTATATACCAACTGTCAAAGAACAAAATAAAAAGCAAAACGTCGCTGCCTACAGTTGAAGTTTTTAATCAAAATTCCGACACAAAACTGACCTTTTTTCACAAATAGTTTTTCGGAGAATTGTTGCAGCTCTTTTGGTGGCATTCCTGGTTGGTTATCAATCTTTTTCTCGGAATAAATGTTGTATATTGGTCTTAAAAGTTTGACAATAAACACGAGTTTTGACTCATGCCTGTCCGAATGAATGAATTTGTAAACGCGCGCTGCCAAAAACGCGCCATCAAAGCTCAATCAACTTCCGGTTTTGTTATTACCGGTCAATAAAACTCACTGTTGCCCGCTGAGAGTTGTTGCTGTGGAAACAGCAAAATTTGTTCACGTTCACGTGATGCGCTCTCGCCCAATCAGAGCACGGAAAAAATTGACTTTGACAGTTGGTATATAACAATGATATTTATACACCACGCATTGCTGATTGACGTTATGTTTGGGCTCACTGAAACGGAGGTCATCGACAATTTTGCGACTCTTGAACACAGGCTGGATGGTAAGATCAATTTTCTTGGAGAGAGAAGCCGGCTGCTTTTTCAACACATCAGCTGATTGATGATCTCTAAAAGGAAGGATAATGACCGATAACAGGGTCCCTATACCTTTTGCGTGAAACGCGAATGGTTGATTTGTTAGACGTGAAACGTGATTTAAGGTCTATCTTTTTGCGTCCACGTGAAAGCAACTTTGGATTTTTTTGTGAACGTGAAAGAGATTTTTTAATTATTCGTGACGCGTGAAAAGACAAAATATTTTTGCGCGATTTCATTTTACAAAGGGGTATAGATTAAATTTCAATCTAAAAAAATTGTGGTTTGAACAAGTTCACGTTATTTTTCTCCAAAGTAGTCAGTCAGCTTAAGGCCAAAGTATTTATTTAGACTTTGCTCCACTGTTTGACTTGGTGCGGTCCACTACACTTTAGTTACCTTAGAGTTATTTGCATAACTTTTCCAGTCGACCTGATGATGTTGTCGAGATGACAACGAAACGTCGTCTTGTTTGTGTAATATTTATACTTAATATTCTCAGTAAACTCAATTTCATGTTCAGTTCTGTCACCATTTTGACAGCGTTTCAAAAGTAAGTAGCTTGGTTCACGCAGCCAAAGCATGTATACAATTTGTCTGCGCATGTCTGTATTTTGGGCTTGAAATTCATTTGCATATCGAATGCAAGAAATTTTATGTTGACATGGAACATTTGGCTGGCTATCTCGTTCTTCAAAATTATGTTCAACTACCGAAATACTAAGACAACTGAAACATGAGCAGTCTACCTACCGCTAGTGCGTTGTGGATAATTATCCAAACTGAAGGCACTCCAGATGGGAAAATATCGCGCGTCAAAGTTAGCAGTAGAAAGTTATGAGAAGAACCAGAAGAAGGTACGTTAAGCAGTGAAAGCCATTAACAACAAGTTACTGTGTAGATTAGACCCGATAAGGGTATTTTAGACTCCATCGATCGTTTAATAATTAGCCATGTTTACTGGAATGTCGCTCAAAATTCTTGCAATTCACTTTCAAAATTTAACATCTGAGACTGCGCCCCCCAGCAAAATTATTTCGTAATTTGCTTTTTCCACGTTTCTTTCTTGCAAAACTGAGCTTTTTTAGTCCAAACTCGTGGTCCCTACATGTGATCCAAAGCATTTTTGTGAACGTGTTTCCAAGCACGTTGTTTGCATGCAAATTTCAGCGATGAATTTATTGCTCTTTTATAAAGTATAAAACGCTGCTTCATACGGCCCAAACTGTATGCCTCACCATGTATAAAAATAGGTCATTAACTTCTAGATAAATGTTGCAGATTATAAAATATAGGCTACCGAATTTAGTCAATTTTAACAAGGCTTGAACCCGACTGTAAACATTGCTTGAAATTACATGGAGTCACTCCGCCCGAAGTTTAGGTCACTCCGCCCGATATCTAAGTCGATACGCCCGATGATAGTTTATTTGTAAATACTGTGTTACTGTGTTATATGAAGTAGTTGAAAGTGACATTGTTGCATATGATCTTTATATAACTCAAATAAAAAGAAATGACCAGAAACGATCGAGTCTTATTGAGTTTATTCTTGTCAATCAGCACCTGTCGAATGATAATGTCAACGTTTATATCTGTTGGATAAGGGTCAATGTATAGTTCATAGAAGGGATCAATGTTTCAATCTGTAAGACATTTCAAAATACTGTTTTTATTTGACTAGCTAATCAAAATCATCACCAAAACATGTGATTACAATACGAATATTGTAGGTTTGTTTACAGTCAATCACGGTCACCAAGTCGTTCCGCCCGAAAGTTTTTCGCTTCTAATTACACTCGAAATATCTGTTAAGGATTGGGATCAATGTTCCTCTTTAAAAGATGCTTTAAAATAATGTTCTTATTTATCATTTGAATGAAAATCATGATCAAAACAAGTGGTTAAATTACAACTTAGATTTCTTGTTTACACTCAACTCGTTGGCGTTGTCAAGTCGTTCCGCCCGAAAGTGTTTTGCTTCTAATTACACTCGAAATATCTGTTAAGGATTGGGATCAATGTTCCTATTTGAAAGATACTTTAAAACAATGTTCTTATTTATCATTTGAGTTAAAATCATGATCAAAACAAGTGGTGAAATTACAATTTAGATTTGTTTACACTCAACTTGTTGGCGTTGTCAAGTCGTTCCGCCAGAAAGTCTTTCGCTTCTAATTACACTCGAAATATCTGTTAAGGATTGGGATCAATGTTCCTCTTTAAAAGATGCTTTAAAATAATGTTCTTATTTATCATTTGAATGAAAATCATGATCAAAACAAGTGGTTAAATTACAACTTAGATTTCTTGTTTACACTCAACTCGTTGGCGTTGTCAAGTCGTTCCGCCCGAAAGTGTTTTGCTTCTAATTACACTCGAAATATCTGTTAAGGATTGGGATCAATGTTCCTATTTAAAAGATACTTTAAAACAATGTTCTTATTTATCATTTGAGTTAAAATCATGATCAAAACAAGTGGTGAAATTACAATTTAGATTTGTTTACACTCAACTTGTTGGCGTTGTCAAGTCGGCGTTCCGCCCGAAAGTGTTGGTGACACAATGGGAGGAATACAGCTCGAATAGAAAGACAGTTTTCGATTTGTTGAAGGCATGCTCATATCTGTACGATCCTCAGCGTGAGCAGTAGTAGAGTGCTTTATTTACATTTAACCTGTGCTAGCAACACATTATCAACAGATTCATCTTCGAACGTAACGGCTTAAAGTGGGACGACGATGAAATCTTGACCGTTTGAAAGACGATTTTTCGGATTAAAAATCAAAATATTAGTTGAGTAAAATAGAAATCCGATGTTAAAAAAAATTGGGAAAAAATTATATACCTTAAATTTTGAGTTGAATTGTCTCTAAATTATATACCTTAAATTTTGAGTTGAATTGTCTCTAAATGCCGTCCGCCATTAATCCATCTGGTACTTTGAAAGGAAAAATTGATGAAAAGTGAAAACTGATTATTTTTTTATCAGGTGACGTCATATGACGTCAGTTACTCAAAATTCAGATGCTAAAATACTTAACAATTTCTATCCGTCTCCTCTAAATAAGAAGAAAATGTTGCTTCATGGTGATAGTTGGAGCCATAATTATCGGTGTGACTGAGTTTCAAGTCATTTTCATTCGTTCTAAATTTTCATCCAAGTGGTCCTTTGAATAATGGCGGCCGATAAAAGCAGAGGAAAATAGCTCCTTTTGAGGTTGTTCTTTTTATCGTACGACAAAATCGCTTTGACATGTTAATATGAATGCTATAAGGATGTCAACAAATATAAAAATAATTAGGGCGCTAATTTCATCGTCGCCCCACTTGATGCGACACTGAGCCTTGTGATGAGAGAACAGTTGTCTGTTTTTCAAGAAAACAACTTGTGAAAAGAAGATCATTCCGGTGAATCGGAAATTTTTAGTATTGACTTTTTGAAGTTAAAAATTTTCAGTTCTTGTTTTCTCGGTCGATCGCGCGGTAATTAATTCCGCTTAGGGAATAGAAGCTAGCTTGATAGAGACAACTCATCTCAAATCATTCCATTTTACGTCTGTTTGATGTTGTTTGAGTATTAAATAAGGTCCAACTAGTCGTTCTTGAGTTGAAAGCAATAAGATTCATGGATAGAGGTATTATATTCGATATGCAAATGAATTTCAAGCCCAAAACACAGACATGCGCAGACAAATTGTATACATGCTCGCAGCCAATCGATCCCTGGTTGGCACATGATGACAATGGCATACGTCACATTTGCCTCGCTCGAGGGAGCAGGAAGCAGAATAATGAATAATGAATAACGATTTGAAAATGCTTTGGAATAATGAATTATTGCATTTGAAACCCGAGGAATAATGAATAATAACAAGATGAAAAAGAATAATGAATAACAGAAAAATAGAAAAAGAATAAGGAATAATTGGAAACAGTTAAATGATGAATTCTTGAGAAAACATGTTTGGGAATAATGAATAATAATGGTAGTCTAATTATTCTGCTTCCACCCCGAATCAAGCCTCGCACTACTAAGTCACAACAGGGTGCCCTATACCTTTTGCGCCGAAACGTGAATGGCTGATTTATTTTGACGTGGAACGTGACTTAAAGTCTAAAACGTATTGCATCCACGTGAAAGCAACTTTTGAAATTTTTTGTGAACGTGAAAGAGATGTTTTAATTATCCGTGACGTTTGAAAGGACCAATTATTTTTGCGTGATTTCATTTTGCAATGGTGTATAGGGCACCCTGTTACATCAATAAAAGTTCGGGCCAAAAATTGGACATTATGACAGATGAATTTTTCCCGTCTACACGAGAAACATCACATGACAAACGCCTTTATCACATGAATTCGATCAAATTTCGAAAAAGTAGTATTAGTGGACTCATAGAAAATTTGCTCTTGAGTATCAAAGGGCCTCTATATCGATCGCCCAGAGACCAAGGGTCCGTTTCGATTCCGCTCGAAAGCAAAATTGAGACCGGAAATTCACTGATTTACGATTTTGCCTAGGCCTCTATTGTCTCAATCTGCTACTTTCTAATAATCTAATCGCGGTATTTAGTATTTTATGGAACCACTAGTAACATTTACAGGCAGGAATTTATAAATGTATTGATAGATCTACTGATTTCCATCCTTTTGTTACAACGTACAACACAGGAACACGCTTCAAATACAGCGTAACTTACCTCGTAGTCTCTCCAGGTCTGCAAGTTGGTTTTGAACGAAACTGCATGAAATTGGGACGTTCCAGCAATAAAGGCTGGCCTGTGGGATTAGCGTTGAAAAACTACTGCTGGTAAATTAGACCTTACACCTATTTTCCAAAATTACGCAACCTTTGCAGACGACACTTGAATGGCTTTTTCTGCAGTGTTTTGACTACCGTCAATCAAAGCTCCGACTATTCTCCCTGAAGCAAGCTTAAATTTACATCAACAGTCGGAAAATACTAAATGTTCTGTCAATAAATTCAAGTTTGTTTTGTTTCTGAATTTAGAAAGCTAAAATTCTACAAATTCTAGTCGTTACAATTAGATTGACAGACAAGCCATCGCCACTAGGTCGTGTAATTTTGAAATTGGGTGTAACATCATGTATTACAACCGTAGTAGGAGCTACATGGGAAGCAAAGGAATAGTTCATTCACATAAACCATATATATCTTACCTCGAACTGATGTATCGATATTTAGGCCTCCATGGTTGACTACAAATTCATTTAATCGCTTACATATATGAATGGATTGCATACAATTACAAACAGCACACAAGTCGGTAGTCTCCCTCGCAACCGTGTCAACAAAAAAATGCTTCGAAGGCGATTTTGAAATTTCCTGAAAATCACGTGGTTGGTATAAAAATAGGTTGGGAGGGGAGGGAAGGTAATAGTGCAGGAAAATGGTGCAGAATTGTTCAAATTTTTGTAACAAGCATGAAATTTGGCACATTGATAGAGATTAATGACCTGAGTAATTCAAGAGCCACGCCCAGAAATCAATTACTTACTTATCGATATTCTTGGAATTAATTATCTCAGAAACAAAGGTAAACAGTATCTAATGTTAATACAAAAGGGTATAATTAAGGACAGCGATAAGGTAGAGTATGCTGAGTAATTTTTGATTGACAGCCACGCCCCCTAAATGCTACTTTGAGAACTATAGCTATGGAATACATTATAAATGTAATTGATACAAAAGGTTTTTCCTTTTGTGGTGTCAATGTGAAATTTTGCACATTGTTAAAGACTTAGGCGTGGCTCCATATCTAAGATTACTTTGGGCCTAAGTCTTTAACAATGTACAAGATTTCACATTGACACTACAAAAAGAAAAACCTTTTGTATCAATTTCATGTACAATGTATTCCATAGCTATAGTTCTCAAAGTAGCATTTAGGGGGCGTGGCTGTCAATCAAAAATTACTCAGCATACTCTACTTTATCACAATCCTTCATTACACCTTTTTGTATTAACATTAGATACCGTTTATCTTTGTTTCTGAGATAATTAATTCCAAGAATATCGATAAGTAAGTAATTCATTTCTGGACGTGGCTCCACCTCCAGAATTAATTACTCAGGACATGAACCTCTATCAATGTGCCGAATTTCATGCTTGTTACACATGCAAATTGGAACAAGAATTTCATGCTTGTTACACAAATTGGAACAAGAATTTCATGCTTGTTACACAAATTGGAACAATTCCACATTAAAGCTGCACTATTTTCCTGGACTATAAGGGACACTGAGTCCATTAGAAAAGTGATTGGGGGATGGGGCAAAAAAACCGTTCATGTAAGGGAATAAAATGAGAGAGAAACTCTTGCAGAAAGCAAAAAAAACTAATACAAGCTGACTTTTCAGAAAAGAAAAGAAAAGAAAAGAAAAGAAAAGAAAAGAAAAGAAAAGCAAAGCAAAGCAAAGCAAAGCAAAGCAAAGCAAAGCAAAGCAAAGCAAAGCAAAGCAAAGCAAAGCAAAGCAAAGCAAAGCAAAGCAAAGCAAAGCAAAGCAAAGCAAAGCAAAGCAAAGCAAAGCAAAGCAAAGCAAAGCAAAGCAAAGCAAAGCAAAGCAAAGCAAAGCAAAGCAAAGCAAAGCAAAGCAAAGCAAAGAAAAGAAAAGAAAAGAAAAGAAAAGAAAAGAAAAGAAAAGAAAAGAAAAGAAAAGAAAAGAAAAGAAAAGAAAAGAAAAGAAAAGAAAAGAAAAAAGAAAAGAAAAGAAAAGAAAAGAAAAGAAAAGAAAGTAATGCTTCGAGATAATTGATTGTAATAAATTTACAAATGATCCTTGGGCTCGGCCTTTTGCGTTTTTGCTCAAGATAAAGGTATGCACTAATTAGCGCATGTCAATTTAATTTATGTCTGTTCATGTATGCAAAGCCCTTCGATTCGTCCATTTTTCCATTCGCAACCCTAGTTAGCTTAATATACTTAGTAAATGTTTTTATCCTCGATTTATCTACAGCTATACCGTAATACCTTTGGTCTGTTTGTTGACCCTATGTAACCCATCCAGATATCTTTTCGTTCAGTATTAAAGACGCCCATTCACTCAGCGCGGGTCGATGGTGCTGTTGCCGACTTTGGCTACGTCTAACTCTTAGAAAAAAAGCACAAAATATTCTATCCATCAAGAAGAAAGAAATATTTCGTAGTAAGTGGCGGAGAAAACCAGCGATGTTCACACTTTGGGTAGTAGGGACAAAATGGGATATAAAAAAAAGCACAAAATATTCTATCCATCAAGAGGAAAGAAATATTTCGTAGTAAGTGGCGGAGAAAACCAGCGATGTTCACACTTTGGGTAGTAGGGACAAAATGGGATATAAAAGAGCTGAGATAAAATAAAATATGCTACGCGATACATTATGGGATCTCATGTTAATTCTTCTTCTTTCGATACTTAGTAATTGTTAACTTTAATTTAATCCAATTCAATTCAGTTAACCCAATTTAATTTAATCCAATATCTACTGCATGTACAAACATAATTATGTATAAAAAATTAACACAATAACAAAGAGAAATAAGAATTTATGACAACGTACAAATAGAACACTACTAAGAAATGCAGTGGGGAAGAACTGCAAGGGAACACAAGAAGCCCTTCCCAAAAATTACTACCATACAGCTTATAAAAAAAGAAACAGAAAAAAACCTAAAAATTGTAATACGTTACTGAAAGAATCATTTGGCGTGATTAGTCAATCAAAGTTGGTCCACAGGGGGAGGGAGAGGGGCTACTTGATACATACGTGTGTTAGTAAACCTTTGTAACCTGACCCTCTTCCACATCAAGAAAGAGGTAATAGTTAATTTAGTGACCTTTTTGTGGAATCGTTGACGAAATACAGAGGCCTGTAGTCAATAAACAAAGTATGAATTGAAATATTTTTTCATATGTTGCAAATTCGAGCTATTGCCAATTTTGACTCAAAATTTGATTCTTGTGAATATAACTTACTGTTAATTACTTAACGTTTGTTTTGACGTAGAAATTCACTTCTTAACGACCATAATCCTCCTTACCAAAAATGGCATCCCCCCTCCCCTTGCAACCAACTACACAACAAATCTGACACGGCCATATGCAGCCACAAGACAACTTTATTGCGCATGTGCAGACATTCACATATATTACAGACTAAATACAATAACAGAGTGAGCTAGTTTGAATAGATTTCGAGTAGAGAAAACGGTCCTGGTACTGGTTCTGTAAGTCTAACAGTGGAGTGCTATACCAACGTACAACCATATATAAATAAAGTTAACAGATTGACAACGTATAGTACGTCCCTCAACCGCTATAGAAAATTGCACGAATATTTTCTTCTATAGCAAATCTATAGTGACATGATCATGAGTAGGAATAAGGTAGGGACCGTGGACACCAGCGCGGCGGATTGTACAACGCATGCGTGCCTCTCCCCAGTCCTCCTCAATATTGGCCAAAACAATCGACAGTCAAACAAAACTTTGCCGGCCACTGAGAAGCCAAACTCAGCTAGAAATCTATTTCATACAATTTATTTATAGTTCATATAATTTTTGATTATAATTTTATATTGTTGTAGAGTACCTGGAAACTAACTTGTAGTTAAGTGTATGTTTCACATTAGACTAAGTATTATGTATGTATATGTATGTACAAAAAATATGGTTAAGTACTTTTGCCCGCCTTTTTCTCCCAGTACTTTTCTGTTTTCTCCGATGCTTAAAATTAAGCTCAAAGATATGATATGGGAAAACCTAAAGAAAACAATTCTAAAACTATCATTTGGGATTCCTGTGGTCATGACGCAGCCGCGAAAACTCGCGCATGCACAGTCGTTTTGCCGCGGTGTCATTGTGGACGACTTTCAACTCTGGCAAGCTCGGTTGCAATGGATTACCAATAAGGACTGGTGCCCATTTTTATGAGAACGAAGGCCAGAAAAACAAGCTGGCGACACGCGTAGCTGTCAAAGGTGATATTTTTCTTGCTCTTTGAAATAGCTTTTCTCTATGAAACATTTAGCGGACGCCGGACTCATTTGATCCCATGAACACTTTGGGAGAACCTACGTAGTACTCAGATGATGTAATATATATATATACAATAGATTTTATGAATATATTACGTCAACTGAGTGTTTATGTATAGCCTTTGAAGTCTCGCCCTCGTGCAAATAGTTAAAAAGTTACCAGTTCTTTTGGAGATTCGGCGCCCGCCAGTCTTGTAGGACTATAGCTAGATTTTGCATTGAAAAACGTGCTAAAAATAGACAAACGTAATCTTAAAAGGTACCAGTTGCTTCCATGGACGTCCTTGGTTATCAAAGTGTATAAGTATAGAATGCGGGCCGAATTCGCTGTGCTGCTGGGACTTGAAATGTTTTCCATACATTTAAGGTCTGTTTAACAACTTTATTAGTTAAACTGTGACTGAAATAAACACTGTCCAGTGAACGATGCTCACGCTGGATAAAGTGGAGGTAACATAGTGGTTCAGCTACACATTTAGAGAGGTGGTTTTCATAGAGCTGCGTTCTTCGTTAAGGGTGCGGTTGTCCTTAAAAGAGATTAATTAAAGGAAAAGGCCTCATTATGATAGCTTATTGGTTCATTTTAACAGTACCAACTGGATGATCTTGCACGGCTGCAGCTGTTTCATGTGTAGACATTGCAAACCTACTACCCGTCGTATCCATCGACTCATTACTGGTGCTGTTACTTATCTTGAAACACGACAAGAGTATATCAACCACCGCTTTCTTGACTTGATTATTGGTCTTGATCCAAATAATTGGGTTGGCAACAGCATTAGCATAAAGGATCCACTCCATCCAAGGACTCAATAGAATAAAGTAATTCTTGTTTTCTAGGAATCGAATTGCAGAAACCACGAGTAGAGGAACGTAGCAGACTGCTAAGGCGATTATTACATACAGTACGATAATTGCGATCGAACGCTCGATTGTTATTTGCCTTTTCTGAGAGGTGCTCAAGTCAGCGATCTTCTTTCCGTGCCTTTTGATGCCACAGTAGACGTTAAGTTGTATTATCGAAACAACTACCGCAGTTATTCCAAACTGAATGAATGCCAGTTGGTAGCGATGCTTGGGCTCAATCACATACGTGGCCACAGAACTTATCCCGACGCTAACAATCAACACCAACGCCACAGCAGCAACAATCCTTCGCATGGTGAAAATGGTACGATATGTAGTAGGCTTCCACACAGCAATCCACCGATCAACAGATATCAGCACCATGGTTGTCAAGGTAACGCTACGGTAGAGAAAAATCAGAAACAATCTAGTCTTATCTAATGGTGTTTTAGTGCAAAAGGAAGTAGAGATGATAAACATGAACGACCTATAGACCGCCACGGGCTGGAGAATGGAGACCAAAATGAGGTCTTTGGCATTGAGGCTACAGAGCAAAAACGTTGAGCTCCTTCGCAGTCGGCGCTTCTTATAAACTGCCATGATGATCAATAAGTTTAAGATGAAGGACATGATTACACAGATCATATGTAAAGGTATCACCGTTAAGTAGGTGGCTTGCAGGTACTTTTTTTGGAATGAGACAGACAACTCAGGACGAAGACACTTAGTACTCTTGAGTTGAGTTAAGTTGTTGGACATGTTGGCAGTTGACCTGAAACAAAGAATCGATAATTAGTACGGTGGATCTCAATCAGCCGTTCCTAACTAACAAGTAGGGACCTTAAGCAACCACGACGACGACGGCAGGGAAAACGGGACGTCAAAACGTATTCAAGCGCAATATAAACTGCAATTTTTTTCGCTTATTTAATTTGAATTGCCATTCAGACCAGAGTTTTGGAATGAAAGAAAATGAAAGACAGAGTTTCTGGGCGAACGGAAAATAAACTGGTTTGCGTCCTCAAGTTCCCATTCTCTACAGAGCGTGAAATCTGGCCTTTTCACGTTGTAGTTTTGCAGAATACGGTTGATTTCCTTACAGCTCTGCTCATTTGCACGTGCGTTTATTGTATTTTGTAATTAAGGCCATTGTCTTATGCCGTCGTCGTCCTCGTTGCCGTCTTCGTTGCTTAAGGTCTCTAGTAAGAGCCATGCAAGAGCCGGTTGTTGCGTTTAGTCAAGAGATCATATATAATACTAAAAGAGCAAAACTCAGTATTGATGTCTGTGCGATGTTCGTGGCGACTAAGGTTATTTTTAGTAACGACACCATCAGTACCATCGCGCACGCCAGGCTCTCAAACAACAAAATAGGATTGCCAAAAGCAAACGGTTCCGTCCGCGCGTGTATCACCCACTATTGTAATAATCAACCAATAATTATCAACCACTAATGTAATAATAGAGTGATGCACTTAATCCGTGAAATAGATATTAGTCTAACAGATATTAGTAGACAATATTTCCATTGTTTTCTTTTGTTTTGATTCGACTATTAGACACTGACTATTAGATTTTATTTCACGAATTAAGTGCCATCACTCTAGAGTGATGGCACTTAATCCGTGAAATAGGTATTAGTCTAACAGACATCAGTAGACACTATTTCCATTGTTTTCTTTTATTTTGATTCGACTATTAGACACTGACTATTAGATTTTATTTCACGAATTAAGTGCCATCACTCTAGAGTGATGGCACTTAATCCGTGAAATAGGTATTAGTCTAACAGACATTAGTAGACACTATTTCCATTGTTTTCTTTTATTTTGATTAGACCTGATTAGACATTAACTATTAGATTTTGTTTCACGGATTAAGTGCCATCACTCTATTACATTAGTGGCTGATAATTATTACATTAGTGGCTAGAGTGCACGCACTTAATCCGTGAAACATAATTAGTACAAAATAGTGCTAAATTATGGTAATTCCATTGTTTCCTATTGTCTAATCAACACTATTTACTACTAATTAGTAGTGTTTGTTTCACGGATTAAGTGCATGCACTCTAGTATTACATTAGTGGTTGATTATTACATTAGTGGGTGGTATTGCTTGCTTTTATTCATTGTTTGTTTACTCAAATGTACAAAGTAATATGTAGAAATATGCACAAACTATTCCACACAAAGTTTGAGAACAACTAGCTCAACAATTCAAGCGTCAAGTTTATTGAGCAAATATAGAAAATGTTTTCAAAAATGGACAGCAAAGGAAATGCTCTTTTTAAAAAAAATTTAAAAAAGCCGACTCAGTCCATCGATTTTCTGCGACTTGAAGCGAGCATTGTTAATTTTATATTTCATGTATATTTGTATTGCCACTGCTATGTGCTGTCGTTCGAAGAAAATTATATTACGTCAGTTTGCATTGAACTTTAAGTTCATACGTCAATCATTAGTAAGAATTAACACGTTCAATTAAGATAATGTCTCTACTGCTAATTAATAATTTTTAAGTATAGCTAAAAATAGAGGGTTTCCCCTCTGTCTTGTAAATGAATAATCGACGCCGAAACACGAGGGTTCGACCATAGCGAGGCCAAAATATGGTTGTAAAATAAACACATTTTTACAATTTCGTGCCAGCTGCCTTTAGGGCCCGTCCACATGAAGTCGAGTTGTCGCTGGGTAGTATAGGAATAACTCTTTTGTTTTGTCCCCCAGGGAAAAGAAAACAAAAGAGTTATCCCCACTACTGACTACGCAAGGACAACTCGCTTCATGTGAACGGGCCCTTAGTCTTATAGTAGTCACGTGTCATCTACGTCTGTAATATTAGGTGAGCTCTGAATAAAAGTTTCCTGTTGATATATGTCTCGAAAGGCCAAAAAGAGAGCAGCAGCTAGGATTTAAGTAGTTTAGTTTACTTGCTTTTCTTTCCTACGAAGACAGGGACACCACAACACTGCTTTTGCGTCAATCGACAGTGGGCCCTGTAGTACTATTGGCCAGACCACACACACCGGCAACTTAATGGTCTACTCTCCCCGAATGGTGGTGTAAAGGAAACCTTCACTGATCCTGTGTAAACGCGTTTCAAACTAAATGGTCCTTTTCGATATTAGAACAATTCACTTCATTTTCCATCGATATCATGTCAAAGAAATCATGATACCAAAATCTCATCCTAGCTATGTAAATGATGGCAAATGAAAAACGTTGACGTTCAGAGATCTTAAATCTGAAATTGTCATGATGTATTCAAAGCCGAGAAACGTAGTTTGCTATAATGATGGAAATATAAAATATACTGTTGAGTCAGTTCTTTTGGGTCTTTAGTCAGGAAACAAAAAAACAAAAAGTTTCTGTTTCGTCTATGCAGATTGACCAACGTCAACGCTTTCTGGATCATACAATTATCTTTCAACTTGTAAATTGCCTTTATTAGTATGATACTTGACATTAATTAAGCAACGAATAATTTAAACTAGCCGTAATTCTCACGTGCACTAAATTGCCCCCAGTATTAGCACAGGTTTTTCAATGAACTGTTGTGATGGAAAACAGGTTTAGCATGTTTTCGAAGAACTTGTAGCCAATCGTAATCGAGCATTCCCACGGTTATATAAAATGCAAAAGCCAGCAACTGGAAACAAATCAAAATGGTTTACTCACGGTATACTGGTATACCTAGCAAAATCCTTTCGGTAATGACTCGAAAGGCACTTCTTTGACTGGATATGAACAATCAACGGATAATGCTAGTCTTGATTGTGTAACCCTATTTAAACCCATCGTTTGTACACTTATTTTTAGCTGAAAGAACGAAATGGTATTTCTTTTATTTCCATTTGACAGAAACGTGGGCTTCCTGTGTATAATTTATAAGTACTCATAGTGCACTGGTGATTTATTACTGCCTTGCGACAGTAGTACTTCATGTGAGACTACATAAAATAGCACTACGATTTTACCTTTATCTATTCGTCTATTTTTTGGTTCAGATTTGCTAAAGTTTATTAAAGGCGATGAAATTAAGTACAGCAGCTTAATTTACTACGATCTTTGATGGTTTTCATACAACAAAATCTATGAATTCTAAATTTGTCATCTTACATGAAGTGCCATCTGAAATGTCGAACACTTTCTCAAAATTTTCAACTGCGACAACTACGTACTAAGACAAACCCTATTGTGTAAGTGGGGGGGGACTATATATGCTTCCCCGGGTTGGCTCTGGGCCAAAACCCTGCGGGGGCAATCAGTATAAAGGTTCAAAACATAGGGCGAGTTTTTTCATTGAAATTGAAGACCGAGGGCGCTGCCCGAAGTCTGGAATTCAATGAAAGTCCGAGCCCGCAGTTTTGAACCGATTTAAAATCCTCCAACTTATATTTAATGTTTTTGAAAAAGATCAAAAACTTATGATTTATGATTTGTTTCAAATTTTATGCAAATTTAGTAGGATAAGTCTTTATCAGATATATAGAGAATACTTCATGGAAAGTGCGCGCGTACGGTTTTTATTCACGAGTTGTGAAGTATCGTAAAACGAACGAGCGAGGAACGAGCGAGTGAGTTTTATGATACAAAACAACGAGTGAATAAAAACTGTACAAAGCACTTTCCATGGTGTTTTCTGTTTATCATATGCATATCGAGATTTTTATAAATTTTAGTCATTTTGCTGTGAAAATGGTTTGCTTTTCCATGGTCAAGATTTTGATTTCAAAAAACACAAAAACCCTACAAAACAAAATTTAAATTACAAACAGACGTCAAAACAAAACAAAAATAATATTTATTTGTATCTAAAGTGAATTACAGTGCAAAATTATGATTCTTTTCTGTGTAACTTGGACTTTTTTTCTCGTTGACAGACGTTTGTTTACAAAACGAGCAAAGACAATGCGAAGAATTTGAGTTCATTCAAAGTATTCAAAGACAAACTTACGGTCAAATTCACGCTCGTTAAACATGCTTGGCGTTTCAAATGTCCTTCAAAACTTTACCTTGAACTTGATTTATCAGTGTTTTTCTCCGAGCTTTTCTATAAAAGGGCTCAGTTCGACTAAAATTTCATTTGACTCCGAATCTGCCGGCCGTGAATATAATACTCCTTCGCTTTTTGCAGCACAGCCTGGTTTTGAAAATCTTTTTCCCATAGAGCTCTTCTTCTGCATGACATCGATGACTTTTGTGGTAAATAAGATAATCTACTTGAATTTTTACTGAATAAAGATTGAAAATTGAACTGCCAAGACTGAAAATCCTTCGATAAAAAGTGCTGAGAGGAGCCAGTTTGAAGAAAAATTTTCATCAGGAATGAAGTCGCTTCTGATTGGACGTATCGTTTTTCTCACACGTGAAAAAAAGCGATACGCGGCTTCTGATTGGACGTATTGTTTTTCTCACAGCTTGAAAAATCGATACGTGCATTCTATTGGCGGAGATTGGTAACCAAACGAAAATTTATTGAATGGCTTTTCTGTGAGTATATCTCGATATGTATATAATAAAAAGATGCACGTCAGTCATCTTTATGATTTTCATTGTGTTCGCCTTATGAATTATTAATGAGACTTTGAATTACGTCAACTGAAGCTTCGTTCCTGTCATCTTAAACCCAATGTTGGCCGATTGAAACAACGTCATCGGAAACCGCCCTTTAGGTCAGCTTAAAAGTGTTCACTGAATTTTCTTTGCCCTACTTGCGCCACTTGTTTTTGAAAAAAAACTTATCTTAAACTGAGATGTGGTTCAATGACGTCGATCTACAAGTATGGCCCGCCCACATTTTAAGTATTGCACATACATGCATCTAGTGTTGCTTCAGGCCTTTTTTAAACTTTCATTGGACAGATGTTATGATGAAACTCTAACCTATACACAACATATTTCAAAGTTCGACTGTAATATTACCAGCTCTAGCTTCTATTTTGTCGTTGTTGGGTTTTTTTGTTTGTTTGTTTTTGTTGTTGTTGTTGTTGTTGTTTTCGACTCGAGCGGCACGTAATGTATAAAGAACGAGAGAGCGTGTTATTTCGGTGGATAAATCTTTAGACCCGATATAACACGTTCTCGAGTTCTTTATATATTAGTTATCAAACGTCTAGTTGTCAATTATCATATTTGACCAGAATTTTCCAAGTTTGACTATTTTTGGCTTAGAAAATCTAAGTTAAAGTTCATGCAAATGAACAAAATTCTTTATCCGATATAAAGGAAGTGATTTCCATTGTGTTTCTAATGAATTATTAATGAGTTTGATAAGGTGACAGATTTACTCTCACTGAAATCCCTCTACAACCACTGAAAATTTTGTCAATTCTAACAGTTAAGTATTTGCATTTTCAACCAAATTTTTAATAAATTTCTAAAGCTCAGAAATCTCTTGTACAAATCTTTAACATTTTCTCAATATCTAACAGAAATATCAGGTTCTGTCAAATTTCTCAATTCGCAGATTATACACTGTAAATTGAAAAGAGCCGATCCAGCCCCAAAAATGGGGCCGTTTCGGTGGGTAAAATATGGTGCCATTTTATGGGGCTAAAATAGCCCTCTTTGAAGGGGACTAATTCGACACCTGTTTGGTGGGCCGTTTTAGTACAAGTAGTTGGGCTGAAGTGACTCTTATAATGGCTGATATAGAAAATGAGAGGGCCAAATTGGATTTTGAATGGGCTGACCAACCCTGAACAAGGAGCTAATTTGACCTCACCTATGGGCTAAAATGACCAATATTAGAACTGTTTTGAAATTCTAAAGAGGGCTGGCATGGCACTGCATTCCTACTAACAACAATTTCTTAAAAAAGTGAAACAACTCAATGGAATTAAAAAACTCATTTTAATACTGAAAGATAAACACTACACTTGTACAAATACTGTACTCTTATAGACAGCTGGTAATTCAATGTTCAGGACCAGTAATCCTTGTCTATGTATTAAACTATATAGCTCTGTGGGAAACCACACTGAATATAAACTAGATAGAATAAGTACTGATAGTGGCAAGTTTATATCCAATGCATATTCCCTACATATGGCACAATTTATCACACATCCAAGCAACTTTCACTTATTCTATCTTGATATTTATATGTGGTGTAATTCAATTCTATTCAATTGAAAAAAATTCAAATTAAACCACAGATAAAAATTGAATCATGAAACATGTACCTAATATGTATACTAATTTTCAATGGATGAGTCTCATTTCTATGCTGCTGGTCCCACTTCATCCATTCACAAATATCAAGTCCTCCAAAACTACTAAAGCCTTCCTTACTTTGCATTTGTTGACTGCTTTCTCTTCAGCTATTAAAGGAGAGGTGCATTTGAATTGTAAGTTTCTGCCTGGGCTATTTTGGATACTGGAGCAATTCCTTTGAAGTTTGACCTGTTTTAACAATAAATATACATGTACATGTATCCCTTCCCCCTCCAATATAACATGAACATTCCTGTACAACAAAGTATACTACAGTCAGGCTACAAAAATATTTAAAGTGGTATCACAAGTCTCAGATTCCAATATATGAAGCATACAATAGGGCAATAGCACTGTCTATCATAAAAATTATTGAAACATAGAATTAATGTACAGTAATTTTTTAACACCTAGCCACATAAAGAAATAATTACTTATTAAAGGTTTGGCATCTTAGGATTATAACAGTGGTAATTTACACAAAACAAAGCATCAACTCAGAGTGACACACAAATTATTCATTATTGCTTGAACTTTCCAATTAACCTGAAAGGAATAATATGATAATAAAGTTGAAAAACAGGCTAAAGCAACAGCGTGTAGTTCCAGAAAATATCCATATCCCCAACAAAGAGGGAATTTGTAAATGGACCCCCTATCCTCTTGAACTTCAATTTCTCTTCTATACAAACTGTAATTTTATTTTTTCTCTGACCCTTCTCTGAACCTTTAGTAGCTGGAAATTGAATCTACCACCTCTCCAGAATTTACAATTCCCTCCATGGTGGGGGTATGAATATTTTTCTGGAACTACACAATAATGATTATGCAGATCCCAAAAAGACTAAAAAAGTGTTCACATTCTATATCTTCATCATAAGTTAGTCTTCTTTGTTACAGGTGGTTTAGTTACACATAGTGTAAAATTACAAAATGAAAGTTTAAACAAACCTACGACATACAAGTTACCAAAGCTCAAGGCCTCCACTCAACATACATATACCTCAATCACAAATTAGAACTACACTTCACAAAACATTTAAACAACACTACAGCCTAAATTGTAACCAAGCAATGTGTACTAGACATGAGTTGCCAAGGCACAAGGCCCAACACTCAACACACATATTCCTCAATCACAAATTAGAATTACTACACTTCACGAAATATTTAAACACAACAACCTAAAATGTAATCAAGCAATGTGTACTAGACATGAGTTACCAAGGCTCAAGGCCCAACACTCAACACACATATTCCTCAATCACAAATTAGAATTAAGACTTACTACAAAATTTCACAAAACATTTAAACAACTCTACAGGCCAAAATGTAATCAAGCAATGTGTACTGGACGTGAGTTTCGATTAGTCTAAGGTCTCATACTATAAATGATTCAACGGCTTCATAAAAATATACGATTCAAGCCAAGTGGTTGGCGGTAACAAATAATTAAAAGCAAATATGCCATAAATTATTATTATTATCGTACTAATGATTCAACGGTTTCATAAAAATATACGACTCAAGCCAATTAAGTGGTTGGCGGTTTAAATACAAATAATAATTTATTAAAAGCAAATATGCGATAAATTATATGCACTCACCGTTTCGTTTGCAAGTAAAACTGTAAAAATCTTTCCTGTGGATGTTCTTAATCACTCCAAGCAACGATATGACATAAATTTAGCATTTGTGAAGGTCTAAAGCAGTAAAATAGTCCAACATAATCCTTACTTTCCAGCCGTTACGGTTTGAACTGGCGGGGTTTAGTTTGAAATGAAGGCATCATGGGTAATGTTGAAGGTAGCAAGGAGTTATGGGATTGATTTGTACCCAGGTCTACTCAAAATCGTGGTATGGGAGAAGGGAGGGGTATCCATAGAAAGGGAGGCCGCTTCTCCCCTTCTTCCTACCAAAGTGTCTTTATACATTTTTCTTTTGAGAGCCTTTGAGTACTTTGAGTTGAAAAACTGTTCTGCAAATGTTTCGCATTTAAAAAAATGGATGAATTTACAACTGAATCTAAATACTTCTCACGTGTCACAAACGCTCTTGATTCTGACATGATGAAATGAAATGAAATGAAATGAAATGAAATGAAATGAAATGAAATGAAATGAAATGAAATGAAATGAAATGAAATGAAATGAAATGAAATGAAATGAAATGAAATGAAATGAAATGAAATGAAATGAAATGAAATGAGATTTTCGCTTTACTGTTTAGCGATGTTTTTTCATTCAGGCCATCTTAGGGCTACTTTAGCTTTTTTAACACCATTTGGGACATTTTGATCGATGTAAGGGCAAAATCAACCCATAGGCAAAGGGGCTGTTTCGGATTTTAGGGCTGAAACATGTACTGAGTTCTATTGATTTTACATGTGGTCAAAGTTAAGAGACTTTTAACTTTTAACTTTGGTGGTTACTGGGAGGTTCATTAAACTTAATTTGGCTAGGTGAATTAATCAGTATTATAACAATTTCATTCGAGATGAAATCTGCTATGATCCAAATGGTCCAAAATGGGGTTGATATGGAACTGACTGGGGTCATTTTGGAAAAACATGGGGCTAAAATAGGTTTTTATGGGTCTGTTTCAGCCACTTGGTATCAATACAGCACCGTCAGGGACTGAATCGGCTCTTGTCTATTTGGGGCCGATTTGGATTTTAGGGCTGAATCGACTCTTTACAATTTACAGTGTAGTTTTTATATTTCTAGGTTAGGCCCGGTTCACACGACGACATATATAAGCGTAAGCATATAAGCGGTTTTTTTTTTTTACCGGTTCACACACGCAACATAACGTCATAAGCATAAGCATAAGAAAATGGAAACGTTTTCAATTGTTTCTTATGCTTATGTTTATGTCGTCGTGTGAACCGGACCTAATAGATTTACTCTCACTTACTGAAAACTCTCTACAACCACTGAAAATTTTGTCAGTTCTAACAGTTAACTATTGCATTTTCAACCAAATTTCTAATCAATTTCTAAAGCTTAGACATCTCTCAGTATACAATGTAGAAATATCAGGTTCTGTCAAATTTCTCAATTCATCGATTATATTTTTAACAAATTTCTAGGTTAGGACCGGTTCATGTGACGACATAGGCATAGACATAAGCATAAGCGTTTTTTTTACCGGTTCACACACGCAACATAACGTAGTCATAAGCATAAGCATAAGAAAATGGAAAAGTTTTAGTGTTTCTTATGCTAATATACTTAGAGCTATGCTTATGTCGTCGTGTGAACCGGGCCGCCAAGATATGTTAGAAAATTCAATTTCTAATCGACGATTGAAATATGTTGGAAATTTGCCGGAAACTTGAATTTCTGATACATTTCTAACGAATTAAAAATGGTTAGAAATGGTCGCAAGAAATCGCAATTTGGAATTTCCGTGGCCAGATGTTAATTGTAAAAACGTCTAGTGAATATCAACGCGGGCTAGTTTGTTCTGTGTCGTTATAGCGAGGTTAATTGTATCCGCAATTGACACAGTTCCTAACAACCACATAGGCAAATGGATGGTCAAAACAATATTCGATGATCATATTTTTCGCTTTTTATCTTTTATTATGCAATTTCTTTTCATTCGCTTTCATTTTCATTAAATCAAGGTGACTTCCGACACTTTTTAACTTTTTTTTAAAAGAAACAATTACCTCTAAGAAAATATATCTGAGTTGTAAGTGTATAGGAAATGTACCTACTTGGTGGTTTGCATAATTAGCTAAGTCATTCAATGGAAAGCAGATAGTAGCTGTTATTCACAGCTGTATATTTAGGAGAATATTATTATTTAGCTCGCATCATACGGCGTACCCTGAAAGGCATACCACGTCTTATCTGCTGAAGATAAGTTAGCTCCAATTAATTTGTTTCAATTCTAGATGAGATGGTAAAAAATTCAAGCTATTCAATGGTTTTCTTTGATATTGAGTCACGGCTTGACACCTAGGTAGGGTAATTCTAGCACTATCATTTAGCTTTTGCTGTTAGTGTTCCCAGGGCAAAATATAACAAAAGAGTTATGCCTAGTGATTGGGTATCCATCATTCGCGACTGAGAGTACTTAAGAGATCAAATATATTTTTGTTTTCGAAATAAGGTCCAGAAAATCATTTAATTACTCTTGAGCCAACCCAACGGAAATCTTACTATAGCTGATTTAAACTTTCTAGGGATAAGATTATCTCAACCTTAATGACATCGGGCAACCCTCGTTGAAACATCTCCTTCATCTTCAGTTCTTCCGACTAAATTTAATGGGGATTGATATGTCGGTTAGACCAGTGAAAAGACTATCCATGCGCTGGGATATGGCATAAATAGTTGCTCATCCAGGTCGGGCGATTGCACACGTCTGATTTATAATTGACGAGGAAGGTATTTAACTTTTTGATTCTAGCAAACGTCTTACCATGGTCGTTTGAAAATCAAAAACATCCGACTTGAAAAAGGTTTTATAGTGGTGATATACTTAAATTGTTTAAAAAAGAAAATATTCATGATAAGAACTTAATTTCATTTAGCAGAAAGATAATGAATTGAATGTGCGCAAAACGGGTTATTGAAGTCAAAATGGTCCAATTTTAAATAAATAAATAAATTTGGGGTAGCTCATCACCCTTCCTTGCAGCCAAGTGCTGAATTACGAAGGGCGCAGCTCAACGTGATCGAGTCGAAGGTTTACAAAGGCGCTTTCATTACGAACAATTGAACAATCACGCATTTACATACAAATTTAGTCTTCGTTGTGTACCGTTGTCGTCAGATAACTTAAAATGCTAAAAAGCGACTTTTATATTAACGATCAAAACGGAATTTTATAAACAAAAATATAAGTTCAACATGCGCGCGCCAAATAGTTAATTTAAAAACACTTTTTTATAATAGTGTTATTCAGTTGCATACCTTGCTTCGTATTCAGTTGAATGGAGTTCGCAGGAGATGAGTAATTCAACGCAAGACAACTTCACTCTACAACAAACGCGGCTCTAAAGATACGAACAATTACATACTTCAATGTTTAAGTAGATTATCACGTGACACTCATCGACCAGCTATGAGCCAATCAGGAAGCAACAGACGTGTTAACCAATCAGCGAGTTTCATTGCAAATGTTTGTGGTTTCCAGAAATAAATATATCTTGGTAAAGAAACTGCATCCAAACTTTTTTCACCTTTTGTTGTGATCAGAAAAAGTAACATACGATAACAGGTTCAAATTGTATTTATCTTTGTTTTGTTTTGCTTGTTGTTTGTTGTTTGTTTTTTGTTTTGTTTTGTTTTGTTTTGTTTTTTGTTTTGTTTTGTTTTGTTTTGTTTTTTGTTTTGTTTTGTTTTGTTTTGTTTTGTTTTGTTTTGTTTTGTTTTGTTTTGTTTTGTTTTTTTGGAAGGGGGACATAATTGATACAGCTGGGTATTCTGTTACGTGAGCGCTTGAAAGTTTCACTCATATTCTAACCGGCATACGTATGAAAATACAATCCGTTTTAAAACATTTTTAATTTGTTTTCTAGCCTAAGCACTTCACCAGAGGAAATGAATTTAGTTTCCGTTTACAATTATATTTTCCTGAGTCGTTACCCCAAGGTCTCGAGGCCTCTTTAAGTTTAAAATTGCTCTTTAAATATCATAGAGTTTGTTCTACTAGAGTTTACTGTTTAAATATCATAGTTTGAGCTACTTTGATATAGACATCCAAGTTTTTCCGATTCAAAAGTGTCTGCATTGAAGAGAATGTTTATTTGAAAACCTTGTGGATGCGTTGCTTTCGTTTGTCAAAACAATATCAAAACAACTAATTAATAATAAAAAAACAACAGCAAATCTTCTTTTACCAGCATAACATAACTGTTATCTCCATATTGGTCAATATACGAACCTTTCCGAACGCCTCAAGAGGAAACAGCTGAATGGCTTTCATATTAGTGGATATTCAGTTATGAAATTACGGAACCGCGCGCGCATTGCATGCCGGTAGACCTAGAGTCTTTGAAGACTGATTTGCGATTTTTTCAGTAGTTTCAGTGGTTTGCTTTCTTTTAAACAAAGGTTCTAATCAAATTGTAAAACTAATTTTTGTGGCTCTACAAGGTGCAGTCGAATATAGATAGAATGACGTAGATTCAGGGCAATCGTCAATCTTTCCACTGATAAAAATCGGTCAAAATTGGAAATAAGTTCTTAAACTTCCTTAAACTTATCTATAAAGCCCAAATAAACACCAAGAGGAAAACTTTCCTCGTATTCAAAAGAGAAGGGTAAAGTTAGTTAAATTTTGGGATCTAAATTGAACTAGTAGATGACGTCATAACCCTATTGTTCCGTTTTAAAACAAATTTTCTTGGCAATTGTTTCTTAAAATTAATGCTTAAGAAAGTTTCTATAGCATCTATTGTTAGATATTTTCAACTCGGAAAAGTCAGTTTACAATTTTGATTGATTTTCATCCGAGTCGCGCGCTCTTTTGAAAAACTGTCTTTATCTTCAGATCGATATGTTATTGTTTTGAGCTGCAGTTAACAAGTCACGATCGAGTAATTTTCATGACAAATTGCTTGATATTTTATCTCATGATATCCGGAAAGCTCAGATAATGAAATTTCAAATGGATAAGGAATCGTTGATATCTGTGCTTGAATATTGATTTGACCTTCAAATAGATTGCTTCGATACTTGACGATATGTTTACTGATTTCTTACCTGTAGCTGCCAAGCTGTCACATCAATGATATGCAGTCTAATTAAAGTTGAATTAGTAGCTATTTATCTCATTGACAAGCACTTATCATCTTGATTTGTAGCAGTGCTTGAGTGGATTCCTTACCACTTTGTCACTTTTGTCAAATTATTTTTGATTAATCCAATACTCGTTTCTAACCGAATGATATTGCGTGCAATAAAGTATGATTGTTTATACTGATACAAACTCACTGAAAAACCATGTTTTACTGATAAGCACTTATTGGCTGAGTGGGAGGGCCCGACGGGAAAATATTTGGCTCGCGGTCATGACAATACGGAACGAGGTCCGCACACTAAATGAAAGTGATATATAGCCATATATTTCCCTGTCCGGCCCGACCTAACTCACGATCAGGCAATAAGCATTTTTAAAATCCTATGACTCTTTTTCGGCTATTTTATCTTTAGACACACGCCCTGGTCCGGTGCAGATGCAGTTCTTTCCGTTCATTTCGGAACACCTTTGAAAATCTGTATTTGCGATATCAAGTCACAAATACTCGTCATTTGATAAAGTTTCGTGCGGAAATGAGTTCTAGCTATATAATCACAGCGCACGTACGATTTGTTTGTTTTCAACATCTACATCAAGTCAACACGTGAGATGAGTGAATATTTGCAAAATATTTCATGTAGAGGTAGTGAGTGTGATAGTACAGTGTCCCCCAATTAGTGCAAGAGCGCTAGAAGACTTGGACACTTAATAAACAATTATTATTATTAAACAGTTACGTTGTTATTATTCCATAGGTAAGAAAAATCGCCCATCCAATCAGAAACCGCGAACATTGCATAGGTTTCCCAGTCTCCCCCGTCTTGTATTTGTATCTTTTCGTACCAAAGTGAATTTGTCTTGAATAAAAAGCGGTTTTCAAGTTGTAAAAGGAAATATGTTCAGCATTCTATTTACCGAACATATGGAAAACGGAATGAAGGGAATAGAAAAATGAACAAACCAAGGAGGGAATGAAAGAATAGAAGAGTGAGTGAGTGAGTGAAAAAATAACCAGTGAACGAATGAGTAAATAGAAAGTTGTTGATTGGCGTCAGTTTACTTTATCTGGAGACACCAAGAGAATAATTAAAGGAATGGTCGGGTTTCACAGTAGACGGTTGATACTGAGTCTACATTATGTCTTATATTACGTTAAAAAAATTTTCCAAGAATGAGGGGATTTAAATTCCATAAGCCTAGGGGTTTCTCTTAGATCTTCTCGCCATTTCTATTTTTGTGTGTGTTTTCTTGCCTTCATGTTTTTTCTAATGGGATTTTTTGCTATACTCTGTCTTTGCCAAAAACTTAATTGTATTTTTATTTTGTAGATAACACAACTTTATCTATTTTAATGTGTAAATCTATGTGTAAATGTCAAAAAAAGTCAAAATGTCAAAAAAAGTCAAATAAATCCCCCGGGTAAACAGGTTAAATAAAAAAAGAAGAAGAAAATATGCAAAATAAATCTCGGTGTCATCGTAGAGGGCTATATAAAGAGACTACAAATGTTAAACTCTGTCCAAATGGTAAACAGACTTAGCTTTTCAAAAAAGATCAAGAGAATATATATGCTAAATAAGTGCCCATTCACATGAGAGAGGGATAGGGATAATAGGGATAACTGTTTTGTTTTCTTTTCCCTGGGGGACACAAAACAAAAAGTAAAGTAAAAGTAAAGTAAAGCGACCATATTTTACGTCGATAACTCGTGACAGTAATTTGAGTAACTGATAAACTTGAGGTCGACGGTGCGCTCATTTTACTCCCCTCTCTCCTTTAGTGCTCCGTTTTTTAATGGTATTTAAAGCTAATTAAAGCTACACAGAAAGGAAAGAAGTTGAAACAAGGATGCGAGGTCACTGAGGATCGAACTAGGGACCTCTCGCACCGAAGGCCGCGCACTAACCAACTGTCATCCTTGTTATCCCTACTACATAGGGGCACTCTCTCTCATAAGAACGGGCCCTAAATCAGGGTGTTACAGTAGAAGGGTATGTAGAGAGCCTACAGATCTTAACTCTATCCGAATGGTCGAAACAAATATGGAATGTGATCGTGAATGTTTTAATTTTCTTTTTTAGTTATATTTGATACTGGCAATCATTCACACAGGTTGCCATCTTAGTCTTTTATCATTTAAAAAAATGGTCAATCGAAGTGTAGCTTTTTTATATGTTGTATGTTCTTTTTATTGAACGAATCGAAATTTGACGGCAAATTTGAATAACTATTTTTCTGGCCTGACTAGCCTCGTGTTGACGCGTAAACACAAAAGCGTTTTCACATGAATGAGAGGCTAGTCAGTATAAAACAATAGTTATTCAACTTTACCGCAATATCTCGATTCGGTGTGCTATCTGTCTTTTTTCTTTCTGTTAAACGTCTTTAATTCCCAGATATCGATATGTGTGCGCTATATTTAACAAATTGAAGATGGTCTAGAGTTGTCTGTCCGCTTATTGACACACTCTTGACGTCATAAAATGTTCAAAACTCAAACTTCACTGCAAAGTTTTGAACATTTTATGGCGTCAAGAGTGTGTCAATAAGAGGACAGACAACTCAAAACCATCTTCAATTCGTTTTTTACAACAATCAGTTTCAGATAAAAGTTAAAAAATCCTTTTCAAACGGGGCGCGCAACAGAACGAGCGCGCGCGCCGAAACGCGTCAGCAGTGTGTCTGTCCTCTTATTGACACACTCTAATCAACCAGTCAGATCACAAGATTAGTATCAAGTGTTGTAAAAAAACAGACTAATTAAACTACTTTTTGTGAAAACAATTGCGGTGAAAAGAGACCTTTCCAAATCAATGATGTAGAAGCTCAAAGACAATGATATTTCTGGCATGTGCGAATATATCATACAGTCACAAAATGTTCATTAAACTGACAAAATGTTGTAAAAAAGTGCTTTAGTTTCTTAAGTTGTACCTAATCAAAAAGAACTAAAAACATGCACAAGTCATGGTGCAAGCTCCACATAAGGCCTACTCCGGGGCCATAAGTTGCCTTAAAACGCCGTAAAACGCCTTAAAAACTTACACTGACAAATTTCTCCACATTTTCTTAAAGAGGGGGACATGGGGGTTTGATTGAGCCTTTTTTACGTACGGATTCTCGGATAATGATATTTTTAAGAACGGATTTGCGGATTTATCCACAATGGTCAAAATCGCGGATTTGAAGAAATGATCCAATGAAAACTATAGTTTATATGGCCATATACCTCTTACGGACATGTGTAACGTACAGCTTTGCGTAAGAGAAATAGCTTTCTTTAACATCAATACTCCATTTCGAAACAAACTTTATATCAAAACATCACATGCAACTGAATGTATAAATAAGCATTTGTCGTAACATTTTTTTAAAATATAGTAGTTTTGAAGTGCGTTTATTACCGAAATTACACATGCGGATTTTAATCAATGTCCTAAGCGGATTTGCGGTTACAAACGATTTTTCTTGCGGATTTTGTCAAACCCCCGTGTCCCCCTCCTTAAATTGCCTTAGAACGCCTTAAATTGCATTAAGTTATTGTAAAAAACGGCGACTTAAGGACCTGGGATAGGCCTATTCATGCTATCTACGTTGACATTTTTAGAGGTAGTACATATCACGAAAGTTAACGTTTTTTATTTCAATTTTCTCCTGCTATAGATACAAGTCAAAGTGAAAGACTGAAAGCCGAAAAATGAAAGTTAACGTTATATCTCAATACTTGAAATGGTTTAGGGTTTTAGCCATAAAGATCTGCATGCTAGGTGTTATTCTGAAGCCCCATCCATCCCACCAAAAACACAATTCCTTCCCCGCAGCTTTAGAATTGTAATTTCCCTTAAAGAGAGCAGGTGATGTCATATCTACTTCACTGACGCATGAATACTGTTGTACTTATCAGCTAAACGTACTTGCAAGGCATGATCAGCAATAACATTGTTCTTTAAGATATTAATCATAAAATGTTCATCTCCCTCTATATTGTTGTCTATCTTGTGAACCTTTTGGTAGTGTTCTGCGCTTGTTAGTACAGTTGCAAATGTCGCTTTCCTATAAATCTGACTAGAAAAAATCAACAGAAGCAGGCTGGACATGAGAAGCTACGAGTTTTTGTGAGGGGTCACGTACTCAATCGCTATGACGTTAGCACATGTAATCTCTACGATGAGTCGGGGAGGGATAATTCTGTTCAGTTACTATATATGCTCTTCTAGTATCAGCACGGTACACGGCTTCGGTATGTTTTTTTAACTCGTGGATATTCGCAGCTATATTCGAGTTATATTGTGAGTGGTTATTCACTCTCTATGACCTTAGCAGGTGTAATTTCTACATTGGCGGAGTTGAATAATTCCGGCAGGAGTTGTTCACTATTCAGGCTGATTTTTAATGCTCTCTTGCCCTTGTTTTGTTACATTTTCATACAAACAACAGACAAACATAAAAATTCAACTATGACGATGATCTTAATTATACCTGAACTACAGCTTTTTTAATTTTTTCTTGTTTTTTTTTGGGGGGGGGGTGTTCATTGTGTGTGTGTGTGTTTTATTATTATTATTATTATTTTAATTTTTCAATTTCATCATGCACTTGGAAATAAACTTGATAAATTGATTTTAGAGATGCTTATCTTCCTAATTTTCTCCCTTGGACATTAAGAACCCGCTGTGATGGCAAGCTGATATTGGTATAATATAGGTTATACGCAAAAAACAATCTCAAAATATTCAAGAGGATATTGGTAGACGATAAAAATATACCCCAAATTAATTTCCCGTTATTTATCATTTTAATTGACCCTTGTGTTTTGTCAATAGAGGATATTACACGGTGGCGCGAAGATATGGAGTTTATCTTCGAGTGGAAAGAAATATTTCACGAGTGAGCGCAGCGAACGATAGCCTCCTGCGCAGACGTTTTTAGTCTCGATCCAGTAAATTTCCCTCGCCAGGAAAAATTACAATTAAAAATTACAGGGAAATTTACTGGATCGAGACTAAAAACGTCTGCGCAGGAGGCTAAGCGAACGAGTGAAATATTTCTTTTCACGAGAAGATAAACTCCATATCTTCAAGCCGCCGTGTAATTTTCTTTTTATCATATAATTACTGAGATTTTAAGAAAAAGAGCTGAACATACAACAAATAGTGCACCAAAGAACGAAATAAAAATGTCATCTCGGCCGTTTTGGAACTGAAGTTTTACTGAAATATCACAAGGCTTATACTTTAATTACATGCCGGCTACAAATGAGCTAAATTATTATTTTTGGTTTCTCTTTGTTCTGCCATGTTGACACAACTGAGTACATAGTAGCTTGAATGGCGGGAAAATCAACCTGATATCATCACATGTGATGATATCGAAATCCTGCGCTCTGATTGGTTGTTTTTGATGTCATCACATGTGAATGATATCAATGGCCGATACCCTCTATATTTACGCGCTCTATTGTGTTGATATCGAAGTAAGTATATGATAATATGTTTTATCCTCATCACTTCTGGTCCTTGTGAGATTTTTCTGGTTGGCGTTATTGTAAATGATATAAAAATTAATGCTTAAGGGTATAAAAATGCTTTCTAACCAGCAAAAAATCAATTCAGAACTACATCAAGATCTAGACTACAAATATCAAATTAGAAATGGCTTTCAAAAGTTGACATAGCAATTTCATCATTTCTAATTTTTAGATCCTTTTTTTAAAAGCAGTCAAACAGGTCAGACTTGAATCGTATTCTTAACAGAGCCTTGGAAGGCCCGGACTGGACTTACCAGTTTTGGATCTTTCAAGAGCTTGTTAATTCTCGTGAAAAGCAGTCACACCGGTCAAACTTGATTGGTATCTTTTGACCAAAGCTGTGGAGCTTTATATCTTGGGTTGAAAAAACCTTTGAAGCAGTATGACTTAGGTCAGACTTTAGACTTTCTGTATCAAAACACTGACGTTTATTTCTGGAGTTCACGAACCTGTTTGAAAGATGCCATTTTGTCGTCTGCAGGTGAAATATTAGGTGATAATTGCTGCGAGCGAAGCGAGCAGCGACACTATTTGTGGATGGATTTCCTGTGTTACGTACGACAGAGTTGGCCCAGGCCATTTGTTGTGGGCTTGCGGTCTTGAACTGTTGGTAGACACGTACGTATATAGATAGAGTGAACGATGATTCGTGACGTCATCAAAATACGCTTGGTATTTCCAAAATACGCTCGGAATTTAGTGTGGTCAGCGGTGGATCACTTAAAATTATGCCAGGATGACAACTGTGGCATCGACGACTCGACAGAATGCATGACTAAGCGATTTCTCGAGTTAGAAGGTGGATGTTTGGTTGTCGTTTTGAGGTAAGGTTTTATTGTTATTCAAATTTATCATGCAAAATCCACTTCTTTATGTCCGTGGAAATATTCATCAAGGTCACGAACTGTTTAGTGATATTTCTCGGGGAAGACAATGTTCTTTCATGAGTTTTTCAGCGCTGTTGTGTGCTCAAGTCTATCCCACTCAACTATGGAGTCGTTTTACTGTCGATCAGATATTGATTCAAGGCGATAGCATGTATTTGAACGCTCTTCAAAGAGGTCATATCCCAGATATGGAGACTATATCGCTCGACTATTTGCCCAATCGAGCTCGTTACAGACCGGCTCTGAACTCGATTCTTGGTAGATACGTACGTGGATGTAGTGAACGATGATTTGTGACGTCATCAAAATATGCTTGGAATGATCGCTGACCGGATCGCTGACCACGCGATTGGAGTCTTTGTTTTCTAGCTAAGTTGTCGTTGTTATTCAGATTTATCATACCCGGGAATCCACTGAATCCTGCTTTGTATTCGTGGAAGTGTTCAGCAAGGTCATGAACTGTTTAGTGATATTTCTCAGGAAAGACAATGTCCTTTTATGAGTTTTTCATCGCCGCGTTGTACGCTCGATCGAAGCAAGACGATATAAAGTTGCATTCCAATGTTCTCCTCTTCAAAGAGGTAAAATCTCTTTAGAAAGCCACACGATATCGCTAAAATTTTTGATGAATCGAAATTTTGCTTTCTTTACGCAGACTACTCTCAGTAGTTCAGTTAAATCCACATATATTTATGCATTCTCTATCAGTACATTACAAGGCAAATTATGTGTCAGATATTTATCAAGCACTCTTTTTATAGCTGCCAGGGAGCGATACACATCCTTTACTAAACAAACTTTAATCAATTAGTTTTATAACTAGCTATTTCTAATAGAAAGTGAAATGCTGCGAGCAAAAAACAGCTGGTGTATCCACGTTAGCAGAACTGTTCCCCTAAAACTCACGAAAGTACACCGCTTTGTCTGATATATCTTTCTTGTCTATCTCCTGTGCGTTGTGTGACGAACACTGCTAGTTGACCTTCAATATTGAACTAGACGCACTCGTGCGTTCACTCGTGCCCATGTAAAAGGGAGCCCAAAATCGGCCGTAAAAAGGACATTTAGATTAGCTGTCGCTACAGTAAGAGCGATTGACATGTTGTCGTTAATAAACTTTTTAACAAGACGCACCTCGAACCGTACACTGGTTGCCTGTAGTTCAACAAGCCGCAGTAGTAAAGACCTTTAATTTGTCTGTCAACAGCTATTCATGCAAAAATTTTGTACCGCTGATCGAATGTATCGCGTGCTCGTCTAGTGACATCCTTGAATCGACTCTCGATACGGTATGGACTTGAACCGCTGATCGTATGTATCGCATGCTCGTCTAGTGACATCCACAGATTACACTGTGTTCCGAATAGGAGGCTACTCGCTTCGCTCGCAGCAATCATTCCTAACACTGTTTGTGATTGTTTGAAAAAGCAATATATTTCAGTGAATAAAATGTACTTGTACATTTCTAAAACTTGTGTTGTCGTAGTCAGTTAGTTTTATAATCATTGCCATCGCTAGCCGTTTGTGATTGTTTGAAAAACCGTGATCTCCGTGATCCGCAGACATGGGTCGTATGGTGGCTGCTACGTGTATGTGTATATAAATTTGTATGTAAATGTGTGATTGTTCAATTGTCTCGTAATGAAAGCGCCCTTGTAAACCTTCGACTCGATCACGTTGAGCTGCGCCGATCGTAATTCAGCACTTTGCTGCGAGAAAGGGTGATGAGCTACCCCAATTTTATTTATTTATTTATTTAAAATTAATTTACTCAAAGTGCTAAATATTTTGAACTGTGTGTGTCCGACACTGAACCTGGAGAATTATGTTCTGTAGTTCAATACTGAAGGTCAACTAGCAGTGTTCGTCACACAACGCACAGGAGATTTGATATATCAGACAAAGCGGTGTACTTTCGTGAGTTTTAGGGGAACGGTTCTGCTAACGTAGATACACCAGCTGTTTTCTGCTCGCAGCATTTCACTTTCTATTAGAAACGGCTAGTTGTAACGATGGATTTCCTGTCTTACGTACGGCAGAGTTGGCCCGGGCCATTTGTTATGGGCTTGCGGTCTTGAACTTTGGTAGATATGTAGATGTAGTGAACGATGATTCGTGACGTCATCAAAATACGCTTGGTATTTCTATAATTCAAAATACGCTTGGAATTCAGTATGGTCAGCGGTAAATCACTGCTCTGACGCGACAGAAAGCTGGATGTTTGGTTGTCGTTTTGAAGTAAGGTTTTATTGTTATTCAAATTTATTATGCAAAATCCACTTCTTTATGTTCGTGGAAGTATTCTTCAAGGGCACGAACTGTTTAGAGATATTTCCCGGGGAAGACAATGTTCTTTCATGAGTTTTATTCAATATTGAATTGAAAATGAATTGAAAGTAATTATGAAATAGTATATATATATACACTCGATTGCAGAAAGGTTGTAGTCTGCAAATACACAAATATACAAATATCTAATGAGATGCAAAACCCAAAATACTGCTTAAATCGGCATTGCTTGCATGCAATGATTGTCAAAATATATTTTTAGTCTTTCTAAACTCTAGCAGATATTCAAGAACTATATTTTGGGTGTTGTGATCGCGTATTTACAAATTGCATCTCATTAGTATACTGAATAAATTAGATATTTGTGTAAAATGTAGACTACAACCTTTCTGCAATCGAGTGTATATATATATATAATATATATATTTAATATATATTTAACATTTTTAATTTACATTTTAAAGTTTTTATATATATTTTTTTCAAGAATTGTAAAGCGTTGTTGAACGAAAGGATATTGACGCTATATAAAATATTATTATTACTCGGGCTTCCTGTGGAATGCCCGAGGTATAAATTGCCCTAAGTTATTTGTCTTCGGCCACAAAAAGCAGTCACGTGGTCAGTAGCTATCACGTGATCGATACATTTGACGAGTGATCAATGACTTTGCTCGTGGTCGAAGTTTAACAGCTTTGAAGGCTTCGATACATTTCACGTGATCAATATCTTTGCTCGTGGTCGAAGTTTAACAGCTTTGAAGGCTTCGATTCCCTTCGCTTTCGCTTAGCTTCTTGGTTTATAAATGATGTGAGGTACGCTTAAAGCACTTACAGATGCACACTATTCGCGGTAGACCCACACTAAAAGATGTCGAGCGTTTTTGAAAACGAGTCGAACCTTAGAGACCGCGAACTTCTATACGAGAGAACATTTACGAGTGATCATTTGATAGTGAACCAAGCTAAACGTAAACGAGCTATTTTGAAACAACTTCTCAATCTTATGTGAACTATGACAGCACAAAGGACCATTATTGTTAAATCTCAACATAGTTTCAGCGACGAACAAAGGAGAATATTTACAAAGACTGTAAATGAAGAAGATGCAAGAAGTCTCAAACTAGAACCACGTTCCCAATGATCAATTCTATCACGTTAGTTATTTTTTATTAAGCTTATTAATTAAAGTGAGTGTTTGATTTCTTTGTTATAGCAAGGCTTGATGTTTATTGCGAAACTATTCGGTGAATTCATCGCTCAATGATTGTAATAACTTAGACTAGCCGTTTCTAATAGAAAGTGAAATGCTGCGAGCAGAAAATAGCTGGTGTATCTACGTTTATAGCAGAACTGTTCCCCTAAAACTCACGAAAGTACACCGCTTTGTCTGATATATCAAATCTCCTGTGCGTTGTGTGACGAACACTGCTAGTTGACCTTCAGTATTGAACTACTGAACATAATTCTCCAGGTTCAGTGTCGGACACACACAGTTCAAAATATTTAGGAAGGGGACATTGGGGTTTACGGTTTGGCGGTTTTGGCAGATTTTTAACGCGGTTTTACGGTTTTTGTCTATTTTATTCACGGTTTGGCGGTTCTCTAGATAGCTGCGGTTCGCGGATTTTGCTATGTTTGGACTGCGGTTTTCGGTTAAATCAAATTATGTTTGCGGTTTTACGGTTTCTAGTTACGACCACTTTCCGGTTTACTACAACAGTTGACAGTCTTGACGGCTGTGTTTACCAGCTATGGCGCTATTTGAAACTGGATCATGTCGGTAACTTATAATATGTGACACTGTCAATCATGCAACAGTGAACGTCATAAGACCATGCGTGATAATTCCAGTCACAAAGCTGTAGGTCATGGAGGAGGACGATCAAGGTCAAGTAATAAATTGTGTTTCGATATTTTACGAAGAGGGTAAAAGCGGAGAAAACTACAGGAAAAAAAACAAGTTTAGATGTGTTATAAAGAAAGAAGAGAGGTCAACTTTAAAAAAGCTGCGGGAACGTGTCTGGTAAGTTCTTGACGTTGATTACATTTAAGCTGGGTCTTATAATACCAGACTGATGCAATATAATTTATCGTTTTGCGAGTTATACTCTTAATATCAGCCATCTATTGTTTTAAGTTGAATGGTTCGCTATTATAGTGGTGTGACAGAACAAGAAAGAAATGTATATATTTATATAGCGCAGTCGGTCAATTAGACTAAGTCTCCTACTCTTTGCGAACAGTGCAACAGAAAGACCAGAAACTTTTACGTCTACCATGGTCACCATGGAGGGTGTAGAATAGCAGACGAAGCCTACGGTTTAAAGACCTTGTCAATTAACTTTTTCTCGAACATCTCCGTGGAACTATAGTAAAGATGGACAAAATTTGTAAGTTATATGTTGGAGAATGATGCTAACACAAGTAGGTGAATTAATATTGTTTTCTATCCAACACCTTATTAACTTAATTTGCATGAATAACATTATTTGTTGTAATCGACTAGTGATGTTTTCTTTTAGTAGCATTTGAACAAAAGACCACAAAATGTTGCTTTTTTAAAACGTTAAACCTCCATTTTCTTCGTTTTCACTATCTTTCTGCGTGATGTTTCACTGGAAAAATGTTTTGTTTAAAACGAAAACTCGTTTTGAACGAGATAGGTCGTAATTTCTTCGAATAAGTTTCTTCCTTCGTAAATCGTGAAGTTTCAAAATGCGGTTTGCGGTTTTTGCCGATTCTCGATGCGGTTTCACGGTTTTTGTGTGTTTTTCTCTGCGGTTTTGCGGTTTTGGTACCCCCCCCAATGTCCCCCTCATTTAGCACTTTGAGTAAATTAATTAAAAAATTGGGGGTAGCTCATCACCCTTCCTCGCAGCCAAGTGCTGAATTACGAAGGGCGCAGCTCAACGTGATCGAGTCGAAGGTTTACAAGGGCGCTTTCATTACGAGACAATTGAACAATCACACACTTACATGCAAATTTACATACACATACACGTAGCAGCCACCATACGACCCATGTCTGCGGATCACGGAGATCACGGTTTTTCAAACAATCACAAACGGCTAGCGACGGCAATGATTATAAAACTAACTGACTACGACAACACAAGTTTTAGAAATGTACAAGTACATTTTATTCACTGAAATATATTGCTTTTTCAAACAATCACAAACAGTGTTAGGAATGATTATAAAACTAATTGATTAAAGTTTGTTTAGTAAAGGATGTGTATCGCTCCCTGGCAGCCATAAAAAGAGTGCTTGATAAATATCTGACACATAATTTGCCTTGTAATGTATAGAGAATGCATAAATATATGTGGATTTAACTGAACTACTGAGAGTAGTCTGCGTAAAGAAAGCAAAATTTCGATTCACCAAAAATTTTAGCGATATCGTGTGGCTTTCTAACTGAGAGATTTTACCTCTTTGAAGAGGAGAACATTGGAATGCAACTTTATATCGTCTTGCTTCGATCGAGCGTACAACGCGGCGATGAAAAACTCATATAAGGACATTGTCTTTCCTGAGAAATACCACTAAACAGTTCATGACCTTGCTGAACACTTCCACGAATACAAAGCAGGATTCAGTGGATTCCCGGGTATGATAAATCTGAATAATAACGACAACTTAGCTAGAAAACAAAGACTCCAATCGCGTACGTGGTCAGCGATCATTCCAAGCATATTTTGATGACGTCACAAATCATCGTTCGCTACATCCATAAACGTACGTGCCTACCAAGAATCGAGTTCAGAGCTGGTACATAAACATGCCGCGCATGTGCAAGATTAGTGTCGCTGCTCGCTTCGCTCGCAGCAATAAAGCTAATGATTTGAACGTACTTAGTTGTATCAATACAAAGAATGCTAGATCTCGTTTATATTCATAGTATGTTTATTATAATTACAGACATGTTTATAAGCTAGGTACTCGGGGTAGAGTGTTTTTATAACATGATCGTGAACCGAGCAGAATACCACTATACAACAGCAAGTGATAACATGACGAGTATGCGCGAGCCGCTGGACGGAAGTGGCCTCAATTACGGTTTTAACCTGGCTTAGGGCTACCTTTCTGATAAAGAGAGTTGTATATAGTCTCCCCAAAGATTTTCGGAGCATTACATTCGAGTGCAGTAGTATGAACAGCTAGAAATTATCCTTTCAAAATTACCCATTTATCCAAGACAATAGACGTTAGAGACATGCGCAGATGTTATCACTTGCTGCTCCACTATACCCAGGGTGGTGAAGAGGTATTTCGTGACCCGTGATTCAGCCTAAATTAGGCTTGTGATTCGTGAAAAGCTAAAAATTCTAGCCGTGATCCGTGAAATCATCTTTGTCCGTGAATGGGATTTGCAGGTTTTCATTGCCCAGATTCATGATTATAAAAATGCCGATTCGTGAAATATGCGACGCGCAGAAAAGAGATAACGAAAAACAGTGTGATCCTTCGATTGTACGTACTTTCGGTCCGTTTATAAGGACAAAATTCGTGCAAAAAATCTTAGGAATGAAAAACCAGTATTTATTTTTGAATGAAAAGTGAAAATCTTCTATGATTTGTGAAATAGCTTATCATTATTCCGTGATCCGTGAAATTCCAAAAAAATGGTTCGTGATTCGTGATGGGTAGCCCCTCTTCACCACCCTGTATACCAATGCGAACTCTAAAAACTAAGCCTTAACGATAAAAGTAGAAAGCTTGACAGTTATAAGGTAATACGTTCAAATACACCCAAGTCCTCAAAGGTACATTTTTTGCGATCATTGGAAAAAAAGTATTTCGCGGATTTACCGTTTCCACTCTAAGGGAAAGTTTGTTTATAACCAGGGAATATGATGTTGACCATCCTCGGGGACCCAGGGCGAAGGGGGAGGGGGAGGACCGGAGGGGGAGGGGGAGGGGGAAGGAAAGGAAAAGGGGAAAAGGACGCCCTGGGCATTTGACTACCCCAAACCATTTCCAACGGCAAAACTTAATCCTCTCTCTGATTGGCCTCATTATAATTTAATTATAATGAGGCCAATCAGAAGCATTTGTGCGGTTGAGCTCGATTCGTCTAAAATTACAAGTAAACAAGTTGACCCCACGCATTGCAACACCTCTTAAACAAAGCGAGCGGACACGTGAAAACCTTAAACAGAAACAGAAGCTGGTTGTATTGAAAATTATTCAGAAACAAGATGTGTTTGCAAAGCTACCCGCAGGATTCGGGAAAAGTTTGACTTTAATACCAATTCTTGCCTGATCTCGGTGTGCAGACTTGACACACAAACATGTTAAACTGTCATAGCTCCAAGCGTTAATTGAGATGTGCCAGATATTTTTGTTATATGACCTTGTTTACGTGGGATATCCCTAATAGGATTAAGCTTTGCCGTTGGAAATGGTCTGGGGTAGTCAAATGCCCAGGGCGTCCTTTTCCCCTTTTCCTTTCCTTCCCCCTCCCCCAACCCCTCCGGTCCTCCCCCCTCCCCCTTCGCCCTGGGTCCCCGAGGATGGATGTTGACAGGATGGCTTGGAACAATGTCTCCAGTAGTCTCCCTCGCAGCCGTGTTTAACCTCGTCACGCAACGCTCCCTCGGTCACACACGGTGTGTGTCTTTAAAATTGCAATGGCTTATACTCATATGATGCAACTTTTCCAGAGGACAATGTTATTTGAGTTTTAATTATTTCAAACGTTTAGCTAACATAGATAAATCGCAACGTTCGAAGAGAAGCCCGAGTTCACGCAGTTATGCGTCTAATTATTATTATTTCAGCGCTGTTGTGTGCTCAAGTCTGTCCGACTCAAGAATGGAGTCGTTTTACTGTCGATCAGATATTAATTCAAGGCGATAGCATGTATTTAAACGCTCTTCAAAGAGGTCATATCCCAGATATGGAGAGGAGTATATCGCTGAACTATTTGCCCACTCGAGCTCGTTGGTCTTTGTTATCTAAAGTTGTCGTTGTTATTCAGATTTATCATACCCGTCGGGAATCCACTGAATCCTGCTAGCTTTGTATTCGTGGAAGTGTTCAGCAAGGCCATGAACTGTTTAGTGATATTTCTCAGGAAAGACAATGTCCTTTTATGAGTTTTTCATCGCCGTTGTACGCTCGATCGAAGCAAGACGATATAAAGTTGCATTCCAATGAAGTCCTCTTCAAAGAGGTAAAATCTCTTTAGAAAGCCACACGATATCGCTAAAACTTCTGGTGAATCGAAATTTTGCTTTCTTTACGCAGACTACTCTCAGTAGTTCAGTTAAATCCACATATATTTATGCAAGCCGTTTGTGATTGTTTGAAAAATTGCTTTAATTTACTCAAGATGCTAAATATTTTGAACTGTGTGTGTCCGACACTGATCCTGGAGAATTATGTTCTGTAGTTCCACAGGCTTACCATCCTCAACGTTTGTGGATCGGGTTAGTTCCCGTTTAGTGGGTTTGGGATCCCTGTGTTGTAATTCAACCCCTTGTTTGGTAGTTGAATAGCATGAGTTTAATTTTGCTTCTGAAAAGCTTTCTTTTTCTAATCGATTCTTCGAAAGTTTGTTAGAAATGGAGATTAATAGTTACTGAACACTTCTGGCTAGTTTTTTGGGGAGTTTGAGGCGTATTTACTTAGTTTGAGGCCGTTGAGTTTTGAGCTGCGTTCCCACATACTTTTCTGTATGTGGGAACGCAGCTCAAAACTCAACGGCCTCAAACTAAGTAAATACGCCTCAAACTCCCCAAAAAACTAGCCAGAAGTGTTCAGTAACTATTAATCTCCATTTCTAACAAACTTTCGAAGAATCGATTAGAAAAAGAAAGCTTTTCAGAAGCAAAATTAAACTCATGCTATTCAACTACCAAACAAGGGGTTGAATTACAACACAGGGATCCCAAACCCACTAAACGGGAACTAACCCGATCCACAAACGTTGAGGATGGTAAGCCTGTGGTAGTTCAATATTGAAGGTCAACTAGCAGTGTTCGTCACACAACGCACAGGAGATAGACAAGAAAGATATATCAGACAAAGTGGTGTTACTTTCGGGAGTTTTAGGGGAACAGTTCTGCTAATGTGGATACACCAGCTATTTTCTGCTCGCAGCATTTCACTTTCTATTAGAAACGGCTAGTTATAATACATTTAATCAAGGATTTTATTATGACTCTCAAGACACTCTGATTGGCTCCTTGAGAAAGTCATTTAGCTGGAAAACAGTGTATTATTCTGCCTCACTCATTGTCATTAATAAGGTATGGATGCGCAACTCCGACCGGAAACTGGTCCGGCACGAAGTGCTGAAGATGTGCCGGGGCTGAAATCAACCCCGGCTTAAACTGGGAGGGTGGGTGGGTGCCACGACGCTGTTAGGCTATCTTGCTCAATACGCGGGAAAGAGAGCGTCCTTTACTTAAGTACCATTCCTAAACCAATGAGAATGCAGCTCAAACCCCAAGGGCCTAAGAACCCCCTGTGGAATGCTAATAATGACCTTGATTGCGGCAGAATAATATACATATTCAATGACTTTGCATAGTGTATTATTCTGCCTCACTCATTGTCATTAATAAGGTATGGATGCGCAACTCCTCCCTTCACTGGTCCAACCCAAAGAATAACAGTCGAAACTACCCATAATCTTCACACAACTTTATCTAACTCTTCCAAACCTTATCCTACAAAACCAAAAAACACATGATGGTTTTATTTATTTTTTTAAATCTTTATATATTTAGTAAACTTCCAACATATTATTGTGGAGCACAACAAACCGGTGATACCACCTATAGGGTAGTCTCTAAATAAAACTACACACTATGTACCCGTTAGAGACTCAAACTAAACTGGCTAACAAATTAAATGTTCAGAACCACTAATCTTGCAGTGGGATTCCTGTGTGTCATGCGCGGGATGTTTATAGAGCTCTGAACTCGATTTTTTGGCATGTAGGCATGTATGTAGACATGTAGAGTGAACGATGATCCATGACGTCATCGAAATGATACGCTTGGAATAATCAGCTGAATTTATATCACTCGAAAGGGGTGTTACTAAAACGAGTAACGCAGTAATGAGTAACGAGTAATCACAGTAATGGAAAAACGAGTAATAGCCAAATTTCGCTACATAGAAATTTTAAAAGACACTTTATACGCAGGGAATTAATTAAAAATTCCATTCCTGATTGTAAATTAATCAACAACAAACTCTCACTAGGCGTTTGGTTAATTGGTCACACAACGGATGTTTATCGATCTTTATAGTATGTCAGGAAACGAAATTTGTCCATCAAAAATAACATGGCGCGAAGTCATTACGAAGTTACGAAGGCTGCAAAGAACGTTTAGGAACTTCATCTTACCCCTCCAAAACCTCTCCTATATTACCTCGTCAGATCGTACCGTAATCTACCGTAATAACACGCCGCTCAGCGGACCGAGTAACGCCTGGCATATTTGTAAGTGATCAGCGAGGAACGCCTTGATATGAAGATCGTGCTGTCCGCGGGTTCGATGAAAAACAAAACAACATTTTGACGCGCTCCCTTGCATTAGCAGGTTAGTAAATAAATATAATTTGTGACTGCAGATCGAGAATTTAAGCAGAATACTTTTATTGTTTTGTTTTGCTTGCATTAATCACTGTAAATCGGCCAAACACGACATGCAGACTCATCATCTTCCTGATCCGAACTATCCGATCGCGAGCTGATGATAATACTAGTAATGTCTAAGAAAACACAACAGTCCAGTTTATAGAGGATTTAAATAACAGAAATATAGCCGAGAACTTCAGTCATTTTCAACTAACCTTCCGCCATTTTGACGATGAACAAGTGGCAAATTTTTACAGACGTTCAAAGACATGCTCATCCAATCACAGCGCAGATGAAATCGACAACACCCATCAACACCCGGGCCACAACAAAACAAAATTTGACATTGACGCGGGAGTTTTGGGTATAGTACAGTATCTGTTTTGGATCACTTTGTTTTTCCGGCGATGGTCGACTTTGAAATTTCCTGCGTATTAAGTGTCTTTTAGAATTTCTATGTAACGAAATTTGGCTATTACTCGTTTTTCCATTACTGTGATTACTCGTTACTCATTACTGCGTTACTCGTTTTAGTAACACCCCACTCGAAAGTTGTCGAAAAGCTGTCATTGTTATTCACAGTTTATATCATACTCCGGGACTCTACTAAATCCATTGTTTTATGCTCTTAGAAGTACTCAACAAGGTCACGTACGAACTATTTAATGATATTTCTCGGGAAGACAATGTTTTATAAGTTTCTCATGGTCGTTGATCAATCGATCGAAGCAAGTCGATAAATGATAAGTTCAGATATGTCGCATTCGAATGTCCTCAGAGAGGTAAAATCTCTTTAGAAAGCCACATATCGCTAAAATTATTGGTAAATCGAAATTTTGCTTACGCAGACTACTCTCAGTAGTTCAAAAATTAAATCCACATATATTTATACCGCAAGGAGTAAAACAACAATTCTTTGTTAGAGTCTCTGTAACAAAAGATATTTATCAAGTACTATTTTAGCTGCTAGGGCCACTTATCAATACATCAATAAGTTATTTTTTAATGATTGCTAACATTAGCCGAGTGTTTGTGATCAGTAAATTGAGGAAGAAATTTGTTGCTTCTTTACTATAAAGCACTTTTGACCCCACGCCATATCTTTGTACCGCACTAATATTCATCAAACTCACGAACACTTTTGTGACGTTTTCCAAGGGAAGACATTGTCATGTTCGACGTATAGACGAGTTTTTGGGGTCAAACTTTTCGCTGAATTAATAAGGTTTTTTTTAAAGCCTCGTACAATATACAGTACTAATGAGCTCGCAGCACTTCACTTTCTGTTAGAAACCCGCGCTAGTTAACGTAAACTATTTGAGTATGCTGTGTAAATATATATTTTTAAAATCAATTTCCAAGTAAAGTAAAGTAAAGTAAAGCAAGCGACCAAATTTTACATCGATAACTCGTGACAGTAATTTGGGTAACTGATAAACTTGAAATCGACGGTGCGCTCATTTTAACCCCCTCTTTCCATCAGTGCTCCGTTTTAAGGGTATGTAAAGCTAATTAAAGCTACAGAGAAAGGAAAGAAATTGAAACAAGGATGTACGTTAGGCGCCCTCTCACTAAATAAATCTCCCTTATGTGATAACCACAATGGCAGAAGTTAAAATTTTCCTCAACGGCATGGCTACACTTGGCACAAGATACTGATGGTTGTAACAACTTGGGAACCCTTGGTAACGTCTAAGACAACAAGTTTTGTGAAAAACAGGACACTTGACAGGTGAAAATTCAACGCAAAATGTCAAAAGGACGCGATGAAAAACACACTTGGACGGAGACAGCAACACATTCCGATTGCCTTTGGAACAAAGTTTCAAAACAATGTCAAAAGGTCCCATTCTTGCATCAAAATCAGCCACCATGCATACTGAAACGTCTAGAATACAAATCGGACACGATGATCGAAAATGGCAACACGACAAACTTTCACGGCCGGAAAACAAGATTCGAGGACATATCAAAACTTGGGCTTAATACCGACTTGGATAAACTAATAGTAGAACCCAAGCACACAAAAACATTGGCCACTATACCAGCTGTTCACGTGACTGCGGCAAGCTTAAACGAATCCGAACGAAATGAAAAGGGCATTCAGCATGGGCCTGACGAGGTCACAATTCACCATTAAAATTGCCATCATTATAGACAAAACGTGGAATGCCATGCAAAGCCATGTCAGAAATCAAGAGGCAACCCAGCAAATGGAATGAGAAATAGGGGGATTCTTTCCAACAAAACGGAAAAGTCGCGTAAACAAACCACCACCGATTCCGATCCATTCAATACCAAAATAGTCTTGAGATTCCCTCTGTAGTGATCGTGTGCCGACTTATCGCCACACTTGGTCATATACGAGTCTTTATACAGCTACCGCACATCAGATAGGTTTTATTCTAAATAGAATCTACAGGAGATCTACGTAGTGGCTATTCTTCTGCTGTCACTCACACTCACTCCCTCTACATTAAATATTTTGCATACATCACTTAACTCACATACTGATTTGTTTTTTTTTTTTTTTTTTTTTTTGAGGGAGGAAAATCCCGAGAACCCAGAGAAAAACTTCTCATGGCAAGATAGAGAACAACACATCAAACAAACTCCATTCACCTGTTTACAAATTAATGATCTAAATACCCGAGCCAGGAATCGAATTCAGACCACAGCGATGAAAGGCCGGTACTCTCGCCCCTAGACCAACCATGTGAAAGGGCAGTCCTCCATTCAAAGATCCACGAAACGACCTTAGCCTCTAGATACAGATTTGGTTTGGAGGGTTCCACTGTCAAAGGTAAAACCACAAACGGCGGCTGCACCTGACGAACCCCTCACCACATCCTTACTGCTCTCATCTTCATGCGTTTCAAAATAGACTCAGTTACAAAACCAACAAATTCTTGCAAAAAGCGTGATTACTTTTGGTGGGATCTTTCTTGAATACCACGCCTTTAAATGAACCATTAAATTGATACAGACATTCTGTAACGTCCACTTTGTTCCGAATCCAATAAGAAACCAATCAAATTCAGTGTGATTCACCAGAATCTCTTGACAGAAGAGAGCATTATCATGAAGACCACACATGAAATTCGACAGGGTCACGACAAATTTTGATGACAACATTTCATATATATGGGCATGTTATCTGCAGCTCCCTCCTGAACGGGGACCCCATCCATCGAAATCCAATTTGATTTCGACGAATACTGAATAGATCTCAATTTTTTGCTAATTGTCAACAACTTTTCCCACAGAGGAAAAGAAAATGTATATGAAGGATCTCTCCGCCTTCTCTTGACATACTAGACATTCACCTACAAATAAATCCGGCGCAAAAAAAAAAAACGATTTGCTAGAACAAAAAAGTCTCTAAATAGATACACTTCAAAGCAAAAAAGAAAAAATAGGATGGGGTCCCCGATCAGGAGAGAGCAACTACACACGCCCGGAACGGAACGTCCACAGGGCAGTCCAGATAAAGACTGACCCATGAGAGTCACTCACCCAGAACGAGGAGAAAAATAGAACCAACCCTAACAAATAAGACAAAACAAAACAAATTCAATTGAGCGACAACTAATATAATGGACGAAAAGAGGTATAGAAATGAGAATGATCGTAATTACCCTAACTTAGCAGGGTCAAGCTAAATATCTTGCAATTGATAGACATACACAAGCCAAGATCACAGGCCATTTACAATAATTATCGAGCTTTCCAAAACACTATACGCGTAAAAAACGCTGCGTTTACAAAATAATAGCTCTGAAAACCACGATCACGGGCCAAATTGTAAAGAAAGAACACATAGTCGTCACGATCACGTGCACGGGCCAAATTGAAAACATAAAGAAACAGAGCTAAACAACCGCCACGATCACGCCGGGCAAAAATGAAGAAACATAAAGAAACAAAGCTAACAATTACCGCCACACAATCACGGGCCAAATTGAAAAACACAATCGCCACGATCACGGATCGAATTGTAAATACACAAAGACTCACATTCGCCACGATCACTACGGGCTTCAAAAAAGGATTTTCGATCGATAACATGACATCTACATTAACTTCCTGTAACCGTTCGAGACTTCTCAGCCGATTTTCCAGATCTAAATTGGATCCTAAAAAGAGCATTGATAACAATGAAAAACTCACAGGCTCGACTGATCGCGGCCATCATCTCAATACCAGAAAAGCTACAATCATTGCCTCGATCACGGGCCAACATTTCAGTACAAGAAAACTACAGTCATTGCCTCGATCACGGGCCAACATCTCAGTACAAGAAAACTACAATCATTGCCTCGATCACGGGCCAACATTTCAGTACAAGAAAACTACAGTCATTGCCTCGATCACGGGCCAACATCTCAGTACAAGAAAACTACAATCATTGCCTCGATCATGGGCCAACATTTCAGTACAAGAAAACTACAGTCATTGCCTCGATCACGGGCCAACATTTCAGTACAAGAAAACTACAATCATTGCCTCGATCACGGGCCAACATTTCAGTACAAGAAAACTACAATGAATGCCTCGATCACGGGCCAACGTAACAGTAAAGAAAACTACAATCATTGCCTCGATCACGGGCCAACATCTCAGTAAAGAAAACTACAATCATTGCCTCGATCATGGGCCAACATTTCGGTACAAGAAAACTGCAAACATTGCCCCCATCACGGGCCAGCATTTCAGTAAAGAAATCTACAATCATTGCCTCGATCACGGGCCATTCTACGAAATTCAACGACTGAGAACATGCACTGAACCGACATTCAATCAAAGCGAAGCTAGCTCCACAAAATGGAACAAATTCTCTTACTTCTGCACTACAGCCTCTGTTGACGGCAGAGCTAGTTCATCAGTAAGGAGGACAGCTACAACATCAGCTTGAGGAACTTGTGGGACTTGATCGCAAGTGAAAGTTTAAGCCGGGGTTGATTTCCAAAGTACATAAACGCCACGACGCTGTTAGGCTATCTTGCTCAATACGCGGGAAAGAGAGCGTCCTTTACTTAAGTACCATTCCTAAACCAATGAGAATGCAGCTCAAACCCCAAGGGCCTAAGAACCCCCTGTGGAATGCTAATAATGACCTTGATTGCGGCAGAATATACATATTCAATGACTTTGCATAGAGCATGTATACAATTTGTCTGCGCATGTCTGTGTTTTGGGCTTGAAATTCATTTGCATGTCAAATGCAAGAAATTTTATGTTGACACGGAATATTTGGCTGGCTATCTCGTTCTTCAAAATTATGTTCAACTACCGAAATACTAAGACAACTGAAACATGAGCAGTCTACCTACCGCTAGTGCGCTGTGGATAACTATCCAGATCGAAGGCACCCCAGATGGGAAAATATCACGCGTCAAAGTCAGTAGAAAGTTGTGAGAAGGACCAGAACTCCGCACTTTCGAGTAACATTGTGGGCGCTAAATTCATATGTAAGGTACGATAAGCAGTGGAAGCCATTAACAACAAGTTACTGTGTAGATTAGACCCGATAAGGGTATTTTAGACTCCATCGATCGTTTAATAATTAGCCATGTTTACTGGAATGTCGTACTTTTTCGCTCAAAATTCTTGCAATTCACTTTCAAAATTTTACATCTTAGACTGCGCCCCCCAGCAAATTTATTTAGTAATTCGCTTTTTCCACGTTTCTTTCTTTCAAAACTGAGCTTTTTTAGTCCAAACTCGTGGTCCCTACATGTGATCTAAAGTATTTTTGTGAACGTGTTTCCAAGCACGTTGTTTGCATGCAAATTTCTGCGATGAATTTATTGCTCTTTTATGAAGTATAAAACGCTGCTTCATGCGGCACAAACTGTATGCCTCACCATGTATAAAAATAGGACATTAACTTCAGATAAATGTTGCAGATTATAAAATATAGGCTATACCGAAATATGTCAATTTTAACAAGGCTTGAACCCGGCTGTAAACATTGCTTGAAATCACATAGAGGGACCAGGAGTTTCCTCCAAGAAAGCTCTGTTTTACAAGAACGAAGCATGGAAAAAGCGTATTATTAAATAATTTTGCTGGGGGGCGCCGTCAAAGATGTAAAATTTTCAGAATGAATTGCAAGAATTTTGCGCGAAAAAGTACGAGATTCCAGTAAACATGGCTAATTATTCAACAATCAATGAAGTCCAGAGTACTCTTATTGGATCCAATTCACACAGTATCATGTTGGTAATGACATCCACTACTAAATTTACCTTATACATGAATTCAACGCCAGCATTATAACTCGAAAGTGCGGAGTTCTGGTCCTTCTCACAACTTTCTACTGACTTTGACGCGTGATATTTTCCTATCTGGAGTGCCTTCGATCTGGATAATTATCCACAGCGCACTAGCGGTAGGCAGACTGCTCATGTTTTAGTTGTCTCAGTATTTCGGTAGTTGAACATAATTTTGAAGAACGAGATCGCCAGCCAAATATTCCGTGTCAACATAAAATTTCTTGCATTCGATATGCAAATGAATTTCAAGCCCAAAACACAGACATGCGCAGACAAATTGTATACATGCTGGAAAACAGATAAAATGGTAATCTGTAATCTAGATCAAAAATGAATTTTACGATTGGTCTTATATATTCTCACAGATCAAGTTATCTTTAGATCATCCTTAAACAAAAAATCAATTTGTCTTGTTGTTGATGTTTTCGGCCCTTAAAACACTAAAAAACCTCTCAAGACTCTCAGCATATCTTTACTGTTTTATTTCAAAACAAGCAACTGTAAAGATCTAGGGGGAGGGTATATACTACTTGATGGCCAATATTTAGCCGTCCAATTAAAGTGAAAGTTGCACGATGACCAACCAATTGAGGGGGTGATGATCTTCACCACTATAGTCTAGAGAAGTGAAGTTCGAGCAGCTAGTAGTAGTAAGTGGTTGAAGATAAGTTCATCTAGGATGATACAACTACTTATCACGTGACCTGACTAACCCTAAACCGAGGCCCTAACCCTAAGTTAGGCCTTCCCCCAAGCTAAATTATCCACACCCTCGAAATTTCTGTAACCCTAGGATCTTAACCCCAACCCTAGGTTTGAACAAACCCCAATCCTAGCTTTCACCGGGGATGTCAGAAGCCCTGGTCACGTGACGTCCTTTGTTCTTGCCTAACCAAGATTCCATCGCACCGAAGTAATTCATTACGTCAAATGAATTTTTGTAAAAAAAAATAAAAAAAGATAATTTACTTGCAATAGTGTGCGTAAAGAAACACGACACACTAAGGCCAAGTTCAGACGTCGAACTTTTGCCGTGTTGAATTTAATATTGCATTTTGTAGATGAGAAGTGCGGCGTCTGAACCTATTGTATTTGACAGATTTGATTAAGTATTAAATTGAAAAATTCAGTTTGAATCAAATTTGTCAAAGTTAGTTGGTTCAGAAGCAGCACTTCTCATCTACAAAATACAACTATTAGATTCGACGCGACAAAAGTTCGACGTCTGAACTGGGCCTAACTCTTACATTTGAAAAGAGGGTATAATAAGGGGGGTCACTCATCTATTTCTATCGTATCCAAAACACATCTTGTCACTAGAAGCTAGGGAATTCTTCGTAAGCAAATTCGACCACGAAATCCCTCCTGTACGCTTACCGATTTGCAAGATAAAATTATGACGTCGCAGTAAGCCGGTAAAATACAATGAATTAAAAAGTATCGCTGAAAAACTCTATTCTTAAAAGCACACTCCTAAAACTCAGTGTTCTATATAATAAAGTTCAAATTGGACAAAAAAATGAAACTATATATACAAAATAAATTCAGTTCAGTTCATTATTGGCAAAGAGGAATGTCTTTAGTTGTGATTTAAATGAATCTACAGATGTAGGCTGGGATTTACGGTGGACAAACAGCAAAAGCACGTCGACCACCATAGGGCTTTTTCAACTAAAGATGTGCTTATTTTAAGTGATGCTGCATATTCTTGCTTTGCTTCGCTTTGTTTTTTGAAAGTGAATTCGTCTTGTATAATACTAGCTGTTGCTGATATTTTATTTTAAAAAAACTGGAGGGGGGAAGAAGGTATAGTTATTTTGCTTTAGATTTATCTTAAAACCTAAAAAGGTTGTTTTGCATGTACAAACATTGCAGTCCGCCCCGAATAATTAAATCTATGTAAGTGAATTTGTAATTTTCTAACTTTGGCAGTGATAACCCACCTCAAATGTTGTGGACCCGCGCTGAGAACTTCTAAGCAATACAACTAGTACATTAAATATCAGCTGGATCAATTTATTGCAAAAATCTTAATGAAAGATGAGAACCCCCTGCGTCAGGTGCACGATGGGACAATTGTTTCAAACTAATAGAATAGAGCCACAAGGCGCCTTTTCAAGTTCTCTCGCTTGGATATGCACACAACAAATTCCAATAACAGAGGAAAACGGCCAAGTGAGTATAATCAAGAGACCATTATACTAATAGGGCGACTAAGGCTATTGTTAGTGATTTTGCCATCGCGCGCGCAAGGCTTTTAAACAATAGAATTCAAAAACTGAAAGCACGTCAAATATCAAATTCTATATATTGTTTGAGAACCTTGCGCGCGCGCGATTGCGAAGTTACTAAAAATAGCCTTATTCGCCACGAACATCGCACAGACATCAATACTGAGTTTGTATCAATACGAAATTTGTTTGTATCTCTTGCATAACTGTAAGTGTTGTCATACAAAATTTCGTTTTTTGAAAATTCGTATCTCCTTGATTTTCAACTTATATCCCTCAAACTCCACAGTTTTACTGATTTTGATGTGCTCTTTCCAGCTCTCGTAATTGTTTTTAAGTTTGGAAACTTTTGGAATTACATGAAAAAGCCGTTAGTATGAAATGACTGTGCAATTCACAAAATACGTCATTTACACGTATAAGATTGCAGAATACGTCTTGGTAACAGTCATATTCGGATTTAGCATGAAAAATTAGTTTAGAATAGTTATGTTACCAGCCTCTACTCCAAAATGCCTCCAGGTATCTGATTTTTCAAAAATGCGCCTAGTCTAAATCGGGTTAGTTCCTGTTTAGTGGTTTTGTGATCCCTGTGTTGTAATTATTGAGTTTTGAGTTGTATCAGTTAGTGCACCGTGCGCTTAACTACACTTAACTACAGTTAACTATACTAATATTTTTGGTCAATTCTCAGCTAACTGTTAACCCCATTGATACCCTCTTTGAAATATGACTTCATTTTTAACTGTGTGTTTCATAAATTTTGAATCACTTCGTAAAATGATTTGAAAAAAATCGGTGCGTCAATACACTTAAGGACCTTCGATTCTACACAAGCACATTTTCTGTCACACATTTTCTGAAAAAATGCATTTGCCCATGTAAAACTCATGTGGACGATGGAACCTTAACAAATTGAAGATGGTTTTGAGTTGTCTGTCCTCCTATTGACACACTCTTGACGTCATAAAATGTTCAAAACTCAAAGTGGAATCACGAGCGCAGAGAGTGGTTTCACTGCAAAGTTTTGAACATTTTATGGCGTCAAGAGTGTGTCAATAAGAGGACAGACAATGAAAAACCATCTTCAATTCGTTTTTTACAACAATTATTTGAGATAAAAGTTAAAAAATCCTTTTCAAATGGGGCAACAGAAGGAGCGCGCGCGCTGAAACGCGTCAGCAGTGTGTCTGTCCTCTTATTGACACACTCTAATCAACCAATCAGATCGCGAGATTAGTATCAAGTGTTGTAAAAAATTTATTTCATCACAGACTACTAGCTATACGAAGGCAGTACTGATCAAATACTGTTAGCAATTCCGGATTCGAAGCCTCATGAAATACAATTTCTGGAATCGGTCAAAAGATTGTTCCAGTTGAGGCCATACCAAAGTGCTCCGGGCAATTATGCTTTTCACACGGGTATTGATATCATTGACACTTAGCTTGGAAATCGGGTAGTGAGTTGCAGTTCTTCAATAGTGTACTGCTCTCTTTTCAGCCTTACCAAATTCCTAATTTCGCACCCTCTTATCCTCCACTGGCTACCAATGCGGGTTGTATCGCTAGCATACAAAAACATTCTCATGTATCAAGAGACCATAATACTAAGAGAGCGAAACTCAGTATTGATGTCTGTGCGATGTTCGCAGCGACTAAGGCTATTTTTAGTAACTTCGCCATCGCGCGCGCAAGGCCCTCAACCAATAGAATTTGCTTTTTGGCGTGCGCGCGGAAGGGACCGTTTGAATTCTATTGTTTAAGTGCCTTGCGCGCGCGATGGCGAAGTTACTAAAAATAGCCTTAGGCGTCCTTAGGCGCCACGAACATCGCACAAACATCAATACTGAGTTTCGCTCTCTTAGTATTATGGTCTCTTGCATGTATATAGCTATTTCAATAAAGGTTGATGGGGAGAATGGCGAATGGCAATCGGCGATTGGTGGTTGCACGACCGAAAGGAAATTTAGGGTAACAAGAGATTGCTTCATTTTCATTAATAAAATACCCAAGCAATGCCGGTACCATGCAGTAAAGACCTTATTGGACAAAGTGGTCGATATAGGCGATAGTCATATCTCTGTGCCGGATAGCGGTCTAATAGCGTGACCACAGTTCCTTTTGGTCGTGCAATCACCAATCGCCATTCGCCGTTCGCTCCGTCAACCTTTTTTGAAATAGCTCTATAAATGAGGATTGTTAATTAACTACGATGATCTCTTCTCCCATCATTTACAACATTACAATGACATTTATAGTCCAGATTCAGAAAACAATTTGAATTTCTTTCTTTCCAATAAGTTTTTGTATAATTTGGTTGCATTGTGCCAAATTCGCATAAAATATTCGCAACACATGGATCGACATTCCATGAGAAACACTTGGTTGTTCAGGTGATTGTATCACACTTTCCTGACTCCTTTAGATAGTGCAGTGATGAATTAAAGACAGGCAAAAACGAAGTGAAAACTATCGTGTCTAGACGAAGAACTTTTTAGTCGTTTACAATTTACATAAAATGAGAATGTCTCTGTGTTGACGGGGCCTTAGTGTCCATCTGAAATAGATCACAGTTAGATCTGCGTGAGTAAACTAGCGATATCCTTCCAGATGGGAACGATCAAATAAATCAATATATGATGCTCAATTAAAGAATAAACTACAAAAATGTCTGTATTTGTATATATTTTTATTTGTAAGCCATTGATCTCACCGGCATTTGTACGACAGTTGTTTTTGACACTGTAGTGGAGATGAAGCAGAGAGAAATTAGAAAGTTGGTAAGATTGAAAAGAGATCAGTATAACAAAAGAACATCATAACGTGCTTCGGGCGACCGATACGAGCAAAAAAAAGACAGTTCTGATAGAGACTAAATAACGGATTTGCGAGTCAAGTCTGAGTCTGAATTAAATATCCGCCGAGTCCGAGTCATATTGTCGAGTCAAGATAAAAATGCTTAAGAACTCAGTGTCCTTTGTAGCCTTTAGTTATCATTGCTATATAGTATTTCTTTGTGTTTATCTGCAATTTTAATACCTTTAGCAAGAATCGAGAAAACCTATTTTCTTGAATATGCTTGCATTCCAGTATTCATTTTGTATGTAATTTCGATCGTGCTATCAATAAAAATAGTACTGTTAGATTCAAATTCACTTAAATCTGCGAAAATATTCGGTTTCATCAGTATAATCCGTGGCTATACTATTTAAGTGCTAAGTTATTCGTTTAATTAATTAACAAAGAGAACAGCTTCCGTGCTCCGTTCAGTGATAGTACAGCACTTAGGAAGTGCCAACTAATTAAAGAAGTGTAGGGAGAGCACAAGTTGCAGCACACAAGCCAGGAATTGTGAGTGGCAAACAGGTGAACAATTTTTAAGAAAAATTATAAGAATATCAAATGAAATTTATGCTTCTTAAGCATACAACTGGACTGGAAAACAAACGGCAAAATTTGACCTTGATTTTGATTTTATATTTAAGGTGGCCCGTACCTATTGATTTGTTTGTTGGGCATGAATTTCAAGCGCGTCCTTTTACACCAAAACCTTGTCCGATTTCTGAGAAATTTGCAGCCATTTGTCTACAAGCCTTGAAATTTGTACCAGTAATTATTTTTCTGCGAATTAGATCAAGTAATTTGAGATATCAGACGATTTTTAAGAAAAATTTTTGAGAAAAATTGGTCATAAATCCAAAATTCCAAGGTGAATTTTTTTCCTATTTCGTCAATCAAGTATAAAGGTATAGAGGACTACATACAACATGTATCGTGCCAATTAGTGCCTTAGAAGTTGCGATACAAAATTTGTGCTGCCTGTTACGACGCAAAACTTTGTAGTCAAAACTACCGCCAAAATCTCAACAAAATTTCAAAAACAGCGAGAGCTATATCTGCTGTAAGAAAGACAAATACCTATGGTAACTTGTAAATAAAATTTGGAGAGATAAGAAGCTAAACGCCAATGTTATCCTCAAGCAAACTTGGGGAGTAATTTTTGTGACCACGAGGTGAGCGTTGCGAATTTGTATTACTTCGACTTCTACAAATTCTGTCGAATTGTTTTGTGAAATTTTCTAGGTATGGGATAGAACAAGATGTTAACATACCGGTTGCCAAGTGTCGTTGTCTTTGCTGCACTATGTATAATTCAGTAAGCTTCAAAAGTAAGCAACTACATCGAGTCGACGTTCGAGCTGCCAAGGTAAAGCCCTCATGGTTTGTTAATTTATTCAAAACAACACCTTACTATCTGTTGCAAAATTCCACACGGGATTTAGACTCAGCAGCAATTGTATTCAGAGAACTACTGTCTTTATTCCCAAAAGTCTGGATCGCGTGCGGAATTTTGCAACAGATAGTAAGGTGTCGTTTTGAATAAATTAACAAACCGTGAGGGCTTTACCTTGGCAGCTCAAACGTCGACTGGATAAAGTTGCTTACTTTATTTGAAGCTTACTGAATTATACCTAGTGCAGCAAAGACAACAACACTTGGAAACAGGTATGTTAACATCTTGTTCTATCCCATACCAAGAAAATTTCACAAAACAATTCGACAGAATTTGTAGAAGTCGAAGTAATACAAATTCGCAACGCTCACCTCGTGGTCACAAAAATTACTCCCCAAGTTTGCTTGAGGATAACATTGGCGTTTAGCTTCTCATCTCTCCATGTTTTGTTCACACTGAAGTTACAATAGGTATTTGTCTTTCTTACAGCAGATATAATTCTCGCTGTTTTTAAAATTTTGTTGAGATTTTGGCAGTAGTTTTGACTACAAAGTTTTGCGTCGTAACAGGCAGCACAAATTTTGTATCGCAACTTCTAAGGCACCAATTGGCACGATATATGTTGTATGTAGTCCTCTATGCCTTTATACTTGATTGACGAAATAGGAAAAAAATTCACCTTGGAATTTTGGATTTATGACCAATTTTTCTCAAAAAGCCATTTTTAAAAATCATCTGATATCTCAAATTACTTGATCTAATTCGCAGAAAAATAATTACTGGTACAAATTTCAAGGCTTGTAGACAAATGGCTGCAAATTTCTCAGAAATCGGACGTGGTTTTGATGTAAAAAGACGCGGTTGAAATTCATGCCCAACAAACAAATCAATAGGTACGGGCCACCTTAACTCTAATCCTTAAAGTCCCTATGACGCATATTTTTTTCTTTTCAAATGTAGTAGTAGTAGTAGTAGTAGTAGTTTATTTAATCCTTTTGGCAGTTTGAAGACTGAATTACAAGGATGTCAGCAATTAATACAATAAATAAATAAATAAATAAATAAATTAATTAATTAATTATTCAGTTCTTTTTTTTTTCTTCAGTTCAGTTATTCAATTCAGTTCTTTTCTGGAAATATAGTTGAGGTCTTTTTGTCTTACTTTTGAACACTCCATATTTTTCGAGATATAAAGGTTTCAAATTTCAAAATGCAAATTTGATGACGTCAGGGGAGTCATCATTTATTATACAAAACCAAGATGACTTGAAATACTCTTATTTTTTCATTTGGAATTTATTTCCGTTGGTAAAGCCTGTGTTTGAGTAAAAAATCTGGTTGTGGAATTTAAGACCTCTTTTAGTAAAATCCATGAGAAGCTAGTGATGATGACTCCCCTGACGTCATCACATTTGCATTTTGAAATTTGAAATTTTATATCTCCGAAAATATAGAGTATTCCAAAATGTGATAAAAAGATCTTAACTATATTCCCAGAAAAGAAATGAGTTTAAAAATAAAAAAATAGGCGTCATAGGGACTTTAAGGACGGAGCCCTCTAATGTGAAAGTAATTATTTTCTCTAAAATCTATATGGGTGTGAAAGAACTGTAGGCTGTTAGAATCCAAGAAAAAAATTGGGAGTCACCACGCATTTTAATGAGTTATACGTCATCAAATGTTGCGGAAAATGCATTTTTGACGACCCAAAGAAAAAAAATTAAAAATCCTCTATACTTCCAATAAGTTTCAAACTTTATTTTCCTAAAACACTCTAAGCATAATTCTCTGGTAGGGCAATACCATAAAACCGCAAAAACAAAGAAAATAATGTTTTTTTAAAAATATTTACTTGGTTTTAGGATGTTCTAGTCTATGATTGCTAAATATAATATGTGATATTTTTTATCATTCTTCAATTATAAATTTATAAAAAGCTTATATAATTCTAGATTTTTCTTTGGTTTATAATTTACAAAAGGAAAAAAGAGGGGTATCCAGGCGATTTAAGAAGTTATTTACCGATAAACGCACGAAATACGATGAAATCCCTAGCCCTCCATACAGAGTATAGACAGATTTTACAAATCATTATGGGACATTTCCAAGATGGCGGCCAATAGGCAAATCCAGTCCTTGTGATCAAAACAGTGGTTTTTAAGCGAGTTTTATTCATCAATACTGAATTTAATTCTACTACAGGAACAGTCGAATGTTTTTTCTACAAGCAAATAAGTTTTATTTATCCAAATATCGCAAAACTGCTTTGTTTTTACGATGTTTTTACTACGAAAGACCATGCGCAGAACTGACAGACGGCTAAAGTTTGTCGTTTGGCGGTTGCCGTTTGACGTAAACGTCAATCTTATTGGTCTCTAAAGACGGCGATCCGACGTTACTACGTACGAACTACTATGGCAAAACTGACTTTCAAATAAATTACTAACTTCTTTCACGCAATCGACTTAAAATACGATTACATGCTGTCGTCAAACGTTTGTGCCATTTACATTGCTCTTTTAAACGTTCAGTCCTACTTCGGGCTATATTCTCACGGAAGGCTGAGTAAACAGAATCAAGTACTGATGTGGAAACTACTGAAATGCGTGAAACTGCCTTGGGCACCATGATTCGAGCCAGACTCGATACCTTGCAGCTTTCCGTCTCGGAGACTCCGAGACGGAGAGAAACGCACAAAAACGAGAATTCGTGCCACTCATCATGAAGGCTTCCGAGATTTCGGTATCGGGTCAAAAGTTGCCGATCGAGACCTACGATTTTCTTGGTACCATCGTCACCCCTTGTAATTAAATCAGGCTTTATTTAACTTTATCGACTACTTTCCGAAACCTCTATAGTATGGTGCGAGATTCAAACTGCTGATCGTTTAGCGACGTTAATGAGACAAACGATTTTCCGAGTATCAAGAGGAGCAAGGGTGGCCGAGTGATTAGATCTCTCACCTCTCACCGCTGTGGTCTCTCGTTCAATTCCTCAGTATGTCCTAAGAATGTGCGAATTATTTTCTATGCTATATACCCCATTTCCCCAATTTGCTACTTGGGTGCCCCTAGTAATAGGCTTCTGAAATTGCAAAATATATTTGTTTTGCGATATTATAAATCCTCCATTTGAAAGTTTTTTCATTCAACATTTAATGCTAATTCTAGAAATAAAAAGAAAAATGGGGCGTCTCATGCTCGTTTGTAGCCTCCTCCGCAGGCAACTCTTTTGAGTTTTATTGCTGCTTTTGGGTTTCCTGTGGGATCTCTTTTTCTTCCTCAATTTTTGCACAGGAAGCCCAATTCAAGCCTAATTCCCTAATTCAAAAGGTTGCCTGCGGAGGAGGCTAGCTCGTTTGTGAGATAATCAGCTTTGAATGGATGCCCTTTTATATCTTTTAGGGCAAAAATAGCGCAAGTCTTCAGGAAAAAATTACAAATCGAAAGATAATAGTTCTAAGCGGACGACCACAATTGCACAAATATTAGCCAAAGGTATATTCTACATAATGACATAAACATTTTTGATGTAATGACTATAATATACCTTCATCATTTCTTGACTTTTGTACCGTGACTCCTATCAAAAAGTCTCCTGGAGTCGGTCGAACAAATTTTTTTTTACAAAAATCAATATTTTTGATATGCTAGAGTAATTAACTATTTCGACAAATATGATATGGCAGAGATAGCAAGTTACTTTTTCAAATAAGTACAAAAAAAGTATAGGGTCCCGTGCAAAAAAAAGACTTTTAGCCGTCAAAGGTGTGAAAACAGCGAAAACTATAGCTCTCAACAGCAAGCCAGCCAGTTCGCTCTCAAAATGTTTTCGTTTCTGTTTTTTTTGAATCAAGATTCTATTGTTTCATAGCTGATTGGTTACGAAAATTGTCCTTTGTTTATCATGTTATCATTTTGGGCTTCCTGTGGTGTTACAAACGGACGGACTTACTTATAACCCTCTTCGAGGCAGTAGCCACAAAAATGTGTTCAGCGATCGCAGCGATCCCGCAGAAATTAAACAACTAACACTCTGGTGATAACAGCTTTAACAAGCTCGGCTCAGCTCGCTTTACTCTTGTATTTCTAGTCATGCTGAGATATTTGAAAGACAATAACGAGTACCAGTCTCATGACGTCACTGTTGCCATGGATGCAGATCACGTGTACAGTAGGACAGGACAAAGGAAATTTCGCGTGTGGACAAACAGACACAAAAACATAAGGTACTATTTCAATATACATTCAAATAGAAAGTGGAATCAATTCTATGAAAGGAACGTTTGTATATTTGAAGTCAACGGAAAGCTTATTTATCAATGGAATTCAACACGTTATTAACTGGAAAAGCATGGCTTACTTACGCATATGCTCGATTTTTAGCCGTCCTTACCCTCGACTCTATCACGGCTGGATGGCTGGTCTGCAAGTCTGCCTTGCCCGTGATGTCACTTCCGTTGGATTTTCTGGAACACAGGGCCGTAGCAAGGGGAATGGCCAGCCCCCTCTCCCAATATTTTTAATGCCTTCGCTTGAGAGTACATACTTTTGAAGTTGTTCTAACATGTCATTTCACTTGCATCAAGAATGAAATTGCCAATCTTACTCCATATAATACTCCCAAAAATTCACCATCTAAAAAGCCAGATTTCAAAAATTCAAACCCAAAACGGATTCGCGCCTCAATTAAGCACCTCTTATTTCCTGGGATTAAATTTAGTATATACCTAACGTTTAATTCTGACATACAAAGTTTTCCCTTACCAGACAACATGCATATACTACAATAGTTTTAACTCCATCATATCGAGTAACAGAGCAAGAGACAGTCCAAGGCGTGGCCAAAGCAGCTGTAAAAGACTTAGCTCGTCTGACCGACCTTAATATATGTAATGCAGGGCAGATTCTTATTCTAAACGCTGATGGAACTCACAAGAACAAGTCAGCCAGCAGTCTCACTGGACCATGGTTTCTTGATTCTCAGTTTGACCAAGAAATAGAGCACTTAGTGGAAAAGTAGGTTAATCAAAGTGAGGTGGTCGGTGAGTCGGTGGGTCGGTGGTCGGTCGGTCGGTCGGTCGGTCGGTCGGTCGGTCGGTCGGTTGGTTGGTTGGTTGGTTGGTTGGTTGGTTGGCTGGTTGGTTGGTTTGCCCAATGATGCCTAGGTGGTGACTTGTGTTGGTTTCCACATATCACATCAAACTGACCACCAAAATTTATCTTGTTGTTGGTGGTGTGGTGCTTGTGGTGATGGTGGTACAGTAATGATCGCATTAGTCTCCATGAATGGTGGTTGTGATTGTGTTGGTGGTGGTGGTGGTGGTGTTGTTGTTGGTGGTGGTGATGGTGGTACAATAATGATTGTATTAGTCTCCATGAATGGTGGTTGTGATTGTGGTGCTGGTGCTGGTGCTGGTGCTGGTGATGATTGTTGTTGCTAATTCTTGTTGAGCATGGCTCTAGGACTCACAGTAAAGATCGTGGTCCCTTGTATTTGCTTAGATTGACCCCCATACTAAAAACATTTCGTTGGTATAGATACAAAATCGACTTTGCAACGGTTGTGACAGAAGACAGTGGTATCTTTTCATCAATTCCTGGGGAGACAGACGTGAGAGGGAAAGGTTCGCAATTTGAAACAGCTTTCAACTTTATCCGTCATTTTGCCATGTTAAATGATAGTGAACTCCGTGGTTTTGTCATGTGTATCGATGGAGACTTAAAAAGTGAGTGTTTTGAGAGAATTAGCTAGAGATCATCCTCGGGAACCAAGGGGAGCAGTACTGTTCTCATTTCTTGTCCCCAGAAAAGAAAATGTTGTGCTTCGCTGCACATCTTTATATATGACACGTTTAGTTGTTTTGATCATTATTCCTACCCTGATGAAAATATATTTTTTTAATGATGTTATCGCGATGGTATAACGAAAGCGTTGTAAAAATCTTGTTTCGTTAGTCGTGTTACTATTGTTATTATTGTTATTGTTATTGTTTTCGTTATTGTTATTGTTGCTGTTATTATTGTTGTTGTTGCTGTTGCTGTTGTTGTTATCGTTGTCGTTATCGTTATTGTTATTGTTTTGCTATTGTTTACTATGTTGTTTTGGTACTTGCTTTCTTTTTAGACACTGATGGATTTGTGTTCAGGATGTGCCTTGGCTTACATAAAGGCTTCTCATACCTTTCTCCATCATACTGGCGTTACAAATACGAAGGCAGAGCTACAAATCACCTTGTGTTTCCTCTTTATGCCGCAATTACCCATAATATCGTACGTCAGCCAATTGGAGGTGAGTTTGCCTTTGACTCAAAGATGCTTGCACGGTTCACAGAAGTTGGCAGGTGGTCCAAACGCTGGAGAGGCTTTGGTATTGACATAGGAATGACTATCACTGCTGGGACAAGCGGGCATGCTATTGGCCAAGTTGTCCTACCAAGAAAGATCAACTATGTTGGAGAAGACGCCAGGAATCAAATTGGTGGCATGTTTGTACAAGTAGGACGAAGTATTTTCAATGGCTTGCTAGATATCATTGAATCTCGTACAACCATGAAGTTAAAAGAATTAGTTTCAGTACCTGTAGTTGAAACAGAAATTGTAAACAATGATAACACTATTATGCTAGAGTTGTCAGACAGCACTGAAGTTATCGCAGCTCTTCGTAAGTTTCTGCTTTTGTTCACCAGCCCAGCTTTTCAAAATGATCGAAATATTTTGGGTAGTTTTTCTATGCGCATCGAAATTGCCTACAACGAATGTAATAGGCATGGCTTGTGCAGCATTTTAGAAAGAGGCAATATAGTAACCGAAGAAAATCAAAAGTCCGAAATTTTAAGTAAGGTTCTATGTTTAGACAATTCAAGTTTCTTGACTGCGAAGGAATGGGCTGAAATTGTCTTTATATGTTTTAAAGAATTCCAGATAAGACGCAAGAAGAACGAAGAAAAGGCTACAAAAATTGTAATAGAAAATGTATTAGTGTGTGTGTTTTACTTAAGAGTTTTTAGTTTCAACATTCAGACATATAAATTACCTTCTTACCCTGATGCTGAAGACTTGTTGAAAGAACAAATGTATGAATTTTGGAAAGTATTTTCAAAGAAGCGTTGTCATTTTTATGAACAAGCACATAGAATAAAATAAGAAGTACAAAAAAGTAAAATAATAATAATAATATAATAATAATAATAATAATAATAATAATAATAATAAATTGCGCAATTGTATAGCGCTTATACAAAAGTTCTAAGCGCTTTAACACAAAATGATAAAATATTTAAAACTAAATTACAGATTAAATGCAGATCTAAACAAATGAGTTTTTAAATTCGATTTGAAAGAGGAAATGTCATGTAAATCTCTCAGAGAAGGCGGTAAGGAGTTCCAAAGAAGAGGTGCAGCAACGGAGAAGGAGCGAAGGCCATATGATTTCAGATTATAAGACTTTCAAGACTGATGCTTTGAAGACTGGGAAGAATAGCGTAGGTTTCTTGGAGGTATGCGGACAGAGATGAGAAAAAAAATCTAATTAAAGATGTAAAATAAAAAGTATGCAGAGACATAAACATCAATCGTTTGATGATAGAATAATTAAATTTTACCTTATAGTAGAACCTCGCATAATAAACGGCTTTCGGTTGATTTCTTTCCATTTCACAATGATTGTATATGCGCATGCGCACACCGCACCATATAGCGTGGAAACTCGACAAAGTCAGATGAAATGGTATTTACATTTTTCTATTGGTATTCCATGGAAATTTAATTAAGAAGCGCTGCTATGCTCTTTTCCAGAAGCTAGCTCGTTTATAGAGCAAGACAACTGAACACACACACCAAGTTTGGAGCTAGTGTTATGGCTTGGGCCGATGGAACCAAAGCCGTTTTATTAAAAATATTAATCCTGAACTACAACAGTATCAATGAATAATGACACAGTATCAGGTGTTTTTGCTAAATATTGTTATAATATTCAATTATTGTATGACAAATGTAACGGTCAATAGTTTTATTATATAGTGTATTTTTATTTTAGATTCAATTTTTGTTTGTATTCTTTATATACCTTAGGGACGGACCATTAGAAAAGTGATGGGGGGATGGGGCAAAAGCAAAAAAAAATTATTTCCAATAAAAATTTTGAAAAAAAAAAAAAATCTGCCGGGACATTCTCTTAAAAAAATATTCCTGCCAAAGTGAAAAAACTTCATTTCCACTTTTGGTGGCCAAAAAAAATGCTCCAAACTCCCAAACTCCCCATCCCCCCCCCCCCCCCCCCCCCCCATCACTTTTCTAATGGTCCGTCCCTTACTGGTTTATTATTATAAGCTAAAATTACCAAGAGAAGGTCAAAGAGCAAGCAAAACAGGATATGCGATGATAGTGTAGTAGTCTCGTCAAAACACGAATGTTCAAAACACGAATGTTGTTCGGCAACTTTTTTTCTTGCCGTGACAGAGTCCTTGGTTTTTGAAAGCTTTTTTCCCAATAAACTGACTGAGCTCACAAAAGCTCGGTGAATAAACACATGACCGGGTGTTTATGAGTTTTTCAGCGCTGTTAATCTGCCGTAAGTCTATTCCCTCGACAATAATGGAGTCTTTGTGTCGGGAACTACTGACCGCGTATTTCGCACAGCACAATATAAACTGATGATCACTTGGTTGCTCACAGTTTTATTTATTCTCTAACAGCTCACATATACACTCTAAGTTACACAATTACCCGTGCAGTTCATCTGATCCTCACTTTTTGTGCAATTTTTGTGCAGGTCAATTACAACGGTCTTAGAAAATCTGATAAATCAGCACTGCACAAATCAGTACAATGAAAGTCGACATCACAACCAATTCTGTACACATTCGCTTGTATAAATGGCTGTTGTAGCATATTCCACTTATTGACTCACTTTGGATGTTCAAACGAGGAAACGGTACATCAGGAACTTCAACACCCAGAAACTCACACAACGGTTTCCATCCTTGCTTGACGTTGTAAACAAGAAGCTGATCCGACGGGATGGAGGACTTCACCTCCATGTTATGATTTCTGTAGCCTTTTGTAAATGCATCAGGAGTGATATCATTTAATCTTTCGGCACGTTTTCGAAGTTTTCGTGATATACCTTTCAAGAGTCTTTTCCATTTGCGGCCAGTTGGTGTACACCGACGTCCAAGTCTCATCGACAACGACGAATGAACAGAATCTGCAGCAGATACGGTTTTTATCCAGCTTTGAGTCCAGACTTCTTCGTTATCACGAACCATCAACAGAACTTTAGCATCAGGAAAAGCAACGAAAATTTCCTTCCAACAATTACTTGCGGGTGTATCTGTGACCGCGTCAACATTGGCATACATTGTTGCAAAGTTTGGTATTTGTTTGCCTTCCAGTGCATCAACATACTCATCTAAATAATACTTCCAATGTTCTTCGACATCGTGGACATTGTAGCCAAGAATTCTCAGTGCTGATGCTACAGATTTGGTGCCAGTTTTTGGAAAACCTGCGCAAATTACTTTCATTATTGTTGGTTTCTTGTCGACGACTACTTTTTGTAGGTTACTGGTCTTTATGCGTGCGCGTGTATTTAATTCGGAAATCTCCGAAGTAGAGCCGAAGTGTCAAGCCGAAAGATATGCGAAACTTCGTGCGCCGGTCCGAGGGTGTTTAAGTCGAGTATTAATAACCAAATGTAGGCTTTGTGGTTATAAAATATATGTCTTGAGACCGAACTGTTCAGTTTAGTTCATAAATATATCTGTAAGGGAAACGTTTTATTTATTTATTTTATTTATTTACAGATTCAGCTAACAAACTTACATAGTTAGTTACACTAGGTGGACAAAACAATATAGGACACGTAGTCCCCTACATAGCTAGGTTAAGCCACCCGCCCCAGCCCCGATGAGAATCTATGTATATATATATACCTAACCACCCCGATTAACCCAGTATAAGCGAAAATAATATAATTAATGAGAATAACACAGGAAGAAAAAAAATACTATTTAACACGAGCACAAAGTTAACGGACTTATCCTACGACATTTTGGGCAAACAATCCTTGTAAAATCTAATGTTGTCTTGATCAAAGACTAACCTCAATCTGTCAAAAAAGAAGAGTTTACTTTTAAAAGTACTAAGAGAAGTAATACCCTTAATGTTATTGGGTAAACGTTTGATCAATTCTCGATAAACCTAGTATTGACGAAGCCGTTCGGAATGAAATAGGAAACTTAAGCACGGAAACATGGGGCGATATTTTACTGCACCATAAATGTAATGTCCACCATCCCATGTAAACTAACGATAATTACATTTCATCAGGTTAAAACGTAACTACATTTATGGTGGGGTTCGATTATTACATTAATTCTTTCTTTCGTTCTTTCTTTAACTCAGTTTGGCTAAAGTACACTTCATCCTCACTTCTTGTGGAATTTTTGTGTGGGTCAACAACTTAGGAAATCTGATAAATCAGCACTGCACAAATCAGTACAATGAAAGTCGACATCACAACCAATTCTGTACACATTCGCTTGTATAAATGACTGTTGTAGTATATTCCACTTATTGACTCACTTTGGACGTTCACACGAGGGAACGGCACATCAGGAACTTCAACACCCAGAAACTCACACAACGGTTTCCATCCTTGCTTGACGTTGTAAACAAGAAGCTGATCCGACGGGATGGAGGACTTGACCTCCATGTTATGATTTCTGTAGCCTTTTGTAAATGCATCAGGAGTGATATCATTTAATCCTTCGGCAAGTTTTGCTACTGTAGCGTCCAGGAGTCTTTTCCATTTGCGGCCAGTCGGTGTATAACGAAGGCCAAGTCTCATCGACAACGACGAATGAACAGATTGTGAAGCAGATGCAGTTTTTATCCAGCTTTGAGTCCAGACTTCTTCGTTATCACGAACCATCAACAGAACTTTAGCATCAGGAAAAGCAGAGAAAATTTCCTTCCAATAGAACTGTGCGGGTGCATCCGTGACCGCGTCAACATTGGCATACATTGTTGCAAAGTTTGGTATTTGTTTGCCTTCCATTGCCTGAAGATATTCATCAAAATGATACTTCCAATGTTCTTCGACATCGTGGACATTGTAGCCAAGAATTCTCAGTGCTGATGCTACAGATTTGGTGCCAGTTTTTGGAAAACCTGCACAAATTACTTTCATTGTTGGTTTCTTGTCAACGACTACTTTTATTTGCTCAACCTTTAAAACACTTGTTTATAAAGTATACTTGATATGAGATATAACGTAACTCGGAGCAAAGTAACTCGAGTTTCACGCACAAAGCAATCATCAGACTATTAGTATTCAAGTTGGTTCTACTGTTTATGTTTTAGTCACAGGCCACAGCAGCAGCTTCTCTGATTGGCTGTGTAGAACTTGCCTTCGTGCAGTCATATGGCGACTAATTCAGATCTTTTGTGCATCATATATTATAAAGTATATACATAGTCAAAACAAAAATGCAGTACAGGGGCCCTCGTAATGAAAGTGTGCTGTGTTATAGTCCAGTTGACAGCTAATATAATTCAACTTGTTGAATTAAAAGTAACTAGACGCACCCGTGCGTTCACTCGTGCCCAGGTGAAAGCGAGCCCAACATCGGCTTAAAAAAGACATTTAGATAAGCTGCCACTAGGGTAAGAGCGATTGACATGTTGTCGTTAATAAACTTTTTGACAAGACGCTCCTCGAAGCGTACACCTAGTAGTGCAACCAGCGCAGTAGTAAAGACCTTTATTGAATCGGCTAACTAAAAACAAAGAAATAAAACTTTTACAACTTGAAAAATAGGAGCTTGTTGTTGTCGATCACCGGGTGATAGCCAGATCAAATGGTCCGTGTACCTATCTGATCGTATCACCTTTGGCCTTCTATTATCATGGGTATTATATATCTCACATGCAAAATATTACCTGCGAATATACCAGTTTATTCAACTTTTTATTTCACTATATATCTAAATTGTTTACTGTAAAGACTTCTACAACGGCGTTTTTGACGCAATAACAAATCGTGATTTTTTTCGCTATTATGGTAAGATCGGTCACGATTTCCATGGTTTGAATGTGCTTTCTGCGTGCTTCGTCACTGAGTTTCAAGGCGAGGTCGTTGACAATGACTCGTTGCCTCACTGTGAAACTGAGGGCAGAAAGGTTAATGCCAAATTCAGAAATAGCATTGATAAAGTTTCAATAATAAATAGTAGGTACTAAAAACTAAGTAGTCATTTTGCTGAAGACGGAAGTTTCTCTAATCGAAAAATATGGCGTCCCGGTCCCACGTCCCACGTCCCCGTCCCGGTTTTAGGTGACACGTCACATCATACCTTTCGGTGTATACAAATGTCTCAGAAAATCTGACAAATCAAGACTGCAAAAATCAGTACAATAAATACGATATAATTACTAATTCCTTAGACATTTGCTTGTATAAATGGTTTTTATAAAACATTTTATGGATACACTGATTGTCGACATTCAAACGAGGGAAGGGTATATCAGGAACTTCAACATCCAGAGACTCACACAACGGTTTCCATCCTTGCTTGACGTTGTAAATTAACAAGAAGCTGCACGTATGTTCTGTGTACACACCCCCTAGACTTTTGGGATGGATTGCGAGCTTGATAAAATCGAACCTACAACACTTGACAAATATTCTCTGAACTGGAGGTGAATTGCTGGGGTGCATGTGACGTCACGGCAGCCATCTTGGTTGACCTTCAACAAAAGATTTCTCATTAGCGTTTATTGTTTGGTCAACCAACATGGCTACCGCTTCATTGTCTTTGGATTCCCAAAGGTATGGATGCACCCCAGCAATAGCGGCGTCGAGGTAAATATTCCTAAAACCGCTATTCACCGACAGTGAAGAGAATGATTGTTTTAGTATATACCAACTCCACAACCCAACACTTTGGATTCATAAAACTACATTATTTTTTAAATGTCGACTTATTTTTGAAATAATAACAAATTCTTTGTTTAAGCTTCAATATTTCATTCATAAAAGACGGAGGACTGGGCGATATATTCAAATGAGATGTTTGGTCAAACTGTAAGTTAAACACTGTATTTTATGATTCTTTGTGAAAATTAACAGTACTGATCGAATTGAAGAAACAGGCAGGTCATGCCGGAAAAACTCGGCCAGTGAAACGCGATAACTCGCTTCTTTGTCATTGAAGTATTCATTTTATGATCATAAAATGTTTTCCCCCACTATTCCACTGGAGTAAAGACTGGCGCCTTCGCTTTTAAGGGTAGTAACGAGGTATATGGGATCAGGGATCAGCATTATTTTGGGGCTCAGGGATCACATGAACATTATTTTTTGGTCTCAGGGATCAGATTTTTAGCCTTGGGATCGGGATCACTTTCTTTGGAATCGGGATCACCATTTTTCAGGGATCACTTTTTACGGGATCAGTGATCAAAATTATCCTTATTTTGGGGATCAAGGATCAGATTTTTAGCCCTGGGATCGGGATCACTGAAAAAACTATATACCTCGTTACTACCCTGCTTTAATGTTAAGAAATGCGAGGTGTTGTCCGTGACGCGTAGGCAAAGACCAATTATTAACGACTACTTGCTTGATGGCCATCCAATCAAACGTGCCAACCAACTAAGAGATCTAGGAGTGATTATTTCTCACGACTTAAAATGGCATGAACACATTCATCACGTCCTTTCCAAAGGTTACTGTATGCTAGGCTTCTTAAGGCGCAATGCTAATAACTTTGATGTTAGAGCTAAAAGAACGCTTTACAACACTCTAGTACGCTCACATGTAGGATATGCCAGTCAAGTTTGGGCCCCCTCATTGGTTGGCGATATAAAATCTGTCGAAAACTTACAGCGTCGTTCAACACGATTTGTCCTGCCCAACTCTGCACTAAACTACCGCGAGCGTCTTTTGAAACTGAATCTACTCCCTGCCGTATCTTACTGGCGGCATGAAATCAATGATCTTACCTTCTTCTTCAAGTGCTCCAAAGGATTCTACTACTTCTCTACTGATGACTACGTCAAACCTAAACCTGTATCACGCTTCACACGTAACAGCCACACCATGGATTTGCTTGTTCCACTAACAAAGACAAAGTTGTTCCAGAACTCATACTTCAATCGCTTGCCCAAGTTATGGAACTCTCTGCCAAGCAACTTACGAACTCTGAACAATGTATCTAGCTTTAAGTCTGCTTTACAAAATCACTATTTTGACGCTCTAAAAAAATCTTACTGTCCAGATAACTACAATTCCTGGAAAACGATTTGCCCTAATTAATGTTGTACTACAAATATCATCAGCCATATATCCAGGTGTAATATTTGTAACATTTCTTATCAGTATACTCGTATATTTTTTGATAGTATAGATTTTATGTTTTTAGATTTATGTCATTTATCGAACACTGTTTTTATCATTTATTTAGTCTTTTAGATTATTCAGAAATACCGTTAGTAGTCTGTCTTATCTGGTCGCACTTAATTTGGAGCCTAGCTCTGTTGTGTGTACCATACTACGATAAACATATCTATCTTGACTTTTATCTTATATTCATGTTATTTCATTTGTAGCCTTTATTTCAAGTCGTAGTTAAATTAAGCTGTGTAAATAAAAAAAACCCAACACCAACTAGGCAGAAATATCCAGTTAATTGTTGTATGTAACTTGTTCACATGCAATATCTTCTCTATATTTTGTGTCCGCAGCAATTTACTCGAATAAGCGCCTCGCCCGAATAAGCGCCCCCGTTTGGACAAAAAAAATCAATAAGCGCCTCCCCCGAATAAGCGCCTCGCACCTCGTTATAGTATACTAATACCAGTACTGTTGTGGTAGTATAACATTGATATTATTGATATTAAGAGGAAAGCATGCTTTGACAGTTGTGTACGCGTTTCCTCCCGCTGAATAAGCGCCTCCCTCGAATAAGCGCCTCCCCCGAATAAGCGCCCCATTTTAGACGTGAAAAATTTAATAAGCGCCGGGGCGCTTATTCGAGTAAATACGGTACTGCTGTTGTGTAATGTTTAATTTTATTGTTTATGATTTAAAAATGAAGTAAAATAAAGTGAAATCAAATCAAATCAAATAAATTAAATGTTGTGGGTGTCCTGTGCTACCGACTACAGTTGGTCTCTATTGTCTTGATTGACCAATCAGAACTCAAGAAAAAATCGATTCCCCCAGAGTCTTTCGTTCCTCGCGGTACTGACCAAGAGGAACGCAGGCGCTGGGTTCGAGATTGCACGTACCCGAGAATTCGAACTGTATATTGCCCAGTCCCACAGGACGCGCGGCCATACGAACCACGGGGTTCTCGTATTGAAAGCCGAAAAGATTGAGCTGCATGTACCTCAAGATTAGTGTAAATAATAAACCAGGGCTGCAAATATTAGTACAACAAAAGCTATCATTACACACAGTTCCTTCAACATTCGCCTGTGTGCATGGCTTGAGAAAAGTTCGCTCTTCAGTATCTCATTTTTAACATTCAAACGAGGAAACGGTACATCAGGAATTTCAACACGAAGAAAGTCACACAACGGTTTCCATTCTTGTTTGACGTTGTAAACAAGAAGCTGATCCCGCGGGATGATGGACTTGACCCGCGTGTTGTGATCCGTGTAAACTCGGGAATGAACGGCTACTGGAATGCTAGGATTGAAACCCAGCTTCTTCATAATTCCATTGAAAAAAAACCTCGTTAATTTGCATCCAGTTGGTGTGCACAAAAATCCAAGTCTGACCCAAAATGATGATGAATGCATCGACAACGTGGTGAAGAACGCCCTCTTGACGCTTTCCACCCAAACTTGTTCGTTGTCACGTACCGTTAGGAGGACCTTGGCGTCAGGGAAAGCAGCGAAAATTTCTTGCCAAAAGAAACAGATGGGACTAGCTATAACCGCGTCAACATCGGCATACATTGTTGCAAAGTCAAGTTTTTGTTTGCCTTCCATTGCATCAACATACTCATCTAAATAGAATTTCCGATGTTCATCAAGATCGTGGACATTGTAGCCAAGAGTTCTCAGTGCTGATGCTACAGATTTGGTGCCAGTTTTTGGTAGTCCTGCACAGATAAGCTTCATTTTCGTTTTCGACAGTCTTTTTATCAGTCACGATACATATAGCCTAGCAAACGAAACTATTTTGAACTTTTGAACTCGATCGGTCATTCATTCAGACTTTCTTTGATCGTTCTATATACGAAACTATACCAGAAAGATGAGTACTGTGATAAGATGCCGGTCGACGAAAGAGTTTGAACGCGGATCGGCAGCCAACGAAACGCTAACGAAATTTAACGAAGAACGCCAAGTCAAAGCTGAAATTGATGTCCTTAAATGTTACATCCTTTACGAATGGCGATGAGATAGATAATGACAAAACGTTCAACTGAGTGATCAGCTGGAAAGGATCCAAAAGAAAGCCTCGGGAACTATATGTATCCAGATCTAAGTACAAAGAGGTACTTGCATCATCATGAACTTATCCGCTCCTCAAGTCCAGATGAATCTCAAGACTAGACCCTTGTACCAAGGGTTTACTCATACCCACTCAAGTGCAAAAAGAGAGAGAAAAAAAACGACTCAAGTGCGTTAATTAAGGCCTGGCCATTGCTAATTTCAGTGAAAATTTGATTTAATGATTGTAGCTCTGAAATCAATGAAATTTGTCCAGATTATTACCAATCTCCTTTTAAGGAGATTAAAACATCTGACTTTGTGAAAAAAATGATTACGTGATTTATCACGTGCCTGTGAACTTGGAATATTTAGCTAAAATTAATGAGGTGGTTAGGTTGAAAGCAATTTTATAAAGCTTAAGGCATTAACATCTAACAATTGTTGCTTGGAAAACTTGTCCTTAATTTGTCTTGGGAGAGATATTTACGAAAACAGGTCACGTGACCACTTTATGAGAATACGTTTTCTTGTTTTTCTTTATAACTAAAATTATGGGACAACTTTTCCGAACGCTATCTTTTTCGTTGGTTGTCCTTAACAAGGTAGCACAAAAATTATTTAAACGTATTGCTCATTTTTAAAAACGAAATTAAATTTCATAGCTCCAGGTCACGTGACCATTTGACGTCAGATAATTTGATACTGAATTATCACAAATATGAATATGAATATAACCCTATGACTAAATAGCGAAACTATAGCAAAGAACCGTGGTGGATAATAGAATTATAGGTGATTTTCAATTACGGTTTCATGACCACCCAGTTTAGATCCAGGCCTTAACATACTTGAGCAGGTGGTGTTTAGTATTTGGATGCAGTGTATCATGAAAATAAATCATACTAGTTATGCCATGCAGTTAGAGTGGTATATTTGGTAGCCTGTGTTACTGCTAAATTCGCAAAAATAATAAAATAAGCAAAAGTGCAACGTTCGAAATTTGAAGCTATCAGTTGGACATTGAAATTCTGTGTCATTCTGTGGTTGTTAAAAATAGTTATATAATATAAACGTGTGTTATATGAAGGACATTTTTGATAAATTTTTAGTGCTACTCCAGCTGTTCCTACAAACTTGACAATTTAGTGGTAAAACTATGTTTGTGTACAGAGTTTGACATCTTAATGTTCGTAGTGTCAACTTATAAGGTAAACACTAGTTTACCTTAATGACTAGGAACTTCCTCATCTTAGGGTGTTTTCTATTTAGTGGAGCCAACCGGACAGAATGGCCAGTTCTTAATGGTACATGTCAATTCCTAGCTCTGGCTGGAATCAGTCCTAAAAAATCAGGCCGTTCTGGCCGGTTGGTTCCACTAAATGGAAAACACCCTCAGTTTACTTATCGGACATGCGCACAATTAAGTATGGTAAACAGGTGAATGTTTGTTCACGACAAACATTCAGAATTAAGGTCACTTTCTACCAGTTTAATGTTAGTTATAAATATTGTATCTTGTTAGTATTTTATAGCAAAAACATAGCTACTAATCTTGTCATTAGGATTGCGTTGACGAATTATATCCATATTCATCCGCAAGTAGATGATATATAGGTTTTTCCTTAGATCAACAATCATTTGTAATTCTTACATCATCTAGTTAGAACCAGCTTGACGAGTTAGCAACGTCACAACTATAAAATGCTAATTAGTTAGTATAAAATCATCTACCTTGTAACACAGATACACAGATAAGCAGATACACTTATACACTTAGGTCTACAGCAACTCAGTAGTCTGTACTGAGCTGACCTTAAGTACGGAAAACGGTCCGAGTAAGGAAAAGGAAAATATTTGCTCGCGAATAGGGGATTGATGTTTTCTCATTGCTATTTGTATTTAGGATCCACGTGAGTGGTATAGAAGTATTTAGTATTGTTACAAGCAACGCGAGACCGGTTTTCGCAAATAGCAATTGCATGACCCCCCCTCTAGGGCTATACAGCCACAGCCACACGGCGCCACTCATTCCAACCTTGACTTCGCACAGGCTGACAGCTTTGGAATAGCAGGCCTGGGAACGAGGATGGATGGAGCGTTGTATGATGTGAATAAGGAGAATATTGTGTGACTGGACAGAACTAATTTTGGAGTTGCCACAATTATCTTATTCTTAACTATGATATGCACACATTGGATGAACTAAAGAAAATACAATCAGAGCTTGCAATTTTTTTTGCAAAGCTATTTTGTTGAGCTGATCATGTGTCAGATCTTTTGTAATGCACAGGGAGCCCAAGCTCGATGTTGGGGAATAGATTATATTTGCAAACATTTACAGTGTGTACGTATGTATTAATAGACCATCCTTTCCTATTTCAAGATTTTACTTCTTATTTTTTATTTCATAATGTCATTTTTGGTATCGGGATATCTTGTTTTTTCAACTTTCATCTCTGTGGCTTAATTTCAGCACTTGGATGGTACTGTAAATATACAATTATCCCAGTGTGATAAATTTAATTTCTATCAGTTTGTTTTGGGACATGTATTTTTTCATATATATCAGTACAAAGGCAGGGGATCTTGAAATAGTTTTTAGTGTCTAAAAATGTGTTCTTGCAAAGAAGAAATAAAAACAAGCTGCCTGATTCCGTGAGATGGATCATGACGTGACCCGCGCGTTTGGTACACACAGTTAGCGTGACAACCATTGCGTGACTATCTCAAGGACTAAAACACCTGTGTATGATCGAAGGCTATACGTCCAGATTGTTTATAAATGACCCTGAATATTTAATTCGTTATTTCATTTCGATTCAAATACATATGCTATCACTGGAGTTCTTAGATTAATTCAATACCATTTTTTCCTATTCAATTCTTCATCTTTTTCTCTTAGATAGCGTGATTCCTCTGTCGATAGACGTCTCACAAAATCTGATAAAATAGGACCGCACAGATAAGTACAATAAAAGCAAGTATTATAACCAATTCTGTAGTCATTTGCTTGTATAAATGGCTGCCATAAAATAATTCTGCGGTCAACTCCCTTTCAACATTCAAACGAGGAAACGGCACATCAGGAACTTCAACACCCAGAAACTCACACAACGGTTTCCATCCTTGCTTGACGTTGTAAACAAAAAGCTGATCCGACGGGGTGGCAGACTTGACCATCTCGTTGTGTTTGGTGTACAAATTCTCTGATCCTAGTTTATTACCAATAGCTATCGAGAATCGTTTCCATTTTCTACCAGTTGGTGTGCAGAGAAATCCAATCCTCATTGATAACGACGAAAGTACAGACTGTATAACTACGAAGTTTTTCTCGTAACTTTCCTTCCACACTTCTTCGCTATCGCGAACCATCAACAGAACTTTAGCGTCAGGAAAAGCAGCGAAAATGTCTTTCCAAACTAAACAAGCAGGGCTGTCTGTAACTGCGTCAACATTGGCATACATTGTTTCAAAGTCCGGTATTTCTTTACCTTCCAATGCTACAGTGTATTCTTCTAAATGGAAACCCCATTGTTCCTCAATATCATGGACATCGTAGCCAAGAATTCTCAGTGCTGATGCGACAGATTTGCTGCCAGTCTTTGGCAGTCCTGCACAGATAAGCTTCATTTTCGATTTCTCCTCGACTGATGCTCAGTGTTTGAGACTACGGAGATACAATGCACAGTGTTTCACACTTTTTCCGTTTTGATTCCACAGGAAGCCAAAGCTAAATTCAAGCCCAAGCTGGATTCGATTCAATTCAATTCGATTCAAGTCGATTCGATTCGATTCGATTCGATTCGATTCGATTCCATTCCATTATATTCCATTCCATTTCATTTCATTTCATTTCATCGCGCGCGCAGGGCTCTTTAACATATATTTAGAATGCAAATGCCGAGAGCAAACGGTCCCGTCCGCGCGCACTCGATCTACTGTTTAGAGATTCTGTTCGAGAGCCTTGCTGGCGTGCGGTGGCGTTGTTACTTAAAGTAGTAACAAAACTTGCTTGCAAAGGCCACTTGGGTAATTTTGCACATCTGCATGCTCGGTCTACGACAGGTAGCCCAGTAATGAACCTATCTCATAAAGATTTGGAGTTAAAGTCCCTATGACGCATATTTTTTTATTTTCAAACTTAGTTATTTTTAGAGAGCATAGTGAAGATCTTTTTATCCTGGTTTTCCTTACCCCATATTTTCTGAGATATGAAGGTTTCAAATGTCAAAATGCAAATTTAATGACGTCAGAGGAGGCAACACTGCAAACTTCTCATGGGTTTTACAAAACGAGGATTCAATTCGAGAGCCAGATTTTTCACTAAACAACAGGCTTTGCCAATGGAAATGAGTTACAAATGGAAAAATACGAGTAATTTAAATTATCTTGTTTTTGTATAATAAATGATTACTCCTCTTACGTCATCACATTTGCATTTTGAAATTTGAAACCTTTATATCTCAGAAAATATGGAGCGAGGAAAAACAAGATTAAAAGATCTTAACTATGCTTTCTATCAAGAACTGAGTTTGAAAATAAAAAATTATCCGTCATAATTACTTCTTATTAACCGAAAGCGCGGTTATTACGGAAAAATATCAGACCGAGGTCTTGACAGTGCGGACAAAGATAAAGAAAGTAAATTTTAGTCTCAGGTGAATTTGTATGGGCTTCTTACGCGTAGAATCAACAAACTAACAAGCTTGTATGAATTATCCAAATTTTAAAATTGTTTAAAGTACTTAACTTTACTGACGTTTTAAGCCTTCAAACTTGCCCGAAGATTGTTCTTGAAATGGGAAATCAGTTTTGATGATCATCCAGCAAAAGAAAAATCCGTAAAACCCATAAACAGTCATTGGCGTAACTTCTTGACTTTGCAAAGAACCCTTATGCATGCACTTAAAAATGTTCACGGAAATTTATTCTTTTATTTACTCTTTCTTCTGCCTATTTATGAAATCTTTCTTACGGTTACTGGACTTTGATTGGTTCTCCTATTTCCCCAAGGGTTTGGAACAGTGCTATTAGCATCATAATGAAACTTCGCCGAATAGACTACCCCAATTAGACATGAGAGTTATTAAGTGTCTAGGTAGCGCAGCGGTCTAAGGTGATATCTAAAGGTATGGATTAGGGTCCGGATATCGTCTCCCTCCCTGGCCTTCGGGCCAAGACAACTGTTTTATGTAGCACCGGGATAGCGTGGATGGGGCCGAAATCTTCATCCGTAACGTAAGTCGATTCGATGTCTCAGCTTCTTTGAATGTCTCGGGAGAATCGTCCCAAATTTCATTTTTAGCTTTTTCCTATTTTTTAAATTATCCTTATTCTTTTCCCCATTTCCGGGGGGGTCCGATTTAAGGGATTACAGATTCGAGCCCCGGTGAGGTCGGAATATTTTTCTTTTTTTCCCCTTTTTTCCCTTCCTTTTTACTCTCTTTTTTCTTTTTCGGTGTCTTAATACTTAGATTTTAGCATTTTCTGTAATTTTTGAGTTTTTTTAATTTTTTGCAATTTGTTCTAATATATATATAAATATTAAATTGCGTCATTATTCATTTATTCAAATTTTGTTCCATTTATTTCTTGAATATGTTACCGATTTTTACTTGACTGGTTTGTATGGTAACCGTGTTTCGTGAGATTTTAATAGTTAGTTTTCTTTGTTTCTAACTTTAATAGCAATATAGTGCCTCTGTCAATGTAAACTCCTTTGAGTAAATTAAAGGTACATTTTGTCTTCTTCTTATCGAGCCTCACCGTTTTCTATGAGCGAACGAACGAACGAATGATAATGAATGAAAGAATGAATCAACGTACGAATGAATAAATGAGCGGACAAACCACAGGCACTCCTGGCTATGTTTCAGAGGGCGTTTTACACGCTGACGCGCGCTTTGAATATATTTAGTTTAGGTTATCTGTGCCATGTGGCAATTTATCAAGACAACCAAAAATTAAATTAGGTGGCTGCTCAATTAAACAAGTGATATCGACGAGATGCCTAGGAGTTGAGGTGGACAATCGTCTAAAGTGGGACATTCACGTAACAGCCTTAAAACTGAAATTCACCGTTGTGAATGGTAAGACAAGGTAGTACATGGTAAGACATGGTAGTGCATGGTAAGACATGGTAGTACATGGTAAGACAAGGTAGTACATGGAAAGACATGGTAAGACATGGTAGTACATGGTAAGACAAGGTAGTACATGGTAAGACATGGTAAGACATGGTAGTACATGGTAAGACATGGTATACATGGAAAGACATGGTAGCACATGGTAAGACATGGTAGTACATGGTAAAACATGGTAGTACATGGTAAGACATGGTAGTACATGGTAAGACATGGTAGTACATGGTAAGACATGGTAGTACATGGAAAGACATGGTAGCACATGGTAAGGCATTGTAGTACGATACATTTTGTTAGAATGTTGTATGAAAAGCTGCGCCAGTCTCGACGATCACCTTCTGTAAGCGTACCCCATATGATGCCCTGTCCCTGAGGGTTAGGCGATTTTAAACTTAAAGGAAATCCTACAATGCAAGCTAATTATTTCAATCATGCATCAATCAATCAATCAATCATTTTATTTCCTTTTTCAAAAAATACACTTAGAAATATTCACTGCCGCAGTTAGCATAGCTATTCGAGGCAAGCATCAACATTACCAAGAAAAAAGATCCTGTAAAAAATCCTTTGGTTATAAAACTTTAACTGAAAACACTTTCCGTGTTTCTGTCGGCTTTGCTTACAAACACACCGGGATTGTTAGATTGGGAGAACATGAGAAAACAGGTGCGTCCGGGTGTTAGGGAGGGGGTCCACTGGCACGGTTCATGGAACACTGAAAAAGGTCAAATCATGAACAGCAGTCTGATAAATTCCCGAAGGAACAAAGAAATATTATAAGAAAACTCTTTAACTTAATTTGTTCTCACTACACTGATTTCTGTCGTCATTACATTATGAGATAAAATGAAACTGAAAAGAGCAGGACTGAGTAACTACTTTTTCATCAGCGTTTTGTTGTTGTTTCTCCAAAGGAAACGCACATAAGTGGTTCAAGCAAGCAAATTGTACCGGGCATAAACTTTAGCCGTTTCAAGGGGAGGGAGTTGGAGCAGTATGGTTAATCATTTTCTGTCTGTAGCACCAAGAAATATTCTGGCATTCTCTACACGAACGGGTCTCCTGTGTTATTATTTGGAAGAGAGGAGCTAGGAATCAGTTCTCAAATCACGCATGCGCATTAAGAATCATGGACAAAATGGCGGACGAAGCGCAGGAAAGGAATTCAAGGAACATCTTGTGCATTTTTCATGAAAAGAAAGAATCAGTTTTTGTAAAATGATTGTAGGAAAAGGTAAAAAGTATTGTGGCGAGCATTCTCACCTAGGTGGAGAAGATAAGGTATTCTTCAGTATAAGATTTCTTGTCTGTTATGTTCGTCGTTCTCAATGCGTTTGCGTCGATTTTCAACGGCAGAATCACATATAATCTCTAAACTAGTTCATATACTTTGGTTAGGCTTGTGGTCGTACTAGAATACCATGTCCTTTGGATCCCAAACAGTAAGTAAATATTGCGTAATAGGAATTTCAGTATATTGTAGTTCTTTATAAGCCATCCTCGACCTTCACTGCTTTAGTTGGTATTACAGTAAATGTTCGTAGTAGTTGAGATCAAGCTTCAAATACACGGGAAAATGGAGACAGCAATGAGAACCAAATGAGGACCTGTTGTTTTCATCTGGCGTTGGTACAACAGTAGAATACCCCGCAAATGATATTCATGATATTCATCCTGTTGTGATTCTAATTGTGTTTCTGCATCATTATCAAAAAGATCTACTGCATGAGTATCATTTGCAGGGTGATTTTGCATTTGCTTTAAATGTGAAGTAAAGTCACCTTTTTTATCTGAATGACAAACTCTCAGTAAAAGATTCAAAACAAAGAAAATACAATAAGGGAAAGGACAGATCACATGATCTTCTTTCAAGCTGCTGCTTGTCTTGTACATGTGTAGTTTAATCTTTCTCTTTGAAGACATGTGACTGATATAGACCTATATAGTTCTTCAATAGGTTACTATCAGTAGATGTACGTTATATCCCATCCCCTGTGGAATTTTTACCAGCTGAATTATAAGTTTTCAAAAGAATTCTTTATGGTTGAAAGCTTCTGACCCCCAGTCAAACTGGTTTTTGCCCTCTAGTCAAATGCAGAAAATGAGATTCAACAGCTGATTGATAGCAACCTATAGAAGGCATTCAGGTCCATTACCAGAGTCTTGGGAAGTGGGGCTATTTTCTTCATTCTCAGCCTTTATATTAAAATGTACAGGTCTATTAATTACAAGCCACTTAAATTTAATACCCTTAAATTTATGACCTTTTATAGGACTCACTTTTATTTTTAGGAAATGCAACTTATTCACTGCATACCTGCCCCTCCCTCTTCCCAATATCCTCCCAGCTCCATTTCTGAAGATTTTCTTGCTAATTTCTACATCTTTCAGTAGTTATTTAATTCTTTTTCCTGTTATGTATAGTACCATCTTTGAAGATCAGCTCCAAAAACACTTGAAATGTTGTAACGTGAAGAAAAAAACTGATGTGGTAGGTTGTGAAGTATTACTTTCTTAATCACAAGAAAAAAATGTCAAGCTCCAGCTTGGGTCAAGCATGGGGCTTCCCTGGATCTAACTAGGGAATCCCTGGGAATCTGTTCTATTTTTACAAGTTTGGTTATTATAGATTTCCTAATTAAAATAGAACAGATTCCCAGTTTAGACCCAAGGAAACCCCAAGTTGGGAATTGCCATTTTTAAGGAAGGCCATTATGTTTTACTCTACCTTGTGGTTTGAAATTGCTTTTGGTTTGAAAATCAGTGTTGTTGTTTTTGTTTTTTTTACAATGGGAACTTAAGATCAAACTGGTTTGAAATTTTTCATCTCAAAAATGCTTTGTACATTGTACCCTTTATGCACATAAACTTAATATATTTAATAATTAGGAAACCAGATTGCATAAATTAACAATAATTGTTATTAGTAACTTTATTAATAATTAATAAATAAAAATAGAATGATTGTTACAGTGGATAAGCACAATGAGAAATAAAAGCACAATTTGAATACAAACAAACATATACTACTGTACGTAGATTTGTGGAATATAGAGGGGTTTATTTTCATATTCAGGAGTGGAAAACTTACCAAACTGTACGTACCATGACTGTGTCAGTACCCCATAGTGTCAGTCTATAATTTAAATCTTCAAACTTCCTGCTATAACCATACCCTGCAGAGTATATAGCTATTTCAAAAAAGGTTGACGGGGCAAATGGCAATCAGTGATTGGTGATTGCATGACCGAAAGGAAATTTGGGTTAACAAGAATTGCTTCATTTTCATTAATTAAATCTGGTACCATGCAGTAAAGACCTTATTGGACAAAATGATATATAGGTGATTCATATCTCCGTGCCAGATAATGGTCTAATAGTGTGACCACAGTTCCTTTTGGTCGTGCAATCACCAATTGCCATTCGCCGTTCGCCCCATCAACCTTTTTTGAAATAGCTATATATGCCATTTTCCCAGCCATATGAAACAGCCATTTCCCAAGATTAACAGTTGAGTGAGGACTCTTGTACTAGCCAAAGCCTTGGTTTCATTGCATGCTATCGTGTACTGACAATTATGGTGATTGCTGACATAAAGCAGCTTTAGTTCAGATAATTAAACAATATATCATACATGATAAAATTTATAAAGAGCTAGACAACTGAGAACGATGCTTTGGCTAGTACAGGATTCACTCAGCTGTACTGTATCTTGGAAAATGGCTTTATGGCTCTACATGTAGTTCAAAGTCACTGGTATGACATTTTTTTAATATATAGTTTTCTTTTATTGTCCTTTATCAGTTGTAGATTAGGTTTCAATAGAAGAAGAGCCACCTCGTGGATGTTATTGAATAAAGCCATTATTATTATTATAAAGTGATGTGATGTGTTGAGATGATTGTTTCATTCATTCACTCATTTGTTCATTTATTCAAGGCTAGGCAATAGTATGTAGATCATTAAGAGGTTATTATTTCTTCTCTTCTTCAGGTTTATTATGAAAAAAACATTAATTCTGGTATAATGCACTACAAATTGTCTGACAATGAAAAAGTAAGTGCTCTCAAGACCATGCAAACACTTGCAAGGTGGTGTTCCACTGAAACACAATACAAAGCTTGAGTTAATTATATGAAGAATGTTTCATTATATAGGGGCAATGTACCACATGTAAATGTACAGAGACTTCCTGTTGGAAACATAATTATTTTGGACTTTTGAACTTGAATAACTTAAGATGGTTTGCAATCTTTGTGTGCTATTACCACAAATTAAATATACAATTAAAAACATTATTCTAACTTATTTAGTCCTTGATGATGGCCAGGCCAAACAAAGACTTGTTTGAATAAGCAAGTACAAAAATGTATTAAAAATGCAGAATTTTAACAAAATACAGTGTATGTTTTTGGTGGTTTGTAGATTCCATTGCCAGACGTACCTCAAGAGAAAGTAAAAGACTTGATTGATAAAGTAAAACAATGCTATGAAGGTATTATTTTGAATTGTTTATTAATGTTTATACTTAACAGTTGTTATTGGGGCTAAATGAAATGAAGCTATGAAGCTGAGGTTAAACTGATAGGGCAGGGAAGTCCCTCTGTTTGAGCACTCAACCCCAAGCTTTAGTATCGTTTGGTAATGAATTTTAATAATCTTTAATATGTATAAGGTACTATTCATGAGTCCTAGGCAGTATTGTGCAGTGTTCTCCAGTGACTTGGAATATTAGGCAGCATCAAATTTTGAAGAAACAGGCATTTACCAATCAAAACAAATGCATAGTTAAAGGAATTTGAGGATAATATTACAGGACAGTGTAATTTCTCCAGCAAATAGCTGATGCTTGAGAAACCATTCCAGTAATTATCAAAACTACCAAAAATTAATTATCAAATTAATAATAATTTGTAATAATAATAATATTAATAATAATTTATTTAGTAATTATCAAAACTACCATGTGGTTCTTTTTCTATACTGAAACATTCGGTGGTTGGCAACAGTTTGTCCTATATCGAATATTTCTTTAAAAAGTTAACTTCAGCCACCTGTAACTTTGGAGCTATTCATCATACTACTTGAGTTCATAATTTCAAGTTTTGCTAACTTTGATGTGCTCTTTTCAACTATTATTTTGTTTTCCTTGGATTAAAATTGAAATCTTGAAATGTTTCCTTAATATTTCTTTCTTTCTTTCTTTCTTTCTTTCTTTCTTTCTTTCTTTCTTTCTTTCTTTCTTTCTTTCTTTCTTTCTTTCTTTCTTTCTTTCTTTCTTTCTTTCTTTCTTTCTTTCTTTCTTTCTTTCTTTCTTTCTTTCTTTCTTTCTTTCTTTCTTTCTTTCTTTCTTTCTTTCTTTCTTTCTTTCTTTCTTTCTTTCTTTCTTTCTTTCTTTCTTTCTTTCTTTCTTTCTTTCTTTCTTTCTTTCTTTCTTTCTTTCTTTCTTTCTTTCTTTCTTTCTTTCTTTCTTTCTTTCTTTCTTTCTTTCTTTCTTTCTTTCTTTCTTTCTTTCTTTCTTTCTTTCTTTCTTTCTTTCTTTCTTTCTTTCTTTCTTTCTTTCTTTATAAGCTTCGCCCTAGGGCGGGAGCAACTCACAGAACTGTTGTTCCAAAATATACAGTATTAATTGAAGAGTTCTCTGTGAAAATGACCTAAATGACTTTTTGAAGGATGTCTAAACATTGATTTTTTAGCATAGGAAAGTTTATAGCTGATATCATTTTAATTAGATCATTGGAAAGAAATCATCAAAAAGTCGCTTAGGCCATTTTCACAGGTAGCATTTCAATTGCTGCAGTTTTTATGATCACTGTGATTTCTGAATACATTTTTCAGTGACCACAGCGACTGTAGCAGTCATACACTGTAAGGAAATGAAGCTTTTGGAATCTTAGATTAAAGTGACTAATAATTACTTATTTGAAGCCAATAACAGTTGAATCTCCAGCAATCTCCTCCCATAAGTGAATATAACTTCAATTTATTTTCTTATGAATTATTTTCATTTACAGAGCACTGTCCTAGAATTGAAGAATCAATCTTGTCACATTCTATTTTTGATGATGAGCTATCACGTAGTGAATATGGTCCTGCAGCACTGAAGCATCTTAAACAGCAGGTATACATTCGTTGTAAAGGCTCATACAATGGCCCTCCAGCTGGGAGAGCAGAGGGAGATATTAACCTGTTGGATCTAAGGTGGTAGAAGATTGATGGAAATAAAAGAAACTTTTCTCCAAGGCACCCTTTCTATAGTTAAGACTGCACCCCCTCCCCTGATAACTCCCCCAATCCCTCCCCTAGCTACCTGACAATATGTTTATTCAGTTGTAATACTTTGACCAGTTTTATAACTTTTTTTGCTTTTAATTGACAGGCATCATTAGTTGGTCATTTAGAAAAACTCAATCTCTTACAGTCAGACACTATTTACTTGGAATTTGGAGCAGGAAAAGGTATATTAAATAAGTTACATGTTGCTCAATACCATTACCAATATTTCTGGTTCTTAAAACATTTAATGCAAGCCATGCAAAACATAATTAAACATGTACATGTAGGTACACTACTTGATCAAATTCTAAGTCTTGTTTCTTTGCCAAAGATGACTACAGTTGTGTATTCAAAATATCTGAAGTAAAAGAAAAAAACATGATTTATCTTTTCGTGTTTACGTTTATTATAAAACTGTATGCCCAAACACAAACAATATTATTAATCAAAGTGTACAATGATAAATGTACACATAAAACATCTACTGAGTAGTTCTACAGAGAAACATATACAATGTATATCTACTGACAGAGATGTTCCTTACATTAGCCCATCAAATCTTTTTTTAAACCCAAAGTTTGCAACCTAGTATTAATATTCTTACTATTACATGTTCAACAAAAATTACTGAAATTTATCTCCTACTTATCCAGGAAAGCTTTCTCACTGGATTCAGCAAGCCATTCCTGCTGCAACAAACACAGAATTTGTTCTGATTGACAGAGCAAGCAATAGACATAAGGTACTTGCTGTACAATGCAGCAGTCATCTCTCTATGCCTATTAATAGTTTCTAAGCAACATAATGTGCGTGCTGATTGGTGCAATGGCCTAGCTGTTAATTAGTGGACAGAAACATACTTCGTATTAAAAAGCATTTATTAATAATAAAACATCTGATGAGCTAGGTCTCGTATCTGGTCATTTTGATCCACAGTCATTTTGATCCCATACATGTACATCTGACACATTCAATATACCTTATATATACACCTATTTCAAAAAAGGTTGTCGGGTGAGAGGCTTCAAGCCTGTGCAACTAGACCGCAAAGGGGTATGGGTAGTTGAAAAAAATTACTTTCTTTTTGGCTTTGGTCTTTATTTTAAGCATCAGTGAATAAAAAACATTGTTGTACAGGCTCAACACAAGCTGGTTGAAAATTGTCGTGCTGATATTTATGTGGTTTCATAGCTTTTAGTAATTCCTACCCATACTCCATTTCGGATGAGTCACGTAGACTTGAGTCTATTTGCCGACAATGTTAATTGAAATATTAGGTGTATACACACATTTTATACACACATAGAAACAAGTTTGATCAAATAAGTATAATTGCAGTGTTAAAGTGCAGAATAAACATTCATTCATACATGCTTGGGAATAAAGATTCTGCTGCAGTCAGTTGTACTTATAACTAATTTGAAATAACTCTGTTTTCATCTGAAAACAAAAAGTCAGATGAAAACAGAGTTATTTCAAATTGGTTATGCTTGGGAATAGTCCAGAGCAAGTAAAGTAATATGATACTTGTTGAAGCAAAGGCTCAGCCAGGGTTTAGCAACAAACAAATAACATAAAATATGTGAACTTCAGCCAATCAATATAAATACACTTTTAATTATTAGTGTAACTGAAGGAAATCCTTTTTGTTATCAGCAAGTTTCGATCTGAAATTAAAAATTTATAAATTACACACAAATTACTAATTTATGCAGGACTTCTGCGGCAATGAAATGTCCACAACAAGAAAAATAATTAATTTACAGATATTGACCTGCAGTTTTACAGTGTACATGTGTCTTTTTATGATTTGTAGTTTGATTCAAGTCACAAACGAAAAGACCAAGGACCAGACTTCAAGAGACTTAATTTGGACATAGAACATCTTAACTTAGGTACAGTGTACATTTTACAGAGAGATTTTAATTGTTTAATTCACACCATGTCTGCACACCCCAAAGCAAATCACATACCAATTTATAGGCAAAAGTTGATAAGAATGATGATGATGATGATGATGATGATTATGTAGTTTCATACTAGCCAACAATATATATAGAGTAATATTCAAAGAGTAAGTCAGAGTAATATTTCTTGTAATTTGCAATCCCAATATATTGCATTTCTTCAAACTTGCAATTGAATAATCTATTGCAATTAGTGGTTAACATTAGAGATTAAACATACTGTAACTAATCCCACTCTTCAACTGGTGGTTATGCATTGAAATTTTAAAATTGAGTTGTTGACTAGGCAAGGTAGAATACAATGTATGTTGCAATAGAGCTGCTGATTTTGTATGACTGAAAATTTCACGACATGGTTATCAATGGCAGGAATTTCATCAAATGTTTTTGTAGACAACACAGCACTGACATGGTCACGGCATGGCGCAGTTCATTTCACACTCAATATGAAATCTGCTTGACTACCTTTTCACGCAAATGTCACAATAACTTTTACTATACCACATCAACTAATGCTGTCCTAATTTTTCTGCTGTGATGTTACATTACAGGTCAGATGAAGATTTCATGGAGTTTTGGATAATTCATATTTCTGTTATTAAACTTATAGGTAGAGTGCAGTGTATTTGTGAAGGGGCTCGAAGTGTTGTCATGGCAAGTAAACACCTCTGTGGAACGGCAACAGGTTTGTTACATTGTACATGTATTTATTATAAGTATTGACATTTTGAGACAGACAGTCGGTCAGTTGATCTACAAGTCTCTCCATCAGTCAGTCAGTCAGTCAGTCAGTCAGTCAGTCAGTCAGTCAGTCAGTCAGTCAGTTAGTTGATCTGCAAGTCTCTCCGTCCATCATTCATTCAGTCAGTCAGTTGATATGCAGATCTCTATCCATCATTCATTCATTCAGTCAGGCAGGCTTTCAGTCAATCAGTAGTATGCCAATTTCTTCTCAATGCTTGGGCTTAATTGAAGTCATATATAATACACTTCACAATCAGTAATTGTAAGAGTTACAGGAACAGCTACTGTTGTTGATATTATTCTAAGAGATTCCAAAAATAAATTATATTAATACTAGTTAGTAAAAGTACTAATTAAAAGTAACCGCACAACAAGTGTGCCATGCCAACCATGACAACTATATGTTGCCATGGCAAACATGTTGTCATAATGATAGGAACCATGTGCCACCATAGAAAAATAAATTGTAAAGACTCATCTTTCCGTTAGATGATAAATGATTAACTAGTACAGTCCATTATTTGCTTGATCTTTGTAGATTTAACACTTCGCTGCTTGTTTGAAACTCTGAATAAACCAGTTCCTAGAGACGCTAAAGCAAACGATGAAGAAAACACTTCTCATACTGAAAGGTAAGATTATGTTTTTCTTGGCATATTATCAAATTACTGCTGTCGCATGAACTCTCTACTTTCCCATATCCATGCACATTTGGTGGAGTGGGGGGGGAGTGTGTGTGTGTGGGGGGAGGGGGGGTGACAGTACCAGGCCTATGTATTATCAAATCAGTGGTTAGGTTTGCACCTAGCCAAAGGTAATTTGTTTGATGGAATACAAACTGACATTTAGATTGATCATAATATTGATTCATGTTAACTGTGTGATGATCAGCAATTATATTTTTTTGGCAGCATCTCAAAGAGGCTTAAAACCAGTCCATCTATCAAAGGCATTGTGCTTGCACTCTGCTGTCATCACCAATGTTACTGGCCACACTATGTCGGCAGACCATTTTTGGAAAAACTTGGATTTACACCATCAGAGTTCCATCTGATCTGCTGCTTGACTAGTTGGGCTACCTGTGGTATAAGACCCTCAAAGAGATCCAATGATCAAGGTACATGTACATACATTTGTAGTGTATACTAAGGGTTTACAAAACATTTTGCAGTCATTTATAACTTATAATAATAATAATAATAATAATAATGTTTGTTTATTCCATCTTTGGCAGTATAAACTGAATTACAGATGGGGTCAGTTACATTACGTTACAGTACAGATATTAATTCAAATTCATAATTAATTCATAATTCTAAATAGCTGAATAGTTGCCTATTCAAGCTGATACATGAAGGCGCCCAATAAATAACAGTGTAACTACCACTAAGTTACACAACTCACAAATAGCGCATAGTGATAAACTTATTGAAACGTTCGGTTCTACCAACCACTTGTAAACTACGATTACTTAAGCCTGAGCGCAGACCGTACCCATGATGATTAGTTTCTGAGATAACTAAATATTTAAGAGGACCAATATTAGGAATACTATTAGCAAGCTTAATACAAGCATCATTACGGCGATCAGATAAGCGCTGTAAACCAGACTTATTAAGCGCGTCATCATAGCGTAAACTAGTAAAGATAATCCGCAATGCTCTCTTTTGCACAGATTCAATAACATTGGATAAATAATCAGGCAGTGCAGCCCATACAGGCGAGGCATACTCTAAACTAGACCTTATCAATGAGCAAAATATACTAATCAGGTCACCCTGGGAGACACCAGATTTCTTAAGCACTCTAAGAGCATAAAGGCGCTTGCTGGCTTTCTTGACTATGTGCTCAACATGAATATTCCATGTTAGATCGTTACTAATATACACACCAAGAAGCTTATAGCTTATAGTAATAGTAGTAGTAGCTTATAGTAATATAGAATACCACACCCTCCCCCCTTTCACCCTCCTGCCCCCTTCTAACCCCCTCCCACACACACCACCCCTTCCCTCATTAATTAAAAGAGACAAAGGTGTTTTGCTGAACCTGGAATTGTCTGCTTTTTACAAAGTTTACTGCCAAGTATAGGCCAGTCTATGACTTCTTAGTTTATTTTGTATCTACTAAACCTTTCTGTATAGAGTTAGAGTCAGATGAAAAGAAAACAGAAGACAAAGAGAAAGGAGAAAATTTGGAACATGCTGCTGGTCATGTTAAGTAAGTAACATTGTTTTTGAGACTTTTAAAATGATCACTAGTTAAATATGTACCCAAACAACCCAAGTGACTTTTGTAGGGTTGTGCACTTAACAGCCCTGGCTTATTCTTATAGGGGTATAGAATGGTAAAATCCGAGCCTCCCGAGCCTGCGAGCCCCTTGTTTTAAAATCCGAGCCCACTTTCAACATGCAAAATCCGAAATCCGAGCTTCCGACCCCAGCATTTGAAAATTCCGAGATTCCGAGCCTAATGTCTTGAAACTCCGAGCCTCCGAGCCTCTACAAAAATCAAATCCGAGCTTTGCGAGCCTCTTTATTTTTTAGACACCATTCTATACCCCTTCTTATGACAGGCCCTTGATAGGCCACAACAAAGTACAGTGTATTCATCATTCTTTGAGTCTTCTTTTTTCCAAATCATTTTAACTTGGCAACTTTTTAGATATACAGACACTGTATGTATTTATGTAACTAGCATACAGGGTGTGCAAGAATGCAATGGTTTGTTGAAGGAGTTAACAATTTGTCAATGGGACACTGATGTATAAAACAATTGAAGTCATGAAATGCATATATACACATCCAACATTGTCTTAAAAATTAAATACCCAGTGGTTAAGTAACAGCTTTCAAGTGTACCTGTCTTGAAACATGAATTACTGCTTTCCAAGTGGTCAAAAAAAGGACAGACTAGATATCACCATCTAATGACCACACACAAATGCTTATTAAGCAAATCCTGAAGCCAATTAAATGATTTATATTCAGTAGAGTTGGGGATAAGAATTTAATTATTGTTCTTATTTGCACTGCCATTAGCGATGTCAAATAGTCAAGACTTTGGGAGACCCAAGACAAGGCATATTTTTGCAAGCATGACACACTTTTTCAAAGATTTCCTCTTTTTCAAAATTCAAGACTCTGAGACAGTCCCTTGAGCAAAAAAATCAAGTCTTCAAGACATGCCAAATTTGAATGCTGAAATTGCTGAAACATGTCAGAATTTTGCAAGACTCTGACATTTTGCAGGAACCATTTGACACCTTAAACATTCAAGTATGTCCAGAATCACCATTAGATACCATTGGTAAAATGTGTTTTACCAATGGTGTCTATTGGTGAATTTACACAGGGTTCCCTCCAAAAACCCTATCACAATATGTACGCTCGTGTTTGGGATTCCTGTGGTATCAATTGCTTGGCTTTGGGATTCCTGTGGTATCAACTTCTACGGCCGGCTTTACCAATGGTACCAATGGTACCATTGGTAAATCGAATTCACCATTGGTGAACCATTGGTGAAGCATGGTCCTTTTGGTAAATTGATACCCTCTGTGAATAATTGGATCACAACCGGCCACATAATATGTAATATTGTCGTTTTCAAAAGCTGAAGTTCTTTATAAAAGTCCTTTGATTTATTGAATAATTCGACTGTTGGCTTAGCAATCGATCGACAAGCGGCCATATAATATAATGTGTGTTATCGTCGTTTCAAAAGCTGAAGTTCTTGGATACAAAAGTCCTTTAATTTATTGAATAAAAGTCTTTTGATTTATTGAATAATTCGACTGTTTGCTTAGCAATCGATCGACAAGCGGCCATATAATATCGACAAGCGGCCATATAATATAATGTGTGTTATCGTCGTTTCAAAAGCTGAAGTTCTTGGATACAAAAGTCCTTTGATTTATTGAATAATTCGACTGTTTGCTTAGCAATTAATCGATCGACAAGTGGCCATATAATATAATATGTGTCATCGTCGTTTTGAAAAGCTGAAGTTTTTGGACTAAGCGATAAAGCGGCTTGTAATATACAAGGCCAAGGTCCTTGATTGTTGATCACAACCACGCAACCGATATAAATTGTAGAATTAACCGGCCATCTAGTTTTTGTATACCGTCGTTTTCGAAAGCTGAAGTTTTTATGTTGGAGAAAGTGGCTTCTAAAATACAAGGTATTTTGGTGATTTACCCATGGAAGACTCATGGAGAATATTTCGATTAATCACAACCAGGAATCGGCTACATAATGTGTGTTATTGTCGTTTTCAAAAGTCGAGGTTTTTGATAAAGCCATCTTTAATTTTGGTTAATTGCACTGTGTTCAAATAATAATATACGACTGTTCGCTTTAATTATCAATTATCAGTCAATCGCCCATTGAATCGATCACATTCACAAGCGGTTGCTAGTAATCTTTATTGTTGTTTACCTAATTTATCTTATATTACCGTAAAGATGGAGCGTCTTGCTTAAAATTAGAAAGAAAAAACTTCATAAAACATTGCTTACGTCTCACTCACGCATGAATGGCAGTGTTCCAATTTCAATTGAAACAATATTGATTTTAAATGTAATGTTTTCAGTTTATATTAAATAATATGTACTTACATTTTTAGCTTTATAATAAGTTTTTTTATAACACTGATCTGAAATATTTATTTTAAGTCACTTTGTAATTGACTTTGTACAGTAGTGCTACATAAAATATTATCTGAAACAAAATCCGGTATCATAATGTGAAGTTGATTGTTTTTCTGCACAACAAACAACAATACTAGTAATACTGTCTTCAAGTTTATATTGATTATAATGAATAATAGCTACGTACAAACAAGTTTTTTCAAAGTAATCTATAGCTATATTCCAAATAATTCTAAACATTGATCTAATAGTTACCTTCATTGTTGAATTCCAACTTGAGAGGAATTTTTAAGACGTTTTACTGAAGGCAATTAACTGAACAGACGAAGTAAGCTAGCTTATATACAACGTAACGAATCCTAAATTACTCATTCACAGGAAAACCGCAAGGACCTTTGTATCCAAATTTCAGTTGCTTTAATATTTAGGAAAAAAAATCCATGTAAATCACACCCGATTACTGTTCGTACGGAAGTCAAAAATATTTAGATTTTCAAGGTGATTCTGAATTAACTTAGACTGCCAACTCGACCGCATTTCACGCACTACCGTACGAATAGAAGACAGAATTTCGCTTACGGGTAACGGATAGCCACTCCGTTTACGTTTTGTAAATAAAGTTCGTAGCCCATTAAAGTCTATGAAAGCCCATGCTTAATTATTCAGACGACATCAAATGCAATGCACAGTACGGTTACGGCAGGAATTTCAAACGTTATTCTTTTGAAGTACGAGTCACATTGTCACCGTACAATACGATCAATTGCCCATTCATTATATTAAGATACCACATAGAACTTGTATCCAAAAAGTGATGGTACCATTGGTACCATTCGTGAACACCTTCAAGCCCCTGCATCTCTTAGTCTAAATGCCATTCAAAACAGGATACCCAATGCCTTAATTTCACCATTAGACAAAGTCGTTTACCAGTGGTGATTTCAGTTTACCAATGGTACCATTGGTACCATTGGTAAGCCAAGCCGGAGCAATTGATACCACAGGAATCCCAAACACTTAACACAGGATACCCAATGCCTAATTTCACCGTTAGACAAAGTCTTACCAATGGTGATTTCAGTTTACCAATGGTACCATTGGTACCATTGGTGAACACCTTCAAGCCCCTGCATCTCTTAGTCTAAATGCCTTTCAACACAGGATACCCAATGGCCTAATTTCACCATTAGACAAAGTCATTTACCAATGGTGATTTCAGTTTACCAATGGTACCATTGGTACCATTGGTGAACACCTTCAAGCCCCTGCATCTCTTAGTCTAAATGCCATTTTACACAGGATACCCAATGGCCTAATTTCACCGTTAGACAAAATCTTTTACCAATGGTGATTTCAGTTTACCAATGGTACCATTGGTACCATTGGTGAACACCTTCAGGCCCCTGCATCTCTTAGTCTAAATGCCTTTCAACACAGGATACCCAATGGCCTAATTTCACCATTAGACAAAGTCATTTACCAATGGTGATTTCAGTTTACCAATGGTACCATTGGTACCATTGGTGAACACCTTCAAGCCCCTGCATCTCTTAGTCTAGATGCTTTTCAACACAGGATACCCAATGGCCTAATTTCACCATTAGACAAAGTCATTTACCAATGGTGATTTCAGTTTACCAATGGTACCATTGGTACCATTGGTGAACACCTTCAAGCCCCTGCATCTCTTAGTCTAAATGCCATTTTACACAGGATACCCAATGGCCTAATTTCACCGTTAGACAAAATCTTTTACCAATGGTGATTTCAGTTTACCAATGGTACCATTGGTACCATTGGTGAACACCTTCAGGCCCCTGCATCTCTTAGTCTAAATGCCTTTCAACACAGGATACCCAATGGCCTAATTTCACCATTAGACAAAGTCATTTACCAATGGTGATTTCAGTTTACCAATGGTACCATTGGTACCATTGGTGAACACCTTCAAGCCCCTGCATCTCTTAGTCTAGATGCTTTTCAACACAGGATACCCAATGGCCTAATTTCACCATTAGACAAAGTCATTTACCAATGGTGATTTCAGTTTACCAATGGTACCATTGGTACCATTGGTGAACACCTTCAAGCCCCAGCATCTCTTAGTCTAAATGCCTTTCAACACAGGATACCCAATGGCCTAATTTCACCATTAGACAAAGTCATTTACCAATGGTGATTTCAGTTTACCAATGGTACCATTGGTGAACACCGTCAAGCCCCTACATCTCTCAATCTGAATGTCATTCAACACAGGATACCCAATGGTCTAATCTCACCATTATAGACAAAGTCGTTTAGCAACCTTCAAGCCCCACACTTATCACAGGATACCCAATATGACTTATTTCACCATTTGAAATGTTATTTTTTGTAGCCTCTATGGTCACCAATGGTACCAATGGTACCAATGGTACCATTGGTTTCATTGTCAATATCCCCCCAGAAAAATTTTTTTAACCAAATACATGAAACTACAGAGTGAAACACTTATACATTTTTGTACTACGTTTGTATGAACTCCCTGTGAATTTTTACCAATAGATGCCATTGGTGATCCCGCCCCCCCCCAAAAAAATTTTTTTTAACACAACATCAAAATACAGGGTGAGACACGTATTTGATAAATGTGATGTAAGGTAGTTATGTAATTATACCACAAGCAGAATGGGATGCACATTTTGTATTGCATTTGTTTGGACCTCCTGTGGAAATAATCAGCTAATGAGTTATACATTTTTGTATTACATTTGCATGGGCTTCCTGTGGAAATTTACCAATAGACACCATTGGTAAAACATATTTCACCAATGGTATCTAATGGTGATTCTGGACAACCCTCTAAACATTTGCCATTATTTTGAAGTTGTGGCCCATCAAAGTCTGATTCAGTAGCTTTGAAGCAAGAATTAAGGGCTAACATCAAAATTGAAATGTGCCATGACCTTTTGAGATGAGAAGCTAAATATTAATTATTTGAATCATGTTGAGATTTTGAAATGCTACCAAAAACAATATGGCTGATTTCTTTTACTTTGTTTTTAGGTCATTAGGTTTGTCTATTGCTGAACGTGAAGAAATTGGTCGACAATCCAAAAGACTACTAGATATAGGTAGACTATGGTATCTTGAATCTAAGGGAATGTCAGCTAAACTGTTTTATTATGTAGATAGATCTATTTCTTTAGAAAATGTTGCATTGTTAGCTATAGCAGAAAGCTGATAGATTAGGGGTAAATGGTTTATGAGGCAAGTATTGGGGGGGGGGAGGGAGGGGGGAGGCTTAGGAAAGGAAGAGAGCAAATGAAGGGTTGACTATGAAAATGACCTAAGTGACTGGTTGATGGATGTCCAGACATCGATATTTGGACATAAGAAACTTTATTTATTGACATCATTTCATACCACTAAAAAATCATCAGAAAAGTCAGTCATTTTTTGTTAGCATCCCTCCAAATAGTCGGCCTTCAGTTGTTCTTTTTCTTTTTTTCTTTTTTTTTTTTCAAGTCATAATGTAGACAGTTATGAAAGGAAATTTTTATTTAAATCGAGGAATCATTTTAAATTAATTTAAAAATATTTCATCATGTCTTTATGCCCTCCCATCCCCATTTATTAATTTAAAGATAATCTAAGGATGATTTTATCAATTGAATGGCATAAGTGACTTTTCAGCTTTTTTTGAAAGTTTTCCATAATTATGGTCTTAAATGGTAGAATGGACTTAATATTTTCAAATATCACTGACTGGACATCAAAAAAATCACTTAGGCCATTTTCATGGGTAGTTCTTCAATTGCTTACTGTCGTTTGCAGCTAAGTGTGTACACTGGTCGCTAAAACATGTTTAACTGATTGCTGAAACATATTAAGAAGTTAGCCAACCAGATCGTTTATTAATAATAATGTTTGGCAGGCACTAAAAAATATTTCAGTTAAAAAGGCAAAATTATTTCAGTCTCTGGATTTGAGAAACAAAGTCATAGGGCTTATGGGAAACTCATCAATGAGAAATAATAGAGGAAGATTGTGAATTCTTTGATTATGTCAACAGTTTGAAAGGTTACTAACTTCTTATGTTTTGGCAACATGTTTTAGTGAACAGTGTTCACACTCAGCTACAAATGATGGTAATTTTTTACTCTCATAATAATAATATGATGATGATACCAGCACTATTGTATATAAATTTAAGAGTACTGATATAATAATACAAAGAAGAATATTTCTCCATATTGAAACATGAATGCTGGTTGGTCAGAGAAGCTATATCCAGCCTATATCATTCTACAAACAACACGTCTATGAATTTGTAAATCAGTGCAACTGCATGGTGAAAGGACTGCAGATGCTAAACGATGTATTTTAAAATACTAATCAATAAATTATTCTAATAAGAGTATAATAGATTATAGATAATAAATTACCAGTATAAATATTGTTTCCTTGATGCTAGTCTGTGATATAACTCTTTCTGATCACATCCATTTGTTTCTCAGCCTAGTTGTTTTGAAAGGTAATTAATGCAGGATTTTTAACCCTCATAAATTAGTACTCTTTAACAACTGGACCACAGCCCAAGATGATGCAGAATTGTAACAAAACATTGACAATTGTAGGGGTTAAAATAAAAGTGATCTTAGTGATAGTTTGCACAATTTTTGGTATAAACTGGTTCAAAATGGTATCAGTGGGCATTGAATCTAAGGCTAAATATCAATGTCCCTGGTGTTTTTAGTGATAAACTTCAAGAAAGCCTAAATTCTTGGCTAGCAATGGTCTTACCTTGCTTAACAATGGATCACTGGGCTTTGAATCGAAAGTTGCTATTATGCAAATTTTCTCCTCTTAGCTCTTTCTCTACTACCCTTGTGAAATTAATGCTTCAAGTCCGTTCTTTGAAGCAAAAACAGAGCAAACATCTCACAGTTTCTCCCACTCTTTCTTCAAATAAATGGCTGGACATTGATATTTTGGCTTAGGGATCAAGTGCACCAACATGATTGTCCAAGTTTTACTTGGGTCACTGTCATTTCAAGCCCTACATGTCATTGATTGTTACAACATATTTTTTTATTATTCTTTTCTTGTTGAAAACAATAAGTCTTTTAAAATGATATATATTTATAAAATTCTATCAAAAAAAATGAAAAGGAATTTTGCAAAAGCTCAGTAGGATGTAATCAGGCAATTAACCTGTCTTGAGGCTGCCCTTGACTTGCTTTTAAAGAGTTGTAAAATAGAGAGATTCCATGGCAGCCATCATGTTAACAGGCAAGAACAGTCAGACCTTTTTGTATAACAAAAGATTTAATGAAATTTCTCTTGGGAAAGCTCTTATTTTAAGCATGGCTTCTATGAAATCCCTATAAGCCAGTTCAGAGTTTAAGAATCATTTCTATATAATGTCCATCATTGCAATTTTATCCCGAATTTCTCACCTTTTGTTTGATTAAAAACAAAAGAAGGTTTAAACAAAGGAAGGTGAGAAGTTCAGGATAAAATCGCATGCGCACTGAAAACGATTCTTAAACTCTGAACTGGCTTATATACTGTACACGTGTTGAAGCTCTTTAAATCTGTTGTCTCTGTATGTTATCTTGTTAATGATTTTCTATTCTACCAATGATATATATGACCCAGTAGTGGTCATTTAGTACTAAAGAAAAAAGCTAAATACATAGTATATTAAGCCGTTGTGGTAATTAAGGACATAGCTAGATAGTCATTGTTTGTAGTGTTCAATGACTCCCCCCTCCCCCCGAGTACAAAAAAGATGGAAGGGAAGAGGGGGTAGTGAGAAGTTACCCACTCTCACAAAGGGAATCCTCCCTAATCATCCCTTCCCCCCTTGGGAAATCCTGTCTGTCTCTAAAAGTGATGTCCAAAATTGTATAGTACTGTATAGTTAGTTAATGCCAACATTCTAAGTCAAGAAAATTATTTAAATTGTTCTGTATCCTTTTTTGACCAGTAATTTGAGAAGTGAAGCCTGTGAGGCAAAACCAGATGCTTTTGATGATCGACACATTTCCCACTGTCTGTCCATTAGGTTAGGGTCACAAACAACTGGGTGGTATACATGGACAAGTCCAGGATCTGGCCCTCGGAAGACACTCATCTCATCATGTTTAATGAACTTTTCGAATAACTCAACGTCTTCAAGTCCCCATCCTCGAATAGTTGTATCAAAGCCTCCAACAGTTTTGAGGTCATTTTGGTACATACAAACAATACCAAAGGCATAGGTTCTCCAAAATCCAGCATTTTTACCCAAAGCAAAATTATTGATTGTTTGATTGGTGTAGGTAGCATTGGGGTCAAATTGACTGAAAACCATTGGATAATATACTTGTTTGCCCATTATTGCATTGCTGCGACAACGGTTTAGGAATTCACCATTGAACAGCAGATCCACATCACAGAAAAATAATAAAGATGTTTTGTCAAACTGATTTGCACCTAATGTTAGGCCCAATCCTCTTGAAAAATCTCCCATTGCTTCAATCCAAAGGAGCTTCGGCTTCTGGATAAAGTTTTTGATATTTTTCAACAAGAGTTTTGTGTTTGTCTGGAGCTTCAATAGAAGGAAAATACACTACAAGAAGCTTGACATTCTCATGTTTCTTGAGACAAACTTTCTCAAAGTTTTTCATGAACCTTACAAAAGTGGTGTAGCGCCCTGCTAACGGAAGAATAAAATGCACAGTTGGAAAGCTTTCAACTGTTGGTTCAGAATGATATACTAGGTTCCCAAAAGGTTGTTGTAGATATGCATGGTGCCTGACATGGACTGTCATGCGGCGACGATTATGCCCTAAGTGCCGATGATACTTCATCAACATATCCATCATATACTGCACGCCATACAGCGGATGTACCCGGATGTATCCATGGTTTAATTTCTTGAACTCCAGACTTCTATGAAGGACATTTCGAGCCTCATCATTAATAAGCCCCATTGTTTGTCCAAGAACGTGATTCAAACCTCCCTTGAGTGGGTCACGCATTCCAGTTTCAGGAGGCTGAAGAGTCATGTCTGAATAAAACTTTGTTGCCGTAAACATATCCCATGATGCAATATGGTCATGCCGTAGCTGTGAGTGGAAATCTCTTATGTCTTGTAGACGGATTTTCTTTTCAACAGACAAGGAACCATAGCTTGCATTCAGCAACATATCCATGTTTCGGAGATCTCGTTGAAGCTTGACAGCCTTGTGCTGTAGATTCTGGATTTCAAGACCCATGAAATGGGCATGAAGACGGTACATGTATGGAGGACTTTTGATAGGGTGAAGGGTGATGGCCTTGCGAACTGACTTGGTGTCAAGGTTACCATGAAATGCTTGATTCTTGCTCTGGTTGTGATAAAATAGGGCTTGCATCTGAAACAAGGAAATCATATCAACCATGGGTGGGTCAAGGAATCAGCAAAAGGGGGTGGACCAGAGGAAAAGAGGTGCCACATGATCGAGATAAGTTTGCATCAATATAACACTAAAATAAAAATAAAAGGGGGGCCCTCTGCATTATTGGGGTGATATATCCCTCCAGTTTGGGTACTACATTTACCCATTTCAGACAACAAATCATTCCCTTGAGTATTACTTCTTTCATTTCCAGTAATTACAGCTGAGAACGTAGATAATCTCAGCAAAAATATTAAAATTCCAAATAACTGGTAAAACCTTGGTATATGGTTAACTATGGTTACATACATATACTAACATTGGTATAATAGTTAAGGTACTTATTATATCCACATCCACAGTGCAGTACCTCATCGGCTATGAGCTCATGTGTGACTTGATTTCATGGAATAATTTTTAAATATTCCCACATTGTAAGTAGTAATTTTAACTTTCCAATACTGTTAAATGTGTAACTGATTAACCAAAGATAAACCAATGACTGAGAAGATTTTCTAAAGCAACAAGAATATATACCAATACTGTGCCAACGTTGGTATCTCATTTTAATGAAATACTACTGATAGACTTGCACACATCAGGTCACTCAGAGTCAGTACTTTTCGTCTAAACTCTTCCCTTCAAAAGTCCATTGTGAACCACTGACCTTCTAAGTCTAATAATTTGACAATGTTATTCGAGCTCCTATATGGTTTTATTTTGGATGTCATGCAAAAATGAACTTTCCTTTAAGGATATTGGAATCTTAATGTTTTTTTCTGTAAAATGTAGATGCAACTGAAGAAAAAAATTCCCAAGAGATTTGAAATGGGAAAATATAATTCAAGTAGCAAAGAAATAAAAATTCTCTTTTTTTGTGTGTTTTTTTGTTTTAAAAATGTATCTAAATTCTACACAGAATAGAATCACAGGAGCAGCTTAATGGTTGCCATGAGAACCACTGCTTAGTTCCGTGGAGGGCTAATGTATTTTAGTTGTTTGAACTGTAGTTAGCCCCTCACCTCCCCCCAAAAAAGTTGCCACTCAAGAAAATTGTTAAAATACCTAGATTTCTAAAGACTGCAAAACAAAACGCCGCTAATAACTAGCTGTTTGCTAAAGATTAACAAAATGGCTCCAAAACAATTTAAAATACCAAGTAGCTAGCCTGATTCAAAAAGGCCAAGAACTGTAAACACCATTTAAATTACAATGCAGATTGAAATTGTAATGTTTCAAATAACAAAATAGTTTTTCTAATAATAGTATAAAAATTGTTTAAAAACAAATCTAAAGATCAAGAATTGATAAGAGTTTACCTCAAATGACCAAGTACAAGAGACTCCAACAAATTTTTTAATGCACCGCCCAACTTCCACGTCTTCATGGTTTGTGACTAAGTTTTGTAGACAATACTCTACGTGTGGAACAACTTTTTTAAGGACGCTACGAGTCATCACTACTCCAGGCCCTCCCATACAGAAATTGTCTCCATACCCTAGGCCTAGAAGACCTTTCTCATTCTTGGCCCCTGTGCCGGCCTGTCCGACATAAATGTCTTCAGAGCTGTTGAGAGAATGAAGGAAGTTTGCCAGTCTGTCGCTTCTAACGTAAACATCGTCGTCCGATCGCATGAACCACTCAAAGTGATCAATATAGTTATCGTGCATGTATTTTAACATCATCATTGACTTTCTCTGTGGAGGATATGAGTCGTCTACACCTGGTAGACTAACAACCGGCAACTTCTGGATTTTCTTTCGACCCAACGCTTGAAAAGAATTGTAATTTCCCAGGCACTTTCTTGCCCCACGTCTCGTAGACAGCCTTAGCCCGCGTGTTTAGAAACTTTTCCGCTGTCATTACTCCTATAAAATAAGCTTGCGGTTTTCTAGTTCTTTTGAAATGCTGCGAGGTCGTAGATCATTTTTGAAACTGATATGGGCAACGTCTTGTTGGCATAGGAAGAAGATGTTGCCGTAGGATTAAAGCCACAGTAAATCCAAACACTAAACCACCTAGAAGAGTCACGACTCCTTTGATACTCATATGTCGTTGTTTCATCTTGTAGGAAACAAATTCCCGTGAGGGTTGAAATTGGAAACTTTGTAAACAGCTCTCTAGCGTGTCTATGTCGCGACTGTTGGTATTATTTCATTGATATCACAATCGAACGATGAAAAATCTCTGAAATTTAAACAGCTTGAGTTTACATAGAGACTCCATAACCTACAGTAGTGTCCTGACGTCACCAAGTAGTACACGTGCCTTACATAGTTGGTCTCCCAAATTGTTGCTTAGCAAAAACTAACGAAATGATTTTCCTCTTCCGTTCCAAAATAACGCTTTATATTTCTTCCTCTACGTCAAATGAGGCATAGGTCATTACATGAGATACCCAGAATTGTTTTCTAAACGATGTTTTGTGGTGAATTCAACTTTGAATCAATCTTTTTCTTGGGTACTAGTTGGTGATGAATTAATGATGTTGACGATGATTGGTCCACGCTGCTTTTACCTGCTACTCTAAAGAGCACTGGAAGTTTGCTGCTCGTGACATTATTACTCACTGGCTCTCAGTAAGGCGCTGTTTATATCAAGGCGAGTTGTCCCCGCTAGCCGAGATATAACATTTTGTTCTTGTTTTTTTTCCCCTGGGCCGGACACAAAACAAATTAAAGAATTGGGACAACTCTCCTTCATGTCGGTGAACAGGCCCTACGAGGAAAAGAAAAGAAAGATCAAAGAACTAATTTAATTCATTCGCAGAACCGATCAAGTCATTTCTTTATTTATATAATCACAACTGTTCAATATCTTTAATTTAGTCAAAAGAAATGAATGGAAATCTCATTTATTTTCAATTAATTAACCAATGGCTTCTGCTAAGAAGCCATCAAGATGCGGATACCAATTGGACGCTTAGGGCAATGAAAAGGTTTTTATACGGCTTTCAAGACAGTTTTTCCTACCCTCTCCCGTTATCTGTTTTTGTTGTTGTTGTTGTTGCTGTTTTGTTTTGTTCTGTTTTGTTTTGTTTTCCTTTCTTTTTTACATATTGGATAATGAGTAATCAGGAACGGGAGTAATGGAAAAACGAGTAATAGCCAAATTTTGTCCGAGAGAAATTTTGAATAGGTACAAAATTTGAAACAATCTTCCATTTAGAATGCATGCAACATTGAATACAGCTGAGCCATTAGCTACAGCATTCATAATAATAATATTAATAATGATGATGATAATAATAATAATGATGATGATGATGATGATAATAATGATAATAATAATAATAATGTTTAAGATTTATCATACCGCAAATATCTATACGTATATAATCAAATGCGGACCTTGAAATGAACTGAAATGAGCAAGCACCGTATATAACGGTCTGGGTACCCTGAGAGACCCGAGAGGGGGTACCAGAGGCCCGAGAGGGATTAATTGTCATAATGGCTACAGAAATGTACCTTGTGTTCGATTCTAAATGTTACTGCAATGAAATTCCCTAATGGGATATATTTGGTTTGGTACAGTTTCAGTACATTTAGTGCTAGCGTTAGTAAACTTAGCTAATCCTATTTTGTATGAATCAGATAGTGTTCAGTGAAAACCGCATTGCACTCTAGCCGAATATAGCTTTCCACTAGAGTTAGGAATTTCTGATCCTTTTGTCTAATATAGAAATTTGCCTCACTTAACTGACCTCTTGTATTTGGGTCGATCGTTTCGTCGTTCTGCCGTCACGCTGTATAATCTGCAGGTCATTGACTCCTCGACTGAATAAATGAAAAAAGAAGTTTGTACTATATGAAATGAATATGACCTATCGCAGAAGTTGAACGAAAATTTGAATGAGGTGACGAATTAAAGTCTTAATCAGAAGGACCAACAGAAAAACGTTTTTGACGACTTCGGTTCAGATAAATTGTTATTGTTTTTGTTTTCTGTCAGTTTCATTCTGATCCACATAATTGGTTGATTTTACCAACCAAAAGGTTGACTGCGGAGGAGACTACTGATGAACACCTTATAAAGCAATTTTTATGACTAATCTAAGATAAACATGATGTATTCTACATGCTATTTCATTTTTCTTATGCATTGAAATTTCTTTGTGGCGAAAATTTGGCCTCATTTTTCCATTACTCTCGTTACTCACTACTCGTTACTCCGTTTCTCGTTTCAACAGTAACACCCAGTTTCGTCTTTCTGAATGTCAAATGACATTGTTTTGAAAAGAAAATTAAAGTTATTGAAGGAAATACGGTCTCCATAGTAATGCTTCTTCTGCTCTTTTCGGATTTTCTCGTATGATATTTTCCATGATCTTCCGCTTTATTTACGTGATTTGCGTAAAACCTAATCATTCTAGACTTTGGACTTTCAGCAACTTCCGGTAGTCAGTCACGAGTTTGACATCCGTCCGTGGATTGGCGAAAGGCCTGGTAGCGATTAAAGATCATTGATCATCGATGTACATGTAGCTTTGTTCAACAAGTTTTTTTTCGCTAAAATACTCGTAAAACCTCACGATCCTGGCTTCCTAGGTCTCTAGTATCGGCTTCAATGTCAAAGGCAGGTAATAATGAGCTAGGGTACTTGAATAGTAATGGTCACTCGGCTTTTAAGGTGAGTTTTTATTCAAGTAAAAGTAGGCCACTTTGGAAATCGAAAAGTGCTTTCGTGTTTTTGTTTTATGATTCCAAGTTTATCCACGAATATTTTTCCCTTTTTCTCTTTTTCAGTAGCAATCATAACTGTTGAATTTATATATAACTGTTGAATATTTCAGAATACAGTGAATAAAGATGTTCAACATCAAAGAGTCATTCGTCCTTCGCCTTTGCAAAAGAAATTAGGTAAGGCAATATTTAACACGGTTTCAGATATAAATAACCTTTTTTCTCTGGTAAAGTTATTTCCTAAACTCCAAACACATATATAGCTTTTTGTTGTTATATATATTTGATTGAGATGACGATCTAATGACCAAAAGTGGTGATATAGGTTAATGAAAGTGTCATAATGGTCACCAAAATCAGTAAGAATTTGATCCAGTTGTTTGCATAAAATTACATTAATTAATACTGATGTGTTATAAGGACGACGATCGAATCATTAATTTGACAGAATTCTCTTAGTATATTTTCAACTACATCTGTATTTTTTTTAAGTTGTTATCCAATGAAATTAAATATATCATTCAAGCACTATTAAAAATCCCAGATAATGGCTTTATAAGCAGGATATATGTTATAAGTATATGTATCTGTTAAGGGAAATTAATATTTTATACTTACTGCAAGAAAAGTCAACAAATTAAGCAGCCAGACTAAGCTGTTTGGGAAGCCCCTTTTTTAGAAAACAAACAATTTCATAGGACTAATGTCCTTATAGTACACTACTCCCTTTTTATACTCCAGTTTTCCCATAACTATTTGCAAGCAAATAATGTATATTTTACTCTGACAAAGAGCTAAGGCTTGAAATGTCAGTAATTAGCTATCTCTTTTTAATATAGTGTTACAAATTTCCATTTATGCAACCCAAACTAGTTTACTCACTAGTCTCCTTTTCTCATCCAATTACAGTAAGTTACAGAACACTAACAAGACAGTCTTGTTTCTTCTAATTCCACTCTGAAACAGCATTTTCCTTGATAAAAGACAAACTGACAATGTTTTCGTACATAAATGGGAGCTTGATGCATTTTCAAATAATTTATCTGCATGGTTTAAGGTAGACATGCATTAAGCATCACAGTAGCATTCTATATCCTTTGTCTACATGTAAATTTAAAATTTTAAGTCATGAAAACAGTAGACACCACTATTAATAATTTTGAACTCCACAGGACAGCCAGAAATATTTGTATAGGTAATAGCATGTTTTGTAGTGTGGTATTTGGGATAAATATCACGAGTGATCTTTCAAAATTGTTGTACAAAATTTCACGAGCCGCAGGCGAGTGAAATTTGTGAACAATTTTGAAAGATCACAAATAATATTTATCCCAAATATACCACGAACAAAACATGCTAATATTTGTTCATTCAATAAAATCCTGCAATTTTGATCATAAAACGGCTGAAAATATTTTTTCGTTTAAACCAGATCATTTTGAAAAGTGAAATTTTAAGCCCAAGTACTTTTAAAAGATAACATAAACAATATTCAAAACCAGCGGTAAGGATTCATAAATCTTTCGAAGTCAAAGCATTTCAGTGATAAGTAAAATTAAGATTTTTGGACTGTGAATGACTTCAAAGTCACAGAAAACGATAGAGTCAAGATAGAGCTCTTCGTTATGCGAGCCTATTGTCATTTGCGAAGGCAAAAACGGTGTTTTTTTAATGAGAGGATAGAACAATATTTCTCAATAAGATAAACAAACAATGCATGAACTCGTGTAGAATAACTTTTTATTACCTTTCAAGAGCTTTTCAGCCATCAGTCCTTTACTGTAAGTTGAATGAATCCATATTTTCAGGACAACCCTTTCACTGTCGTGTAACCCAGCACGATCGTTTCTCACAATTTTGTAAAAATGACAAAAAGAAATCTTCATAAACATCAAATGAGTCATACAGCTGCTTTCATTTTTGACTTGCTTTTTTTTATTTAATCACTTTTTTAGCTGAAGAAAGCTTTCCAGGTCTAGCCGCCATTTTCTTTTTTGTAGTTTGTCAAACCGCTGGAAAGTGCTGGTTGTCATGGTGATTTTGAAATACCACTCTCTAGAGCTTGAAATACCACACTATTAACGATAAATACCACTCCTCTTAGCCAATCAAATTGCAGGATTTTATTGAACTATATTATAAGTATTAAAATAGCAGGGGTTTAAAATGATGAATAGTAGCAAGGAATAAGAATGAGAATTAGTGATTAAGAAATGACGTATAAAATGACCATGAAATTGTACAATGCACAGTCATAGTACATAATTATATGAATGTACATATATATGTTATTTATATATAATATGTTATCATAGTGTTATACAGTCAACTGTTTCCTAGCAACCACCTCTTGTAAGTGACCACCTCAGCAACTTCCTTGTAAACAGCTGTTTCATTCCACAGTCATTGAATGTACATATATATGAGTTATTTATATATCATATGTTATCATAGTGTTATACAGTCAACTGTTTCCTAGCAACCACCTCTTGTAAGTGACCACCTCAGCAACTTCCTTGTAAACAGCAGCTGTTTTATTCCACAGTCATTTGCTGTATAAAAGATCTCTGCTAAGTTTCCAATATGATTTTTTTTTGGCTAGAAATTTGACACATACTTCTGTTTTATTACTCGTGCCCAGGCCGTAGGCCGGCGGCACGAGTCTAGGTTTACGTTTTCTATCTATAAGTCTATCTATCGTCGTAGTCGAGAATGTGCCATGAAAACGAGGCCCGCCACAGGCACCCCAGGCAATCATTTAGAGCAAATGGACGGGTGTATAAAGCAAATGGACGGGTCCGGGTTCGAATCCTCATGGAATAAATTTTTTTTTTTTTGCCTTACTATGTAGTAAATATTATCTTTTCATTTTTTTGTATGCTTTTTTCTGATTTTGAAGCATTTCAAGCTGTTTTTTTAATTTGATTTAATTTCCAATATATTTTGACTCAAGCGACAGTCTGGCTCGGGTGAAATTTGAGAATTTCCAGAATTTCTTATCATTGACTGCACGTTTTCGGGGTAAAAGGAACGATTAAAAACATTATGTATTTCAATATTCTGGCTGAATTTTTTTGGTATCAAAGAAAATAGACCGAGGTCAAACAGGCACCCAAACAGGATGGTGTGCTTTCGTGACGCTACAATGAGTCTGCACGTGCATTTGTCAACATATGAATCGCTGTTACCCTAGAGCGATAACACTAAAACCGTGAAATAACTTAGTAACTAAATAGAGACAAATAGTAGCAAAACCCTTTGTATTCTATTGTTTCATTAGTACTATTTGTACTTTTTAGTTAGTACTTGTTTCACGGTTTTAGTGCTATCGCTCTAGCAGCTATAAAATTAAATAAATATCAGACATAAAGGCAGCTCAATGCGGCCCTTAATTTTTAATTGGAAATTTAGGATCAAGACCGATACCTCCATGAGTTCAAATCAGCTTGCCGGCAAAGCAGACAAATATTCCGCCGTTCAGTACGGCGAACTCAAAACTGTCAAAACATGACCAAACTGGCTTTAAAACATTTTTATTTTCATGCCAGACTGAATTCCACTTGGGCACGAGTAAATGCACTATGTGCGTCTAGTTATCTCTGATTTAAGAGAGCACTCAAAGGAATTGTTAAAAAAATAGTTATTGCTTTGCTGTTTCTGTAAAGTCAGCAAATGTACTCAGCATTTTTTTCTTGCACTGACAATACAATTTTAGAGACTTTTGTTGCAAGAGTGGAATTGTACAGTGTATAGCCAAAATGGTGGCAGTGATGTCTCACAACAAAACGTCTTGTGCAGAAAAGTTCAAAAGTTCAAACTTTTCTCTGCAACATTCTTAACATTGCATGCCTCATATTGAATGTTGCAGAGTGATGGTACATGCTTCAATTTTTCTCTGCAACAAAATCTAAAAAATTACATTTCAAGCATGAGAAAAAATTGAAGCATGTATCACTGGCTTTTTAGCAGCAAACTGGCAATTAATGCACCTTCATCAATCAATTAATTAAACTGATTGTATATATAGTGAACTCTTGACTAATGGAAGTACTTACCTAACTATAAGACTAACACCTTTTTAAAATGGACATCACCCATGGCTGGTCCCTTTCTACCCAAATCACGTATCATAATTATATTTACTACATTTTAATTCCCTCTAAGACAGACACCTCTAAAATGGACACTCATAAGTGTTCCCTTTCTGCCCAAATCAGAGATCCTTTCTACTTTTAAACTCCCTCTAAGATGGCTGACAACTCTCTAAAATGTACACCTGATTATGGTCCTGATGAGTGTCCCATGACCATTTAGGGTCAGTTCACAATACTACGTAACCATAATATGGTATCTTTTTGTTTGGGAATTACTTACTCTATATTATATATATATTATGTAGAGTAAGTAATTCCCAAACAAAAAGAACTACATGAATGAGTGATACAAAATCAATGACTGCCCACAATTTTGCAATTCAGTTTGTAATAATTCAATTTATATTCCATTTATTTACAGAAGAACAACTTCAGAAGAGTCGTAAAAGTAATGGCACAAATGGAGTGGTGACGTCACAACCAAATGGGTAAGAAATTAGGTTAATGTGGGTGTAGTGGTTAAACATTTGGTCAGTGTTTCATTTTATGGTTGAATTATTTTATGTTAAACCAGACTGAGTGAGTCATTAGTATTGAATTCCCAATTTTCTTTGTATCCTTGACATACTGTAATGATATCACCTTCACTGTGTTAGTGTTTGTGTCCATATACATTTATAATGTGTTGAATACATGTAGTTTTACATTCAAATAAATGCCATTACTTCAAACCACAATCACATTATAAAAAGTAACACAAAATAGATGACTTCCTGCTTAATTGACATTGAATCGTGGTCAGTTTGGGCAAGATTACGAACGAATGTATAATGTAGAAGATAGGTAATAATTATTGCTAAAATTATGTGTACAATATAAATTATGTCACTCGGAGATTTTTTTCAAATGAAGCATTAATGAAATACAGACCCTTAGCTTGCTCTCCTATTATTTTGGGGACATTTGAGTGACTTTTGTAAGCTTTAGATTTTGTTTTGTTTGTTTGTTTGTGTTATTGCTTTGTTTTGAATCAAATCCATCTCAATGCAGTGTCCAGTTGTAATTTGAAAAATCAAAACAAACTATAATTGCAATTTCATTCTCAAAAGATTTCCTTCAAAACATGTTCAATCAACCCAATGACATGACAGCAGCTTAATAAGCTATTAAATGATTGAAGGAAGGAAGTCTTTGGGGAAGATTCAAGGGAGGAGTGCACACCTCTCCTGAATTATATGACTTTGGTCCCTTTCCTTCTCAACACTTTTCAATTACCTAAGGGACTGGTCATAAAGTACAGGGGAGGGTGGGCGGGTAAAACTAAAATTGGGTAGTAATGTTTTGCAATGACCCATCAAAAAATTTAGCTGAAAATGAAATGGCCCAACCCAATCCCAAGGTCATGAAATAGTAATGACCCACCCCAGAATTTAATAATAATAAAAATGAATCTTAAGTATCTAAACACTCAAAACTGCCAAAAGAATTTTCTCTGGAGCACTTTTCTCCTGTTTCTTGTGACTTTAGCTAATTCTTCATCTTCCTCACTGCTCTCAGTATCAGGGGTGGCAAATGGTACCTAGAAAATCGTGGGTCTCGGCAACTTTTCATCCGATCTCGGAATCTCGGAAGCCTTTGTGATGGGTCTCGAATTTTCATTTTTCCGTGTTTCTTCCCGTCTCCGCGGAGTCTCGGTTTTTCAGGGCGGAAGGTCTTCTGGGAAACAACTTCAACTTGTCAGTTAAAAACTTCCCAGTCTATATGGCTGCTCTTACGACGCAAGGTGCAAATCACTCCACAAAGGCATTGCACTGAATGAGTTGCCAACAACGAGTTGCAATTTTCCAAATATCAATAACTAGCTCTTGCCAAAGCATAAGCCACTAAAATTTTTGTAGTAAAGGAGTTAATTTGCAAAGGCAGCTCATCCGGCAGTTGTTTTAAAATATTATATTTCCTTGCCTACACGAGCGCAAAGCGCGAGCCGCTCAGCAAAAATCTTGCAGTAAAGTAGTTCCCAATGACTGCTTTTCGGGTGATTTGAGAACTGAATTTCTAGTTAATAATACTTTTCAGATTTGGATGCTTCAGTATTTCTAGGTTCGGGCTCGGTTTTTCTCAGCACTCAGTCTCGGTCTCGATCGGATTTTCGAAAATCGTTAGTCTCAGTCTCGGATTTTCAAACAGGAGTCTCGGCGTCTCAGGGAGTGCCCCCTGATTTTGCCCGCCCACCCCCCCTGTACTTTATGACCAGTCCCTAATGCTGCACCCCCCTCTCCTACCCCAACCAACCCCCCCCCCCCCAACCCCCAAATTCTGGATCTGATGACAGTTCAGGAAAGTCACAAGTTAGAGAATAAAAGGGCAGTTGCAAAAATATGACATTTGAAACTTACTGATGGTTTTATTGATCAGATGTATTTTGTTACAGTATTGCAAGATATAAAAATCCTAAGAGCCGCAGACATAAGTCTGACCAAAAACCTCTATTTTCAATGGACTCAGACAGTGATGAAGAGCTAACAATAACAAGATTTACAAATTCAAAGTCACCTAATGTATCTGTAACACAAAATTCCAAGGTTGGTTAACTAGATACAAACAGATCTACATATGATTGTATACTATTTAATATGTATACTTTTAAAAACTGATTAATAATTCATAAGGCAAACACAATGAAAATTGCCACCGTGATGAGTGTCTTTATATCTGATAAAGATTCGGCCTAATTTACATCAACTTCAACCTCGATTTTCTCCAACATAAATGTAGATATTTTTGATTTTCTTTTAGAAAACAACTCTAATATGTGTTGGAGTTTTTTAAGCCGTATAAAGAACTTGAGATCGTGTTTTATCCGATAAAACACTCTCTCTCATTCTTTATACTATACGTAAATATCTTTTGGAACATTTTATCAATAAAACCAGGCAGAAACCATAAAATATTTTGTTTTGTTATTTTTTGTGTCAGGAGCTTGCAGAATGTGAAGAAAGATTACTAAAAGATGGATACAGGTATTTTGAGTCATTGTAGATCTATAATGCTTAATTATTTTAATTGTGATCATCACCTGGTTGGCCATGGCCTTGGCTATGTGCCTCCCTGCCCTGAGTCCTCTTAAACCAGCCTACAGGCAGCTAGTCTCCTACATAGCCAGCCACAGCCCCCTGGATCTGCTGCTGGTCTTAATTGTCACACAATGCTCCTTTGCAACTTTCCAGTTGTGCTCTCCTCATGTGCAATGGTTTTCCAATTATATGCAAATGGTCCTCCTTGCATGTTGTTATAAAATGTCATCTTATCATGATCTTTGACCTTGATAAGTGTCTCTCTCTTGAGAAAAAATCCATAAACATTAAAGGGCTGACAACTGCTCCTAAATCTTTTACATGATTCCAAGCGAACCTGAGGTGGCTGGTTGAAAGATCATGATGTGGGTCATGTCACCACCTCAGAAGATGTTATCCAATAATATATTGGTTCGATACCCTTAGAGCATGTATGCTAAAGAAACATTATACAAAACTAAAGGTACGGTAATATGAGCAACAAAATCACTCAACTTGTCTCGCAACATTGCTGCGAAACAAGTTGAAGAGCGATGCTGCGCATTTTTCCACCCGAGAACAAACTTGTCTCGCAACAAAATTATTTGTTGCAGGTTGAGAAATTTTGTTGCAGAAAGTAGAAGGTCGTTCTACTTCTTGCAACAAAATTTTGAAATGTTGCTTGTATTACCACCTCGACTCAACTCGTGTTGCAGCAAATGATTTTAGGGGCCAATGAGAATACAGGATTCTCTCAACCTGCAACAAATAATTTTGTTGCGAGACAAGTTTGTTATCGGGTGGAAAAACGCGCAGCATCGCTCTTCAACTCATTTCGCAGCAATGTTGCGAGACAAGTTGAGTGATTTTGTTGCTCGTATTACCGTACCTTTAATAACAGCAGATTCTTTTTAATTTGCAGACTAGATGAAATTTCTGATGAAGAAGACTTAGATCTTATACCACCACGTCACCTTGACAATAGATGTTGTGGTACAATGTCACAAAGCTGTATAATATCTTGATCTTTATTCACATTATTTAATTATTTACATATAGTATTTTTATAATTAAGATGGATCATCAAATTCTTATGGCATCTGTTACACCCAAGGTAATTTTTCTTGGATCTTGATGTAGCAAGACGAGTTGCCTGAGAGATGGTAATATGCCTTCATTTGCATATAGAAGGAAAATATCGCATATCTGCAAAAATGCAAGTTCTTAGGAAAATAGACCTGGCTTCCAATTTGTGTTACCAGGCCTACCACCCGGGGTGGTTAAAATGAACTGCAATAATTCAGGAGCATCAATTAATATAGATGCATTATGCATAAATTATTCTGGTTCTGCAAACAAGTTAGTTTCTGAGAATTGTGATCAAAATTTGGCACTCTTAAAAAATTACAGTCAACTCCCATTATTGCAGACACTGGTTAACTTGTGGGTTGGTCAGTCCACAAGTTATTCAATAAGATGATTATCTATAGGGCTGCTAATCCAGGGTACTTTTAATATGTCTATTTTAAGTTTTTGCATAGATTTTGAGCAAAAATTTGATGAGCATCGATATAGTTGCATTATACATAAATAAATTGTCATATTAATTTGGTTCAGCAAAACAAGTTGTTTCTGAGAAATGTGATCAAAATTTGGCACTCTAACTTATAAAATTTACAGTCAACTCCCATAATAAATTGCAGGCATCCTCAGGACTCAGGACCACAATTTTGTGTCTGCAACAGCGTGAGTCTGTATCACAGGGAGCCTTGGTGGCTTTTAAGAATCATAAATGAAGAAATAAATCAATGAAGTACTTTGGGTTTCCTGTGCTGAGATTTGAAACTAGACGCTAATAATAGAGAGTTTCCAGGTAATCGTAACTGCCAGTAACTGGCTTGATAGCAGTTACATAAATGTATTAGTGTAACACAATCTCTAGTGTTACTAGAGTCGTGTGTTACACTGATATGTTAGATTTGAATTTTAAACTGCCCTCAAGTTACTTGCTGTCATACTATCAAGTTACTGGCAGTTATATGATTACCAGAAACTCTCTTTTCAAATCTCAACACAGGAAACCCAAAGTACTTAATTGATTTAGTTATTCATTTATGATTCTTAAAAGTTGGGCTCCCTGTGTCTGTATTAGCGAGACTTATTTCTAATCAGTACTTCATTAATACAGAGGACAGCTTGTTGTCACAAGGCAAGGATTTGACTGTAAATGTAGTTCAACAATAAACTACTTATTATCCTGCTAACATTTTGCAATATATAACTGAAATTCCTTGATGGTGAGCTGGGCATATCTGTTTCCTTAGCTAGTCAGGGGACAACTGCCCTTGTGCTGTGTACAGTGCTAGCCCTGCATGGTGAATTCCCTGTGTAACTGTGTTTAGTCACAGGAAGCATTTTGTGTTGAGATTAAACATAGTTGCATTTTCAATAAGCATTATATTTTGCATAGTCTATAGTTTATATTGCTTAATTCACAAGAACCTCTTGATGTTTTAATTTGCTCAGTGTCTAGAAAAGATTTTTGCATTGACCAAATTTTAATTAATCACAATTATCATAAAGTGCAAATTATTTAAAGTTATAGTTTGTAGACATCATGATTATTTAATACAAATATCAGTCAAACGAATAAATTACTATTTCCAAATAAAAATATACCCTTTTGGTTGTTTATCTTCACCAAAATTAATCTGAAGTCATGTATTCTTAGCTAACAAGAGACCATAATACAGAAGAGTCGAGCGAAGCTCGGTATATATATATTGATGTCTGTGCAATGTTTGCAGCAACTAAGTCTATTTTTAATAACTTCGCCATTGCACACACAAGGCTCTCGAACAATAGAATTTGATTTTTGATGTGCACGCGGTCCATGGAACCGTTTGCTTTTAGCTTTTGAATTCTATTGTTTGAGAGCCTTGAGCGTGCGATGGCAAAATTACTACCAATAGTCTTAGTTGCCATGAACATCACACAGACATCAATACTGAGTTTTACTCTCTTAGTATTATGGTCTCTTGTAGCTACTGATGAACTCCCGTATATTTAGGATGGGCATGACCATCAGAAACATTTTTGTTTGGAAAATTCTTAAAAGTTACTAAAATGGGTTGGCATAAGCTAATTTTACCTCTGTAAGGTATCAATATAAAAACAAGATTCAGTTGTTGAACCAAAAAAAACCCACAGCCATATGGAATTGATAATTCTGATCATATGCCCATCTTGCCAAACTTAATTCAGCAAATAATTAGGTACAGCACATAAATGCATTTCTAGACTTAGGTGAGGGCTGCAGGGGATGTGAACCCACCGGAGATGACAACTTTCACATTTTCTTTCCCAAAATATCTTGTATAATATTCTCTTGTTCCTTTAGACAGTATGATTCTGATAACACTGGAGCCCCTCCTGAAGAATTATTCTGGATCTGTCCCATGGGGGTCGGGGACCACAGAGGTGAGATGGTCTGGGTGTGGTTAGACCCCCCTCCATCATCTAGAAAGCAATTTGGAATGTACCATTTCTAGCTTTAAGCTGTAGTGTCTTGATTAGCCAACCTGCTTCCTGCATATAAACATTTTTCTTTCCTTTTCTTTTTCCAAAGCAAATAGGAATAAAATTTTATGGGAATGAATTTCAAATGGAAATGTTGGAAGATTGAGAAGTGAATAAATTGATAAGTGACGTGCATAATCAAGGAAATAAAGAAGAAAGAAACTGAAACCGGAATTTTTGAATGTAAAGAAACAGGAAACTGGCGTGAAAAGAAATCAGCAATCGTTGAGTTGGGATACCTGTGGCAAACAACATCCGCTGTTCCAATTTCATTCGTCAGTGGGCTCACATTTAGTTCCTCAACAGGAGTCCGCGAGAAAAACAACCAAAAAACCAAAAAGTACAGTTGCTAATTGGTTAGAAACGAAGAAAGCTTTCTTGACATGTAGTAACGTAACTCTTAAATCGACTACTCATGTTTGGGAAGAAGAAAGACGCTATTGCTGAGTGGACAAAAACTGGAAGTTTTATGCACAAACCCGAGCGAGGATGGCTCCACTCGGAAGCAAGTCTACGCGAAGGAGGAGTTTGTTATGCCGTAAAAGTATGTTATAATGCTTTTTGTTGCACTTCTACAAATATTTTCAGCACTTTAAAAGAATTGAAAGTGTATGTTTGTTGGTTACTTTTCAGTATGTCGGGTGCATTCCAGTGGAGAAGTCGATGAGAACGCTTCAGTATGATATGAGACAGCAAGTAACAAGGTAAACTGCATGTATAGAACGTCTGATCAAAATAGAACGTTCGATCAAACGTAATCGAATAAATCATCAACAGAATTCGAAAGAGTGGTGAAGGTAATTATTTTTTTATGTCAAATATTCGAAAGTCTGATATTTGTTTTTAAACCTACTGTATGAATTCCGTTCTGCAAAAGAGTTGATGGAGTTTTATTAATCCTTCGACTTATCTGTAAAATTCGCGAAATCCTTGACATATTACACACAATATCTTTCACGTTAGGGCATGAAGAAGCGATAAGATATTTCAAATATCTGTTTCCAGGTCACTTATGTTACAAACTAGAAAGTGAAGCTATTAAAACGGTGCCATTAAAGATTTTAATTTTTAACAAGTATTTATTAATCACATCCAACTACTGTATTTTAATAAACTCCATTCAAAAAAGAACGAAAAAAATCAAGTTTAAATGATACATGTCTGTGTTACAGCAATGAAATATATTTAACTTTCATTATTCTAATTAGTATATTTAGTCCTATAATATTATGCTGCCTACTAACTATTCTGACAGAGGTATTTAAATTATATATGTAGCTAATTTTTAGATACATATTATTTAATACCTCTGTCAGAATTGTAAACAGTGATAACAACATTAGTCAGATCTATTTATGGATGATCCTAAAACAAGATTTTTCATGGATCAGCAAATTTTAAGAAATTCCTGTGTAACTAAAGTTCTAAATTTCCAGAAAAAATACAATCATCAATTAGCTTTAATTTCTATTATTAGTAGTACTTATTAGATTTCTACTCAGCTGAAGTAAGGAACTTGAATAATTTTTAAGTTTTCCCAACGTTTATTTTATCATACAGTGTATTTTGAGATAGTCATAACAGTAAGTTAATGGTAATTTATGAAATCAAAATCGAAAAAAGCAAGAGAATAGAATTTGGGAAGTAAGGGTGGCTGAGAGATTAAAATTGCTGGTCTGTCACCTCTGTGGTCCCAGGTTGGATTCCCAGATGGGCCACTACACTGGCTTGAATTTGTCAGTTCATTCTCTCCCTTGCTTTGTGGGTTTTGACTCCTGGTCCTCAGGTTTTCCTCCCTTGATAATAATGAACTAGCGAGCTGAGAGTTGTATGCATAGAATATTAAAATATGGTCACTGGTACTGTGTGTGAGAGAGTGCTAGAAGACATTGGACACTAAACTAAACATTTATTTTGTCTATTTATTATTTATTTAATTCACATGACTGATCACAAAGCAGTAGATCCAAATTGAGGATAGAGTGGTTAAATCTACACATCTTCAGTATTTTATCCACCCTAGCCTCAACTTGAATCTGTTGTTTTGTGGTTTAAGTAAGCAAGTATTTGGGGAAGGTCTATAATTTACACTGTCTGGTAATTTTTTAAGTTCTGTGATTGGTGCTCAAGGAAGTCTTCATATTTTATAATTATAGTTTAATGAATTCTTTTCATGTGGTACATGTAATCTTGCAGTAGTTGGATATTGATAATTTTTATAGCAACAGGATATAGCATGGTTAAGTGATCAGAGTGTAATGGTCTCAATTTTGAGGACCATTTTGAGTCCCACTCTGGTCTGAGTGAGGTTGTGTTTTATCAGTATGTACATAGCCCTGCAGGTAGTTCAGACTCAACTTCACAACCATGTTTATGGATAGCTACCTGGTATTTGCATCCTATATAGCCAGTTGTAATACTTGGATTATTTAATATGTTTATTTTAGTTATTTCGAAGAAATAAAAAAATGCCCATGCATGCTATGTGCAGATTTAAAGCATGCAGGAATTGATCAGAACACAATAGACGTGTCGCTTATAGTGTTCTGATCAATCACCATACAAGTGCTCCAAATCTACACACTAGTTAGCTATTAGCACAGTGAGCAAGTTTTTTTGTTTCTTTTATAAAATACAACATTGTTTAAAATGTATATATGCATTGCTAGTGTGCCTATTTTAAAGTTATCCTTCAGCCAATGAGTGCTAGCACTATTTATATAGTTATCTTCATTTTGCAGGGAGGCAATACTTAAGTGTTGTGAAGTGGCAGGCTATCAATTAACCAGACGGAAAAAGGCAAGTTTTATGAAAATAACTCATTTATTTGTTTTACATGTTAATTTCTTGTTTTCAAAGAGGAAAACAAGGATTACCTTGTAGATCATAATTATATATTAATTTTTTTTGATAGGCCCACAAGAATATTTCAAAGATTTTAGGAGGTATGAAATTGCAGTTTTTAATTTGCTCTTAAATTCTATTGGTTATTCATTTTATTCACTCATTCATGTGTTTTCTATCTAGTATGACCTCTCATTTACAAATTTTAATAAATCATTCAGTCTTTCAAATAATTATTCATTCAATCCATCTTACTTTTCTTTCATTTTTCTTTTTATTGCTTCTATTTGTTCTTCTTTTCCTTTTATTTCATTTCTTTCTGTGCTCTCACTGCAGTCTCTAGTTTCTTTCATTTTTTAATTTACTATAGTAAAAATTGTAATTTGATGTTTGGTACTTAATTAATATCAATATTTCCCAATCTTTTATTAATTCATTTCATTTTCAACAGACATCCCAAATATGAGCTTTTCAGGCACAAATGCCAACATGACGGTATCAGCAACAGGGATCAAGCTTGTTGCCATAGATACAGGACGTAAGATAGGATATCATGACATGCAAGGAATTTCTTTTGCAAGTGGAGGAGAAAAGGTAAGTCCTTATGGTATACAAGAATTTTTTAATGAAAATAGCTTCTGGCAATGTAGTGCTTTCTACTGTTAAAGCACTAATAAAGTAAAGCACTCTATTTAGCATTGGTAACTCCTTCAACTGAAAGCTGGTCCCCCAGGAAGCCAAAGTGCTTTTTACCCCCACTTTCCATTAGTGCATGCTCTCTTTACAGGGTATTTAAAGCTACTTAAAGCTACACAGAATGAAGAGAAGTTGAGGTGACTGGGAATCGAACTTGGACCTCAATCAGAAAGCCATGCACTAACCAAGCTACACTTAGCTTGCTCCTTACTCTATATCTGACTCAAAGGAAATGGGAATCATGATTCATAATTGGGAATACATAACAGCTTCACCCCTCCCCCCACCTTACTTAACACACTCACCCCTCCCAATTCAACCCATCACCCTCCCAGTTCTATCAACCAGAATAGCAACACTGCTCTAACCAACTACCAGCTAAATTGTGACTACCAGCATTCCTTTTGATGTTGCTGCTTGATATATAGGGAAGATATAGTGTCACGTGATCTGTTAGCAAGTCCCCCATTCAACACTGCAGCTTGCAATTCATTCCACACCCCTGAACCCCCTCCAAATCTACATGTAAGTCCCAGCTTCCCTCTTCAGCTAACTCAACCATGCAGCATGATGCCTGCCAGTACTTTGCAGTGCCAATACCACCAGGCATTCTTTGTGTTTCCAATTTTCAGTTATAACATGTTTTTACAGGATTGTATTGATATGGTTGGTTATGTAGCCAAAGACGAAGTCAATGGAAGAGGTATTTTCAAGTCTTACTGTCACAAATAAAATCATCCAGTGCATCAATGAATTTAACAGACATGATACAATAGACTTACCGTAAATTTTTTTTCTTGAGAAAAAAAGAAATTAAAGTACTTGTAAAATGAAAGAGATAAATGAATGAAGAAAATGACATAAAGCATCAACAAAAAGATATCAAAGGAATTGATCCCTATAGAGGTTTTGCACCATCACGTGATGCATGGCAGCCATGACAGGAGGCACAACAAGAGCCTTTTAATTCCCTCTGGGAAACTGAACTTTTCTCAGATTAGTCCAGACTCTATTGTTCATGCCTTAATTCTGTCATGGCTGCCATTACGTAATGGTGCAAAGCCTTTTACATGTATTTGTCAATAATAAATTCAATTTCATTGGCATAGGAACACATCCCACACCAACCTTATCCTAAAATGACTGCATTAAGTACTGTAATGTTATACCAGAAAATACCTATTTTAGCCATTCAAGTACCTCTGTTTTGATCTTTAGCTTGCCATGTTGTTGACTGTGGTGGTGGACTTGCCTATGATGTTATCAACACTATTGGTCAAGCATTTGAAATTCGATATAAAATGTTCCTAGAGAACCCACCACAGGCTATGGAAGTCCCTGGAAAGTAAGTACATACATGTACAACAGATTTTAAATGAATGAATGGATGAGTAAATGGATGGATGAAGGAATGTAAAATTGAATGGATGGATGGATGGTGTACAAATGGATGAACTTTCAACTGAATGTACAATGAATGAATAAATGATTGAGTTAGTGAATGGATATGAGAATGAATGAAGTAATGTACAATAAAATAAACATTAAATACATGTACCTGAGTGGTTGAATGAACAAGTATATAAATGAATGGATGGAAGAATGAATTTACAAGTGAGTGAGAGTAAATGAATAAATGATTGAATCCATCAGTGAATGAATGAATAAGTGAGTGAGTAAGTGAGTGGATGGATAAATGGAATGTACAAATGAATGGATACATGAATTACAAGTAAATAAATTATGGAAGGAAGGAATGTATATTTGCAACTGACAATAATTATTACCACTACATTCATTATGTCCTCTATCAACACCAAAAGATGCACATGATGATGTTTGCTGGGGGAGAAACAAATTGGAACCAATGTAGAGAAAAACTCCCTGGCATGGTAGAGAATATAACACACCTAACAAACAGAATTCACAAAATAATCTGTGTCAGGAATCAAATTACACCACTATCAAAGAGGAGTACATTAAGGGGTTATAAACCTCTGTTCAGATTTTCAGAAATATCCATTTTTGAGGAAGCAGGAGAGCCACAATATAATGAAATCCAAGAGGAAGAATATGCTGAGCCAAGAATAGAAGGTCCTAGTGGTACAAAAAGTGTAAGTAGGATTAACATGTAGGAGATAGAAATTATGTGTCCAGCAATTGCAGAGAACATATGGAAACCATGCTAGTGTTTACAGCTAGTGATCACATTAGTCTAAGTCAGAGTGATTTAGCAAATGTGACAATACATGTATGAGAACAGGATGTGAGATGATAAAGATATCACATACATGCATTGCGTGACTACCGTGACAATGTCACGACACCATGTTTAGAACACCATTTCACTTGTTTTTGCATCCTTTTCTTGATGTCAGCAACCTCACCAGTAATTTCAAACAAAATTCATTGGCAACTGTGTGGTGTCTCGATCTTGTATGTTGGACTGTGTTTCCTAAATCAAACTATTTAATATAATTACAGAGATACATTTCACACTATCTCAGCCACAGTAGCAATCATGTTGAAATTAGCTTAACATGATTAATGTTATAGCTGATTATAAGTTACTAGTTTTAATTTAATTTTTTAAAGCACTTTGTTTGGCATAAGTGATCTGTGATCTTATTTATTTTGATAAGTTATAAGACCCCTTCAATTATATGTATTAATGAAATGAATTATATTATTTTTTCAGGAGATTCATGAGTACAAAGTCCCTCTTCCTGTTGGCCAAACCAGTAGTATGGGAGGATATGCACCACTACAACCCAGAACTAATCAGCCATCTTTCATTAGCAACTATGATATACCGAGGGCGAACACTGGTAAGTACATTATGATAGTAAGAATGAAATTTAAAACAGTCCCAGTAGTGGCCCATTTCACAGTAAAAATAATAAAAATGTGAATATACATGCACTAGTTTGTAAATTGCTTACCACTTCTTACTACCACAAAAACCTTCCTTCTTTCCCTCCCTCCTTCCTCCCCTCCCTCCTTACTTTCCTTCCTTCCTTCCCTTCCTCCCTCCCTCCCTTCCTCCCTCCATCCTGCCTTAGTTTGTGCCCTTCCTTTTTTTTCCTCTCTACCAAACTGCATTTAAAACTATGCTTCAATCTTAGGAATTTCAGATTACAACATCAGGGACAGTCTTGATTTTGCAGCAGGAGCTCAATATGGTGGTGACAGTCCCTCTAGTTCAGCATATTATGAGAATCCATTGGCTACATCTAAGAATGACCTCAGAGCTCCACAACGTTTTGACAGCTTAACCAGACACATCATGGATGAACCAGTGCCAAGTGGTAACTTTGCAGCTTCTAATGGTGCAGGTAGGTTTGTTTGCTGTTGCAGTATTCTCCTTGTGGAAGAGGTATAAACCCTCAACAAGACTACCTCAATGTTGAAGTGATATATAGCTATTTCAAAAAAGGTTGACGGGACGAATGGCAAATGGCAATTAGTGATTGCACAACCGAAAGGAAATTGGGGGTAACAAGAATTGCTTGATTTTCATTAATTAAATACCCAAGCAATGCCGGTACCATGCAGTAAAGACCTTACTGGACAAAGTGGTCGATAGGTGATTCATATCTCCCCACCCAAATAGTGATCTAATAGCATGACCACAGTCCCTTTCGGTTGTGCAATCACCAATCACTCACCGATTGTCATTCTCCAATCGCCCCGTCAACCTTTTTTGAAATAGCTATATATATGTGTTTTACTTGCTAGACTTATAGCCCAAAGTGCTTCCACCATCATCCAATATTGTTGGGCTCATATTTGCCAGCAGGTGTTGGCCAGCATCTCAAGCAGACCACATACATGTATTGTTGTTATACTGTGGTGATATCTGAACAGGGGTGCAAATGGAATTTATTATTTTAATATTTGACCAATTATACATTAAATCATGAATTTTATATCAACTACATGTAAATGCTCACTCTTTAACACAATATTATATATTATCCAACAGCAACTTGGGCAACATTCAATGACCCACCACCACCCCCTCCCCCCATGGCTACCCATCCAGATTTTACCAGCAACCAAGCCATGAAGCCACCACCTAAACCATTGCCTTATGCAAGTAAGACTGGATTGATTGACTGATTGATTAGTTGATTGATTGATTGATTGACTGATTGACTGGTTGATTGATTGACTAGTTGATTGATTGACTAGTTGATTGATTGATTGATTGGATTGGTTGGTTGATTGATTGATTGATTGATAAATTGACTGATTAATGGATTGGTTGATTGATTAGTTGATTGATTGATTAATATATTGATTGATACATTGATTGATGGATGATTGATTGATTGATTGACTAGTTGATTGATTGATTGATTGATACATTGATTGGTTGACTAGTTCATTGATTGATTGGTTGATTGATTGATTGATTGATACATTGATTGATAAATTGATTGATTATTTGATTGATTGATTGATTGATTAATTGATACATTGATTAATACATCGATACATTGATTGATTGACTATTTGAATGATTGATTAGTTGGTTGATTGATTGATTAGTATATTGATTGAATGACTGATTGGTTGATTGATTGATCGGTTGATTGATACATTGATTGGTACATTGATTGACTAGTTAATTAATTGATTGATTGATCGATACATTGATTGATTGATTGGCTGGTTGATTGATTGACTAGTTGATTGATTGATTAATTGATTGATTGATTGATCGGTTGAATGATTGATTAGTTGACTGAATGATTGATTGATACATTGATTGATATCTTGATTGACTGACTGATTAATTAATTGATTGAAACATTGATTGATACATTGATACATTGATTGATTGACTAGTTGAATGATTGATTAGTGGATTGATTGATTGATTAATTGATTAATATATTGGTTGATAAATTGATTGATTGATGGATGATTGATTGATTGATTGATTATTTGATACATTTATTGAATTATTGAATACATGGGTTGGTTGGTTGATCAGTTGGTTGAAGGATTGAGATGATGATGATATGATGTGTATGATCATGGTGGAATGATAATTGTGATAAAGTTGTGATCAAATGTTTACTCTACTTACAAATTAATACATTTGTCATGAGTGATGATTTAATGATGATGATGATAATGATGATGATGATGATGGTGTCCTTTCAAATTGACAATATCACACATTTATTTGATTTATTCTTCATAAATCTTCAAAACCAGAATCAGATGTACTTCAAGACAAGGAGTGGTTTCATGGACAAATTTCCAGAGTGGAAGCAGAGCTGCTGCTCGAAGATGAAGGAGACTTTCTCGTCAGAGAAAGCAAAAGACAACCAGGACAATATGTCTTATCAGGAGTCAAAAACAACTCCAAACGACATTTGCTGTTGGTTGACCCTGAAGGAAAGGTTAGACATTTAGATCTGCTTACAACTGCTTCTACGTTTAATAGAGTAGGTTCACATCGGTAGAAATTGTATGGTACAACCTTTCTTGCAACGTTGTCGGAGCAGCTGCCTACCCAAGAGAAAGAAGATTCTCGAGTTCAAAGCCTATGTGGACTCAGAATTTTCATGAGTTGGCACACTGTATGGATAACATTTTATTTTACGTTGTTTATGTTCTTATATTTTATTTATTTATTTTATTTACAAGATTTGTCGATCAAATGCCAACAGGGATAACCCACAGAGACTGTAGCTTCAATAACGGGGTCCCATATTCCATCTTTCCCTTCCTTCCCATCCTTCCTTCCCTCCTTCCTTCTTTCTTTCCTTCTTGCCTTCTTGTTTAATATACTTTCCTTATTACTTACATTCTTTCTTTTTTTTCACGAATTTACAGGTCCGTACAAGAGACAAAGAATTTGAAAGTGTTGGCCAACTCGTCTCCTATCACTTGCTTAACAAGGTTCCAATCATTTCTGCAGGAAGCGAAGTCTTAATAACAAACCCGGTTATCAAAGGGTAGGGCGGGAGAATTCAAACCATATGCTGCTAGAATTTTGGATCAGAACTTTTCACTGTTAAATTATACATATATGAGGAGAGTTTTATATCCAAGCCTTTCACTCTGTCTAGATTTTATATCCGTCACATAGACGTTGCAGTCTTGTATAAGTAAAGTAAAATATTTTATTGTTTATCGGTTAAAAGTCTTTGGCTGGTCTTCCTGTGTCAAATAAAGAACGGGATTGGGTCCAATCCTTTGCAAACAGAGAAAATTTTCTCAAATTGCAATCTATATTACTTCCGTTGGCATGGAAACGCTCTTGTATTAAGTTGTTCGCGAGTATGCGCTGTAGCGACCGTATTGGAACTTGCCGTGACCATGATAAATTTAGACCATAAGCCCAGTTTTAAACTCGGGTTTTCCAGGTGAAAAGAGAATTGGTTCCATAAGGTATTTGTTAAAGATTAACAAACCATTTTGTAGAATTCCTATTGCACGAAATGTTAACATTTAATGATACAATTTTCAAAATTCCATTTCCATATTTGTTCCATATTTCAATATGTATTTTATAAAGAGAATTTAGTCATCTAATAATGGTAATATGTAGCTTTTGTAATTGTACACGAGCAGACGGAATTATTAATAAAAGTAATTTTGATAAGAGTGTTATAAAATGGTGGATGAGCTGAAGTGAATTGAGTCGTTCGTTCGTTCGTCCCCCACTTGCTTGCCTGCCTGCAGTTGCTTGCTTGCGATTGCTCGCTTGTCTGCAGTTGCTTGCTTGCCTGCTTGCTTCATGTTAGTTTGTTCATTTGTTTCTTATTTATTAATTTGTTGTTTGTTTGTTTCGTATGTCGTGTTTGCTATATTGTGCATCATAATTTACCGGGTAGATGCCAGGAGACTTGTATATGCAGGCCGGTAGGGACTGAGGGAAAACCTATGTAGCGTACAGTTAATGTAATATATACCTATTTCAAAAAAGGTGGTTCCCAGTTTTAACGCATACTGCATAGTGAATACGTGTCCTCCGGTTTTTCCTCCCTGAGCAAAAATCAACATGTGAGTTCTCAAAAATAGGTTGTTCCCTTGCTCTGGCATAGTAATAATTATAAAACAGATATATAAGGTACTCAGAGCAAAAACGCTTTACCTTGAAATATTTTGACTGTGTCTCACAGCCTTCATCAGTCAAGTGATAGTTAGTGGCGCGGAAACAAGAGATAGTCGTAAACCCTTGGGATTTCATACCTCTCGTCCAGATTCAGAGTGGGCTTCCTGTGCCTAATGGCGATTGCCTCTAACCTTTCGCTTGATGAACAAACTTATTATTAAATCTGCTGAAAAGCGTGGTGTAGCAATATCGGCTTAAGGCAAGAAATCCACAAGATTTTCGGCTTTGGTTGTATCCCGATAGCATGCATGAAGTGCGTTTGAACGCATTTTCTGATTGGCCAATGGAGGACAATGGGATCCAATGTTTTCATTCGTCGTTCTAAAAAGACCATTGTTTTTTAAACCAATCACCGCTGCGCTTCAAGAGGGCTTCGTGCTGACCGGTTGTATATGTCGATTGCGACAGTTTCATTTATGACGTCATCAAACATGGCGATCACAACTTTCAACTTAGTATACAAAACCACAATAATTCTGCATTGCCTTGATTATGGACAGACGCAAAAGGTTGTTATCGAAAGTTGTCTATGTTTAGAGGTAAATACCGTCATTGGTCACAAGTTTTCCTGAGAAAACAGCCGAAACTGGAGGTTTTTTGTGTTCCCTTTTACAGACCTTTAAGCTTACATCAAAACTAGTCAGCGAGAGTCATAGAAAACTATCTTCTATGGCTTTTATCAAGAACGATCAAATTGTGTTGTTTTTATGATCAAAACTAATAATATTCTCAAAACTTGGACAAAAGTGTTCGTACTTTTGACTAATCAGTGTGACTCAAGAAGCGGCGTTTTTGACAATAGTTTGACAACTTTCATCGACGGAATCTGGCAGAAATTATGCTGAACAAAGAGTTTTCTGTTTTTATAATGGAACCATGACTCGAAAAAAGACGAAACGGTAAAATATAAGACCATATAACTTACAGTTCTTCAAGATTTGCAAGTCTTTACGTGCTCTTCGATGAATCAGGCAGCGTTCAACATGGTGAATTGAAAGCCGTGTTTTTGGCTGAAACTGAAGTTTGAAAGAGGCTTACAGAATGAGGATTTTGCTGGTAAACGAGAAGCTGTCGATTTGAATTATCTATTGGCTGTTTACCAATAGCTTGTGTTAAAACATCTCTTCACTGGCGTAGTTGGATTTTTACGAATAATGTACAAGTTGTCTCGTGGCGACGGTCAAGTTTGGAAATCTTCTTCTGTACATTGTACATGTCTTTGTACGTAAGTAAGAAAAAAAACTTTGTTTAATTTAACTGACTGGCGTCGTTTGAAAATTAATGCTCAACCGAGTCGTTTTCTTTGAATATTTACACTTTTTTGCTTGTGAAACTCAGTTTGTATTGTTTGTAAATTAAACTAAAATTGGAAAGATGGAAAGTCTTTTTTTATATCTTTAAGTTTTGGTTTCCTTACTAAAGTAAAATTTGTAGCCACACAAACTCATTCGTCAGAAAACCATGTCTTTATCGGTGAAAGCCATTTAGTTATCAACTCCATAACTCGAAGATAGCTTTAATTCCTTAGCCGAGGTTTTGCCCTTCCCATCAACCACACGTCATATTGGCTTTCTTGTTCATAGTTCTTCAACCGTAAAAGGGCAATGTTCATCACAAAAACATGGAGCCCTTTGGAGCCCTTTCTAAAAATTAACATCCAAATTTCTTCTTCTATCAGTTAATAAGGGTATTTTTCCTATATGTTCAATTTTTTAAGCTGATTTTTACTTATTTTGTTGGGTTGTTTGTCACTGTCCCGGCATTTTCTACAAACGGTGAAAAAACCGATAATTCAAAGCGACGAAAAAAATCAACAAAAACAGATCACGATGTTTTAAAGTTTTCTGAAATGGAAAACACATGTTAGAGAAGGTTTTCTTGCATTTCTCTTGTCTATTTTTCGCCAAAAAACGATAAAAAAAACAACTTCAAAAACCAAATCTCAACCACAGAATCAGCTGTTCCATATCAAGGAATTTGAACAATCAAACAATTTCTCTTCGGGAATAAAAAGACAGAGAAGGGTGGCATAGAAACGACATTTATTGAAGATAAATTTATCACCATTTAGCAAATAAAATTGTATGATTATGAAAAATTCTTTGGACTGAGTGATTGTCAATTTATAATTTGGACAAATATTACAGTGCTGCGCTTCGAACCGTTGCCACTACCACAAAGTTTTTGATTACTTTTTGACATCTTTTTGACAACTTTGAATACCGCTAACCAATTAAATATCGGCGCTTCACTTTGATGTCTCGATATGATGTACAAACTCGACCGCCTATCGAGACATCAAAGTGAAGCGCCAATATCTAATTGGTTAGCGGTATTCAAAGTTGTCAAAAACAGATGTCAAAAATTAATCAAGAACTTTGTGGTAGTGGCAACGGTTCGAAGCGCAGCACTGTAATATCAACTAATTCCAACCAATTTTTTTGTAAAGAAATTTTCTTCCTAAATCTTCTTTGATTTCTTCTCCAAATTTTCTTTCCACTACTTATTTTACTTGTCGGCAAAATTCTCTACAACACTAGCTTCACACAGACTTTCCTCCATCCTCAATATAGGAGATACAGTGGTAACTCTAGTAAGCGGACACCTTGGGGACAAAATTAGAGACGGTGTCCAATAAATAAGAGTTCACTTATTTCACTGAACATTGGTTAATAATTAACTTTCAATTGAGGCTCAATTTATAGTAAATATATGAAGGAAATTTCGGGACCTGGACTAGTGTCCGCTTAAAGCATGGTGTCTGCATAATAAGAGCTTCGCTTCATAAAGGTAGTGGATCCAGGATTTTTCCAAGGGGGGGGGGGGGGGGTTTCCGTTTTTTAAACTGTGTATAATACTCTATTCTTTGGTCGATGTTTGACAAAAAATGGCTTAAAACCTTCTAGGGGGTTCCGTGGACCCCTTAATTCGACCCCCCTGGATCCGCCACTGCATAGAGGTACCACTTTAGTTTATAACAGCGTGCTGTCAGTTGATTGCCAAATACGGACGAGTCCATTATGCTAGATAAACGAATGCCAAGTAGGGTACGTTTACGTAGGCGATAATTCTGGCAAAGTTTTATGTGCGTCGTTTATGGTTCTCTAATATAAAGGCTGGCAGAAGACGCATTATCATATAACCCGTATGTTTGGACCCGCGCGCGCTCTTGAAAAACCTTTGGAAATAGTCACGTGACGGGGCACATACGTATTTTCAAAGGTGGTCCGGAAAAACCCGGATCTGGACCAGCGCGCGCGTCCAAAAATATAAATAAATTAACAAAAAGAAAAAGAGAAAATGCTAATTGCCGGCCTGAGTTAGGTCGGATCGGACGGAAATATCTTTGGAACTCGTTCACTCTGTGCCAATCTTGCTGCACTCGGTCCGTACGGCCATGGCCTCGTGCCAAATATTTTCCCGTCCGGTCCCCTCACTCAGTCAATAAGTACATATATTTAGTTTCTAGACCGAGTTCTTCAATTCGTGCAAAACGTCTGCATGGATACCATGTACCTAAAACTTTGTCTACGTTCCTCTGGGCGTATAGACTTATTTAGCAAATGCGACGGGACGCGGAAACGGGACATGAGATGACGAATATATTATATTCGTTCGTTAGGTGACAACGTCGCGACGAATATTCAGGACACCATTTCGCTTGATTTTGCGTACGTATCTTGACGTACGTCGGCGACGTCAATAGTCATTTCGACAAAATTCGTCAGCGTGCGCGACCTCCACTTTCGCGACGTCGCGTCGTGTCTACTAAATCAGTCTACTGTACGTAATTAGTGCGACCATGATTGTAGTGACATGACACGTCTTCGGTCGCTTATTGCTTTTGGCACTGCGCATGCCCAAAGGCTGGCTGTTTTAAATAGACATTCATTTTATTACTTAACTACGCGAACAGTAGAAGGCACATCCTCTGAGGACTCCTCAAGCCCTTGATTCCTGAGGACATGGAAGTCCTTTACTTGTACTGTTTTACATTTTGGAGAAGTTTTTCTTTATTCATTATCCTTTCTGTGGGATTCCTGTGTCAAGACTAAAACATGAGCCCATTCTAGCCTCCATCTTGATAACCTTTCTCTATTGTGTTATTGAGATTCCTTCAGAAATGAAAACTTATCTCGGAGAACATGACGTGCATGACACGTCTGCAAAGGAGATGAAGTTCATCTTGTCTTTGTTTTACAACCCTCCCCCCATCTCTCATTTTGGAGCCGTTTTCGGGAGCCGGCAACGGTTCCTGGTACTTCCTATATGAGTCTTCACTTGTAAGAGAAAACCAGTATCCACTATTTACTCTTTAACCGGCGTTCACTATAAAATCACGTGCCATATTTCATCAGTAATCACTCAAAGATTTCTCTATTCCACAGGAAGCCCAATATATATTTTGGACTTTTTCCCATGAGCCTTCAAGACATTTATTTCTTTGTTTGGCATGCCAAATCATCGTAACCCCGTTATTACACAAAGTACAACAGATAATCCCGGCGTTTTGCTGTGAGACCAGAGTTTTTGTTATCGACCAGATGTGCTGTATCTATGTTGCGCCTGTCTGTGTTTCTTTTTCTTTTTCCAAATACGATCCATTCTTAGTCGGCTATATTCTGCTAGTTTTTCTCCACACTTTGGGCACGTGTGAACTACATTTTTTAAACCATCGAGAATAAACGGTATCCACATACAGCAGTAGCATCTGGTGAAAAAGGAAAAACAATTGTTATGATATTTTTACGGGGTATTTTGCGTAGGATAAAATTCTCTGGCAAATAGTTTCGCGGGCGCAAGAATTCAAACTCGAAAGTTGGTGAATGCAGAGTATATATTCCGCGTTGCTTTTTTGTTTTCGTGATATCGTGTGAGTTTTCACGGAGCACCTGCACTCGACGCTTTTCACGTTGATTTCCAATTTTCGTGACTTCGTTGCGAAGTTTTATGGAGCATGTTTTTTTTCCAGTGATTTCCATTTTAACAGTTTTACAACAAATCTCGCGTTACTTTTCAATTTTTCGCAATTTTGTGCGAGTTAGAGCATGCACATCGATCCTTTTCCCCCAAGAATTTCGATTATTAATTATTCGTTTTGCGCCACACTTTGTTGTTCGAAGATCATTAGTAAAGCCCACCGCACTAGCTGGGAAACTGCGTGAGGAAACTGCCTCGTGAGGTACTTATCTCAGACGATTTCTCGCCGCAGACGTTGCATCTTTGGCTACGCGAGGCCAAAAATAGAGCAGGTAAAAGAGCACACGCACGGTAAGAAAATTGCCTCGCGTGGCAGTTTCCTCACACAGTTTCTCAACGTGTGCGGCGAGCTTAATCTACGAGTTTTCACAGACCATGCGTATGGACTTTTTGACCAGTAATTTGCATCTTTTGTCAGTTATACGACGCCTTTCGTCGTAATTTTTTAATTCGATCATTAGTTGGTGCGAGTTTTCACGGAGCATTTGCATTGGTCTTTCAAAGGACCTATACCTTTTCTTCTTCAGTTTACGATTACACTCAAGTATGTTAAGGCCTGGGTTTTATCACCTAGTATGAGCAAATATGTTTTCAGCTCGACATCTCGCCAAGAACTTGTCTGTTTGTGATCGATTAACTGGTGTAGGGATTTTATTTTAGGTTCCTTAATTTTTCAATGTGAAAGTTTTTTTGATCACGTGACTTATGACGTCATTAAGACAGACAATTTTAAAAATGCTGTACGCTGTCGAGTTTTTATCTTTTCTTTCCACAACTAGTGTAAATCTATTCCTTCGTGTGCGCTTTACAACTTATGGTTTGGAATGGTTGACTATCGCTTTTCACTAAGTACATTTGGAATAAGATGTAATTTTAATATCGTCACGTGACCTGTTTTATGCAATACCTCTTTGCAGAAGAATGATGGTCATCCATTCCAAGCGCTATCTTTTCAAGCTGTTAAAACGAACTACATTCAAAGTATTTGTTCTTGTGTATCACTTAAACTCGCCACTGTTCCCTTAAAAAACTGGTTTGATATATTTTATCCCACTAGCTGATCACGTGACCACTCTTACACTAAATTTTGGGCTAAGGTTCTGGCTTTACTAAGTTCTATTGGACTGCAAAATTTCACGTTGTTTGGATACTGATGTTTATGACATAAAACCAAAAATCAATCATAAGCTTCAGATTTCCCCCCTGACCCAGGTTAAGACATGCTTGAGCATTTCTTAATGCTTTTGCCATATGTATATATATAGCTAATTCAATTAACGTTGTCGCTGAAAAAAGCCTAAAGCCTAAAGCTTTGAGAGCGGAATCATGAAAAAATTTTTATCACCGTGACATTACAATAAAAAACTCACTGTATGCTTGCAAATTCTACAACTTGGACACATATTCCTTAATTTCTCAGCCTACAGAGAAGTTTGTTAGTACACAAAAGATATTTGAAAGGCGCTTTAGCCTTTAGGCTTCTTTTTTCAGCGACAACGTTAATTGAAATAGCTATATACAGTTTTGGGAATCAAAAAATCTAATATATACATTTGACGTTTTATTTAAAAATTTGTAATTCTTATGAGTTTGTTCATTGTCAAAAATAATACTTGTAAGTTGAAACGAAAGACTGAGGTGTGAATAAACAAAGAATATACTTTCGATTCCCACTGGCATTTGCTCAAAGCAGTGGTTGTTATGTCAAAAAATGAGGGCTCGTATATCAATGCTCGGCATTCAACTGTCAGTTATGCGATATAGCAGTTTGATAACTGGAAAATGGTTTATTGAGCGGACAGTCTCAAATATCCCGAATAAAAATTTTGGAATTTAGAAAATAATTTTAAGCTAGTTTCTTTAACACTAACTTTTAACGCAGTTACTAATTTCTGTATTATTTTCTGGATCGCATAAATTTTGGGATGTTATATAACTCAAAATCACGATGTTTTGACGCTTCAATTCATTTTTAATGAGATGGTTTTGTAATTTGGATGTTCATGACGTCATCAACATGGCGGACGCTTTTCGAGTTCTTATCTGTAATTTTGTTTGACTATTTCTAAAGGTTGGAGGAATAACTTAAGTGAAAAAACAATCTAGATAAACTAAATTCAATTAATAAAAATAATGCTTAATGAGCATACTTAGTTTAGGGAGGTTTAACGTTGGCTCAAGGTCCGTTGCCGGGAGTCTTTGAACATTTTTTTAAAAACCGAAAGAGATTTTAATTATTTAACAATTTTGGTATAATGCACACCTAACGAAGAGCTTTCTACCAAAATATTCAAACAATTGAGTTTTTTTATTTTTCCTGGGTATGTAATTCAAAAATACAAATTATTGGTATATGTAAACAGGCAAAATTACCAAGTTAGACGGCTGAAAAATCAAATAGAAATACCGTTATTTTTCTAGGTGTATTCCGATAAACATACTATTGGCTGTACTTATTAGATCTGGGTGTTTCTTTGCTGACGTGCAACCTGGGTTGAAACATTCAATTCGTCATGCATTGTTAGTATGTTAAACTTACGCTAAATTATAATCAGTGTAAAACAAGACCTAAACTGTTTTTTCCAGTGAAACTGAAATGATATATGAAAAGAAAATGTCTTCAGGAAAAGTACTTAATTAGATAGTCAGTAGTGATATGTTATGGAATTCAATCATTTCTATGCATATTTAAATATTGAGGTAAGCAAAAGAGTGATTAGACGCATTTGGTGAGATCAAGCATGGCTTCCTAACAAAACACGCGAGCAAAGATAAGATAAGAGCAAACCAAGACTGCCATCTGGTACTTTATCACCAGAAAATTAAACGAATCGCGTTGGAACTGCTCAACGTCTAGGCTTTCTGCTATTTGGGTTAATAAATATCAGTGTCGAATTTAAAATACCCTTAAGGCCTTAGAATATAAAAAAACACGTGTTATTTATTATTCACTTCATTTTTTGCTAAAAACAGTTAAAACAACCCGTAATTTTCTTTGCTTTATTGAAAAGGGAAATTACCTCCTGGAATCACGCCTAAAGGCCCGGCCAAACGAGAAATGTTGGGTGACTCAACACCAACTCTAAAATTCAACTAAGAATAAAAACCCGAATCAGTTACATATAAAAAGACCCGCGCGTCCGTCTTTTTATCAATATGCTCAAATCGTCCTATTCGAGCCCTGGAACGGATGCAAATGCCAAGGATTCATATTCTTAATTTTCTGTTTATGTTCCAAACAGTTGTAATCGCAAGTGGTTTTCTGCCCTTTTCTAAATTTGGAAATAAGAATATGCTCATGAATAACGTGACGTATATGGTTCAAGTTTTTTTACGCATTCCGTTTGTATCTCAGTTATGGCGGCAAAATGATAAAATTGATGGATTAATGGACAGTTTTTTTTCATTGATATGTGAATAATGTAGAATTCTAACTCCGAAAATTAAGCCCACGCTTCAATTGAAGTGTTTCCTATTAAGAGATTTTTATGGAGTTTTTATCTCTTCTTCCATGATGAAGAATTCCTATGAAAAGATTAATGATTTGAAGCGCGATTTTGACGCGTACTGCATCGACGCGAGGTGAGAAAGGCGGTCGTTTTAAAGAATTTTTTTTTCGCAAGTTTGTTTCGCTTAAAATAGATTTAAACACATAAAAAATATTTTTGATAAAGATTCTTGAATGACTGGGAAGTGATTCCATCTTAAAACTGAAGTGTCAAATCTGATAATTCATTTTTAATACCATGAGATAGTTTGGTTTTCAATTGTGTTTCGCGCGAAACGATTAACATTGAAACAAAAGTGTTTCCATTCCCAATAGTCACTCTGAGTGTATTTACTTCGATACAAGCAGAACTAGACTTCATTTAACAAAAAAATAAATAGCAAAAGAGAGTACTTCCTGTTTTAAATTTAAGCTAGGATTCATTTTTCAACTGAATAAATTTTGGAGTTAAATTTTTAGCTTCAGCAAATATATTTTGGTTTGTTTTGATAAATAATGAAGATTCAACCAAAATAGAGTCAAGCAATTTGGCACATATCATCTACTGATTTTTTTTCACTATTTTTAACACAAAAAAATATAATTTTTCGGCCCCTGAAAAAATTGTGTGTTAATTCATTTATACAGTGAAAGAAATAAAGAAAACATTTTTTATCAATTTTATCATGTCATAGCCATAACATTGAATTCTTGGCTTCATTCGGTCGGCCCAGATCTTTTTTGCACTAATGAAAACATGGCAAAATATTTACCATCTTTTGTGGACAATTCTATTGATAGGATTTGTTCGGGTACTGTGATTTTTATCTAAACTGTGCGTTGTAACTAACCTATTCATTAAAATGAAAACATTTTCGAGGGTCAGAAGTATCTGTATATTCATAAATTGCGTAATTATTTTACTATGCCCCGACCAATCTAACTGTAACTCCTTTGCCGTTCTTATTAATCTTCTATGGTCCTTGGATCATTCTTCAAAATTTCACTTGATTGAAAACTAAATATAATCTCTTAATCTTTTTCTTATTTTTGTTGGTCTCACAATGATAAATTTGATTGAGATCTTTTTTAATTTACGATCTTGTAAATATGTTGAAAACTCGTCAAAATTCTAGTTCTATATATATTATCAAATCAGGCAAGAATTTCTAAAACTTGAGTTACGCATACGCTTGAATACGTTGTCATACCTTTTATCATTTGCTCGGTAATAAGTTATGTGAAATATATGAACGTTTTAATAAAAAAAAAATTCCATAGAACGCGCTATTTGTTTCAACTAAATTTGCAAAGGCCATCACGAATTTTTGAACTCAAAATTTCAGGTCTCTTGTCAACTGCATTAAATCCGTCTCAAAAATGCACATGTAAAAACGTTGAATGTTTTGACTACTGTTTTTACTTTTATGGATATGTTTTCATTTATATTAGTAAACCGAAATAATTCTAGAGCAAAATTGTTAACCTCGAATTTGGAGAAAATAAGCATAGCAATTTTACGCGCGAGCGTAAAAAAGTCTATATTTTCGAAGGATTTAATTTTATAGCTAGGAAAACCGCTTAACTTTTCTCATTCTTTCTCTTGTAATTTAAACTTCAATTTTCAATCAATCTCACACTACGACAAATCAAAACAACAAGGCCCCACTACCATTTAAACAACTACGCTACGATATTCATAATTTAGCCTCTTCAGGTATGCGTTGAATTAGATAGATTGATATACATCTAAAGAAAGTAAAAAAAAGCCTTCCTTGATGTACTTACTGAAATATACAAAGGCAAACCGATGTCCAGTACGTATATTTTCCACTTTTAAAGCTTGTTCTAGTTACGATTTTTTCCTTGCAAAATGGACAGGTTGTGTATACAGGGACATCTTCAAATAGTAGCTGTTCCTCGCTCGTTTCTCCGCCATTTCCCGCGTTATTTGTCTCAGCATCATCTCGTCTTGCATCAGCCGTGGGATGGCTTTCGCTGTCGTTAACGAGACGTTGTCTTTCTTCGTCAGACATCCCTAGTTTCGTTTTCGTCCTTTGCCTACGGCAGCTAAGTCGAGTTTCAGTTACCCAGCTATTTGCCCTTAAAGAAATGGGTTACCGGCTCAGAGAAAACACATGCACCATAGCATAAATATTAATGCTCACTAATGTTCAAAAACCTCTTACTTTCAACTCCATCTATGTAATTTATGGCTCTTGTTTACTATTAAAATTTGATTGGCTCCCAACAACATCAGCTCGCGGATGACAGACCGATTGGACTAAGATCGTCGAATGGTATTTTTGGATGATTCAATTAGTTCTTCCAATTTGTCGACCATGATGGGAACTATAAAAAAATGTTTGAGCTCCGTGTGATTTTGAGAACACAGTTCGCGAAATTACTTTTCTTTCCATTGGCATACTTACTATATAGATGGTATACTAGAATCTACTCTAATTGTAAGAACTGTACTTGACATTTCAAGATGTGCGGTTCCTTTGCGTCATCACTTCATTACTCTAGACACTGGTCTGCGTAATGGATTTCTTGGCGATTCTTTAAAGGAAATGGCTATTCCTATTATGTATATGGTTAACTATATGCTCGAGGAAACAAAGGAATATTATTTATGGAGTTATTTTTTCTTAATTATTTTATGAAGATATGTTGGCACTAAGCCGGGCATCTGCTGCACCTGTCAAACTCATGCGTACACCCAAGTAAAGAATGGAGTTTATTAGATAGCATAAATAATAAAATATTCGAGATATAACATGTGTGCTGAATGGCTAGCTACCATGTTTATAGGACATAGACTAGCTCCCACTTAACTGTTGCAAAATATATTTATAAAAGTAACTTAATTAAAACGATCGCCTATGTCTCAGTCTTTACTATGGTAAAAACTCGATCTCTGGAAGATGTTGAGCACTTAAAAAGCGAGAAAAAAAGCTTGCTTTTCTTGTGCTCTAAAAGGGGGGGGGGGGGCTATGCAGGCTACGTGCTCTACATCTTCCATCGTGTTCATATCACAGTACAGAGATATGCGCGCGCGTTTTACACGGACATCTATTGCTTTAACCTGTCTGGATTATATATAAGACCTTGGGAAGAAAACGGGGGGGGAGGGGGGGGAGGGGGAGGGGGTTGAAGGGGATATAAGATGCCTAAAACCTAGCAAATACGTTAAAGTGCCCCGAAGTTGACAATGCAAATGAGGTGACGACAACCCTGGAATTTGACTAATTTTGCAACAAGTGCCGTTTGAGTGAATTAGCAAAAACATAATTACCATACTGTAGGTGTATTATAGCAATGGAATTGTTTAGCAAATGGAAAAAAATGTCTAGTATTTTTGTATATGTAATAATTCCTGGGTTGACGGCGTAGCTTCATTAGCATTTTCAGATTCTAAATCCTTAAGTTGTGTCTATATCCAGAAAAATTAATCCCTCCAGCTTGTCCATTGACGTACGAAGAAACAATTATCAAAATTTCAAATTAGGGTTAGAGACACTTTAACCGTAGTCCACGTTTGCCTTAGGCTCCGATTTCAGCCGTCACGGAGTATCGCGGGCGCACGAAATCCCCGATGGCTGAAATATGAGCCTACGTCTGCCTGTAAAAATATAGCTTGGGGTTCCTGTGTTGTAATGCGCGGGAATGTTTCTTGGTGGTCAATAGTCTTTATGACTGACAATCAGTTTTATACTTAACCACTGAATTCTAAAAATGATTTTCATTGCCAAAATAAATGATTCTTTGGTTTGTCCCGCAAATCTCGCGTATAGTCGCGAGTCATCCCGCAAAAGACTTGTAGTTCCCATTCCTTCTCGACCACTGTTGCCATAGTTTTGAACAAGAGCGCCATTTTGTTTACAAATCTTATAGTTTTCTGAATTTGAAACGAAAAAATGCTCTAAATATCAAGAAGATAAAATATTTATTGGAGCCAGTTAAAGCTACAAGATGTCAAGTTTGAATAACGGCATCTACAAGCTCGATAACTTGCCTTTTTCCTCGGTAAGTTGGCTTTTAATGACTGCAACACTTTTTGACAAAACCAAATTGACTTAATTCACTTTGAATCGGATGAAAAAAAGAAACTTATATGCTCTTTCTAATTCTTGTTGCTGCAGAGGGAATTTCATAAAAAGTTTACCTTTGTGTCTGGTCCCTTGAGCTTGTTTGATGCGGAAGACAATCCAGGTAAGGTACTTCACTGCTTCACTGACACTGCAGCCATTTCTTCAAGTTGAAAAATATCAAACCGTCTGCAACTGTCTACATCTAGTTAGATCTGGCTTATTACATTTTCCGATAGAGAGTTCCAGTCTGTATAGAAATTAAGCCTTTATGGAATGGATGTTGACCAGTGTATTTCATTGCAGGAATGATTTATTATTTTTTATAATGCAACCTGGAGAAAAGAGATTGATAAGGCACCTTCTACATAAGACAACCCTATAGACGTTGCACAATTTTGACCAGTTAAATACTGAGTGCAGGTTCAAGTTGTATCAAATGTAATGTTGGCCGTAACTGCTAACAAATAATGCAAGCAGAGTCCCCCTTTACCTTCTAATCGAGCTAACGAAGGAAGGGAGACTCTGCCGAAACCCTGTATTTTCTTATTTGAGCATGTGCGACAGTTGCTTAGAGACAATGATTGATTTCCACGCCTACTTCCGTAAAAACAACTTCCGTTTCCGGTAAATTTCGCAAAGACCATGCAGCTGAGTAGTCTCACTGGCAGCCGTGTTTTAATAGCCTCGTCACGCAATGTTCCTTCAGCATAAACGGCTGCTTCAAACAGCGCTACATCCCATTCCAATTCGTTAACGAATCAAAGCTTGGCTCTCAAACTTCAAGGAGCCATTCGCACCAGAGGTCTACCTAGCGTTCCGTTGACTTGGAGAATAATTGGATTAACCTCGGGTCACTAAAGACACTAAACAACAGCTAGTTTACAAGTATACTTCACTTCGTTTTATTCGAAGTATCTGATATCAATTAAAAATATACAAAGAAGAGTTTTCCTGATCCTCCATTATATCAGTTTTCGTATTGAAACATTTGAAACTTATTTTTGGTAGTACAATTTTTACTATCTTTGTGGTGTTGACAGATATATACAATTCTGATCTGATTAGTTTAGTCGTGCGCATAAAAACCGGTTTGTCTGGTAGAAATACCAGTTTGAGTAGCCCAAGATCTTGGGCTATCGGCGAATCAAAGGAAATACAGGGTTTCGGCAGAGTCTCCCTTCCTTCGTTCGCTCGATTAGAAGGTAAAGGGAGACTCTGCTCGCAGGGTACTGCTAACATCAAACATTATTATCAGTGATTTAACTGGGCTGAATGTCCAACATTAACTATAACACCTAACGTTAAGTTTATACAACTGGCCCTTCAGTACTTAACTCTGCATTTGCCTCATCATGTGCAAATGAAAGATACTGAACTGACCCCACAAAATGATCCAAATACCAAAATACACCTGTACTTTAAAACCCTGATCCCAACTGTTGTTTTACAGATCAAGGAAATGAAAATCCTGATGTTGAAAGGCCTTTAACACCAGTAGAGGTATAGTAGAAGACTGGCAAGGCTATGGCACATTTACAGCACAGCACAGGAGTACAGCACAGTACTGATACAATCACAGTACATGCAGCATGCTCAATTTCACTCACATTTCATACAAAAACTAAGCATCTAACATCACTCATCAACCATTTACATCATAAGAATTAAGGGTCTGGTTGCTTGAAGGCAGGTTAGTGCTAACCTAGGGTTAAATTAACTCAAAGGTACTTTTATTTAGACTTATCTGTGGGTTAGTACTATTCTGCCTTCATGCACCAACTGCATGGACCCAGGAGTATCAAGTATAAGTCAACCAATAAGAAATTAAATGAGACTTTTAAGTTCTGACTTCTTGAACAAGTACATGTATCAGTGGAGAACAGTGGCAGAGGAAGGAGTGTTCAAGAAAGATTTCTTTTATAGCTAAAGTAAAGTCAAATCTCTATATGTGACCACCTGATCTCTTGTGTGCATGACTAGTTTTCAAAAATACCGAAAGTTTCCGATAGAAACCACAACTATAAATCAATTATTGGCATCTCCCATAAGTGACCACCTCTCATAAGCTACCACCTAAACTTGGAATTTTGGGTAATTCCTTATGAGGGGTTCAACTGTATGATATCCCATACCATTACTGAAAGAAGAGACTGAGATACCTTTAATTTCCCTGGAAAAGATCCTACTTGCACTTACATATAAAATGACCTTGTAATTTTTAAAGCAATTAGCATTAGACATGGATACAAATTTCTTTGTTACAGGAAGCAATCAAAGGACCTCCAGCAAGCTTTAGCTCATTTGCAAAAATAATACGTCCACGTTTGACACCAAAAGATGTCATTCCTGGACTCAGTGTGAATGACCAACAAGAACTAGTGAGTAGATAGTGTGAGAAAGCATACTGCCACCCTTTTGTCCAGAGCTATAATTGGTGTAACATATAGACAGTAATGTAATCTTTTATATGTACAGTGTTACTTGTTTTGTTTGCCATTGTGCCTATCACCATGGTGATCACCTATAGTAACCAAAATAATATTGGTCATCTGACAGTCTGAAGTTACATGTAGGTGTAATAGAATCAAGACAGTTGAGCTAGAGATCAGTGTTTGTCTTTGTTTTATTTGCAAATGAACATGATATTAGAAACAATTATTTTCTCAAATACTGTATTCTAGATTGGAGTGATTATGAATGAGATTAATAACATTTGGGGGGATATGAAGAGTATTCCTCCTGATCCATTTCTGGTAAGTTTGTCATTAAACATACAGTAAACTATATAATATTTGAGATATAATAATACATGTAATAATAATAATTTGGTATTTATATAGCGCATTCTGCCTCAATGCACTTTACCATGTAGCAAACTGAAACTAAGAAATGATTTATAACATAAAGTGTTTATTTATAAGAATCCCAACTGGCAAGAGGTGAACCAGTTAGCTATATTACAAGCATGGTTGAGAAACTGAATCTGAACTAATCTGAATCGGAACAAATTCAGCCTCAGTGGCCAGAGCAGGACTTGAATTTGGTACCACCAGATTGCGAGACTGATGCTCTGACCACTCAACCATGCATATAGAATATAAAACGCACCCTATTTAATATTTAAACACTGACTGTCACTCACTCACTCTGGTATAATTATTGTATTTAATATGTATTTATTGTATGTATGTATTGCTACTTTCTCTTGATTTTGATTAATGATATTGATCTCTTGTAGAGCCACCAACAAAATATTGAATTGCAAAGGTATTTTGCTTTGACAATTAGTACTCTGGAGTCCATTTCTTGAAAGACCTGATAACCTTACAGGCCCAGTAACTTACCCTATAAAGTTTATGGGTGTTTCTTGAAGCACACATAAATTTCAATAAATAAATTTATTCCTTTGATTTTACATGGCTGCAAGTTTGCGGTTGCACGTGCATTCTGACTTGTAACTTTTCCCAAAACTTATAACAGGCTCATAAAATTATTGGGTCTTTTGAAAAATGAGCCCCTAGCTGTTTCAATTCCTTACTGTACAGCTGTGTGCTGAGAGTTTATGGTACTTAGTGCTTCAGTGTAGTTAATAGCTGATTTATAAAATGGATATGAGATTACAAATACCGGTAGTCATATTCACTCATTGACGGTACTTTTTGGTTATGTGTGTGTGTGCGCCATCATAGATGAGGTTCCCATGCTTACTAGAATGTTAGTTGAGACTTTCTCACATATTTCTAGATGTCATCTATGATGGCGTGCGCATGCATGAACAAAAACATATGCGTTGGCGTCCATGGTGACAAAAACCTCTCCTGATTAAGCTCCTTAATGTCATATTCATGATGGCATCTACAACGGTGTGCAGATATAGTTGAGACACTGTCCTCTCAAATTGGCACAACATTATTTAATTCCCACCATGTAGGTCTTGAAATGGGTATATATTTTGAACTCCCCTCTCCCAACACAATGTTGGTTGGGATGGGTCTTGGATCTAGCAGGAATCTCCCAGGCCTACTCAACATTGAGAGAGGGGGGAAGCTAAGGGGGAGTCTAAAACAGGAGTGGTGAATTTCTACCAAAATGGGGGCAGTGTCTCAACAGGTTTTGCTTGTTTTTGTGTTCATCAGTGTACATGGTGTCTTCTTTCCACATGATATAAATGAATAAATACATAAATTTGGTGTAGCTCATCACCTTTCCTTGCAGCACAATTATTGCTGAATTACAAGGGCGCGGCTCAATGTGATTGAGTCAAAGGTATGCAAGGGTGCTTTCATTACGAACAGTGTCACACATTTTCATACAAATTTTCATACACACACACACGTAGCAGCCACCATACGACCCATGTCTGATCACGGAGCACAGCTTAGATCGAAACTAGATCACTTTTACTGAGGGAGGAAAAACCGGAGCACCCAGAGAAAAAAAACACTCGATGTAAGGGAGAGAATGAACAAGAAACTCGAGCCACATGTGATGTCCCGTCCAGGAATGGAACTAGTGACCACAGAGGTGACAGACGGGCGCTCTCACCACTCAGCCATGCTTGCTTCCCTAAATGCCATAACTGCACTCATGAATTCATATTTTCTATGCAGGCGACTAGCAATTGAAATTGTTACACTTGCACAAGGACTCTTTGTCAAATTTATAGAAAAAGCTCAAAGTAAGTCAAATGGATGAACCTAAATGTTGCAGTAAACATGCATGTTTTTGTACAATGTACTGTAGCTTCACATTACTTGCAGCAAAATCACTGCATTGTAACCCATGCCATGTTTTTCTATTTTCCTTTGGTTGGATTTTTTTCTGATCTGTCAGTGAACCTTGGGTGTGGAGCTTATTCAAACAATTTAATAAATGCATTTGCTCAAATTTGCATATTAAGCTGCCCTTAAAGATGACTAACTTATCAGGAAAAATACAGGTTGTGATGCAGTGATTTCACTGTAAATGTTGGTATAACCATCAATAATTGAACAGCTCTCATGCATTAATTGAACAAGCTTTGATCAGAACCAATTTTCTCCTCTGGGACCCAAAAAACTCAAGGAGAATTTTCATTTTGATCAAAGATGACAAACCTAGCTCGAGCAGACTTTTCTTGTGCTTCTTTACATTGATCTCTCCTGATGGACACCATGGCAAAATGTACTATACTCAACATATATGAAACAATCGCTATGAAAACATTCAGTGTTGTTCTTTGCTGGCAAAAATTAAGCCACAGAAGCAAAAGTTACATGTAGTCCCTGGCCATTAAAATATCAGTTTGAGAACACTGTCAGTAAATAATATACTCTCACTGTCGTCTACCTTTTGCACTAGTTACTTTCCTGTTTGCACTATTGCTCAAAATTAAGCTCAAAGATGTGATATGGAAAGATCTAATTTTAAAAATTGTGCATGCACAGTCAATTTGCCATGATGTTCTTCTGATAAATTGCTAAAAATATGCAAATTTTCTTGAGCAGGACTACATCAGCGTGGTGTGTTTAGTGGATCTGCAAATATGAGTAGACTTAAAACCCAGTTAGCCTTGGAAGCTAACAAAAGGTATATTATTAATTAAAAGTAAATTAATTAATTAGTATTAGAGCAGATTTCGTATGACTGTGAAAATGGCATCACATGGTCAAGGCACAGTTACGACAGGAATTTGGAATGTTCTTGTAGACGACACAGCACTGACATGGTCACGGCATGGTGCAGTCCATTTCACACTCATGAGAAATCTGCTTTGAGTGAATGATGAGGTAGTTACATGTAGGGTTCTAGAAAATATTTTACCCTACCATGGAGAGAATTGGAGTGAAGAAAAGGTCCCAATGGTGATATTAGTTTTTTAATGGTGATATTAATTTTAACTGTGTAAATGTGTTATGAGGAGATTTTTTTCAATGACGAGCAATAATGGCGAAAAGCGCCAAAAACTAGACCTTCGTGCGAGTTTTAATCCAAATTTTCGTTCTGGATTAACACTCAAATCCTTTTTATACCCGTTAAAAACTGATGTACCAAGATAAAATACCTGTTTAAAACAGATTTTTGAATTGTACAAGACTTTTTCTTGACGTTGTGTTGGGATTAAGCTTTTTCAAGCTGAATATAAAGAAAACATACAGCAAATGAGCAAATGAAGGCCTAAACCTCATTTTCGATCCAAATTTTCGTTTTGGATTAACACTTTGATTCAACTTTCATCGGCCAAAACTACTTACAAACAACTTAAACTTTCTGACAGAAATGATTTTAATTCTGTACAACAGCTATTCTTCAACTCAGGAGTTTTTGTCGTTCACTGCTTGAACTTCAAAAAAATCCCCTCTTATAATGTAACAATTATTGTGTTGTGAATCTTTGCCTTGTAGTTTCAATGTTTTGAGCATCAGGAGGAACTTAGCAATTGATATGAAAAACCCCTGTGATGTTAGTACTGTATCAAGTTTCATGAAATTTGGTGGTAGTTCACGTCATTACTACAAACCATTAGTGGTAGGTCAATTAATCATTAAATGATACAATGAATGCTTGAATGGATGGATGGAAAATGCATGGAGGAAGGAATGAATAGAATAGTGATTATAATGAACAGATATGGATGGATGGATGAAATGATCGATGGATAATATGGAAGGATGAATGTTTGAATAAATGAATGAATGAATGAATGAATGAATGAATGAATGAATGAATGAATGAATGAATGAATGAATGAATGAATGAAACAGTTGATGGATGGATAAACAGGTATGAATGGAGGGAGGTGATTAGTGAATTGAGGGATGGATGGGTGAATGAAATAAATGAATTATTTTAGAATAAACTGATTTATAAATGAATGAAACGATGGATGGATGAATGGATTAATGAATGGATGGAGAGTTGAATGTATGTATATGGATGGATGAAATAAATGAATGTTTGAATAAATGGATGTATTAATGAATGAAATGATGGATGCATTGATGAACAGATTAATGAATGGAATGGATGGGGGATTGAATGGATGAAATAAATGAATGTTTGAATAAAAAACGATACATGTTGAATGAAATATTAAACAGTACATAAATGGATGAACAGATAAATGAATGGATGGAAGGATGGATTAAATAAATGTTTGTCTGAATAAATGGATGGATGCATGAATAAATGAACAATGAATGGATGAACAGACAATTGAATGGATGGAGGGATTATAAATGTATGGATGGACAGATAATAAAAGTAATTGAATGTTTGAATAAATTGATAGATGGATCAAATGAACATGATAGATTATTGATGAATGAATTTTTTAACAAAAAGATGGATAGGTAATATTGTGAATTAATGAGATGATTAGACCCCCGGGGCTTAATCTCTCTATAGTTCATTTATCGGTTGACCATTATTCTTTCTTAGAGTATATGCATTATAATTTAGTGTTTTTACATGTAAATTTATAGGTAAGACAGGAAGAAGAAAAAGCTAAGTTACGACTCACAAAAGAGGAAGTTTTACAAAAAAGAATGGAAAATGAACTTATCGATGCAAGTATATTGGCAATGTTGTCAAAAATTGTTCCATTCCATTTGATTGCTAATTGAATTTATTTATTTATTTGATGAATATTAGATGCCCAGTCTAGATGCTTAATATTCTACTTTTGCCTCTCCTCTGTCCTCTCCTCTTTCTTATTTGGGCTTCCTGTGTTTCCTCTCTGTGACACAAGCTAGTAGATGTATAGATGATATAAAAATGTGGCAAGGCCAAAAGACAAAATATAAGATGTAGCAAAATAATTCAGTCAATCACAGCATGCATGTGACATCATCTGTGCAATGTTTAACAAATAGATTGCATTTTTCCATGCGTCTGTACTCTAATCGATGCACAGATGACGTCAAAATGTGGTGAGGACAAAAAAGAACGCCATGAGACGAAGTCGAGTGGCATGACTGTTGTTCTCACCACATTTTGATGTCTTCTGTGCATTGATTAGAGTACAGACGCACGGAAAAATGCAATCTATCTGTTTTATATAATATTTATCGAAACATTTCAACCAATCAGAGCGCGCGTAAGATTCGATGACGCCATCTAATTGTGTGTGTATACTCTAATCACACATGGTTGTTGGACCAATCAGAGTGTGCGTAATATGCCAATTATTATATAATGTATTATCACTTACCATTCTTGACCAATCAGTGTCATGTAATCCACCAATAAATTATGATATGTTAAAATAACATATTGTCATGGCATATACCACCATATCAATGTTTAATACTATGTGTTCATGGAGTGTTTTGACAAAGAAATTTAACTTTTTATATTGATTTTTAGTTGCAGAAACAGATGCCGTCAATGAATCCTGACTATTATTATGGGATGTTCCCAGAAGAGGTTTTTATTAAGACTAGGAAGACACCATCATCAGGTTGGTTATGCAAACAAATAATATAATTGATCCATCAATTGGTTTCACTTTATTTGTAAAGTATATACCATTATATGTGCAAGTTTGATAAAAATCATTTAATTTTAGTTGCAGAAACTGAACAAAGTGAAAGTCGGTCAATACCCTCAGTGTAAGTGTCAATATAAGTGATGAAAACTTTCCCATATGCAATAAATAAATATTCCCTAATAAGCACAACCATATCAGTCTGTATATCTAATTGGGGGCGACCTGTACTTCATGGAAGATTTCATCCAATTGGTGGACCACCCAAGAATCTCAACAAAAGAAACTTTTGAAAACGGCAATGATAACAATAGATTCTTTTGTTTTATCAATCCAATTAGGTGATGTCTTACAAGGAGGTACAGATTACCTGAGTGTATAATTGAGCAATTCATTTTCGAACTTGTAGACAAATGAATGCACAACCAATAATTGCCACTCTCTCTGACTTTTTAACTTTGATATATCTACCTGGCCCTGGCATACAAAGGGTGGATAGAACTATTCATTTGGATAAATCTTATCCTTACCAATGGAACTAAATAAAAACCTCATTTTTATCCATTGGATGAGGATTTACCAATAGATAGCACTATTAACATGATCATCATCATGTACTTCCCTCCAATGGATCATTAAACTGACTGAGGGTGCTTCTATCAGGACATGGCCCAACAGTAGCTGGAAGTCTGTTTTGTCCATTACTATTTTTCAAATGTGTTAGTTCAACCTTCATACAGCTCGCTGGGACCTGGTAGATACACTGTATAATTTACACTTAAAGGGCATTATTTTCAGTTGTTCTGATCAATTAATATGCAATCAGCCTTGAGTTGTGTACAGGATTGGCTATTCAAAAGTGGATTGTACGTCTGTTAACCCTTTATAATTGACGTCAGTAATGTATTGGCTTTCAAAGAATCCTGGGTTAATATTAACATGCTTAATTAATTAATCGCATTTTTAACAACTTATCTGAGAAAAGCATTTCTGTATCATTCAATATACATTGTACAAGGTTACAATTGACTTCATTAAATAAATTATATTGTCATCTTTCTTGTGCAAGATTTTTTAACTTTTTAATCATGTTATTCGACTATAATTTGCTTTTTTCTGTTTAGGGGTATAGTTCTTGAAGAAAAAGCCCATCTGAATGAAAAGGTAATAATTCATGAATTCAAACTGATAATTCATTGCCCCATCTGTCAACTCCTTCCCAGGGACCTATTTCTCGAAAGGTCCGAATAACTTAACAGGCCCATTAATTTACATGGGGAAAAATTATGGGAGTGCACAAACATGTGTAAACTTGCATGTAAAATTGCAAAAATTGAAATTAATAACAAGAACAAGAAACACCTGTGAACTTTATCAGATAAGTTGACAAGGCCAAAAAGTTATCAGGATTTTCAAGAAACAAGCCCCAGCTGATAATTCCTCCCCAACTGACAATTCCTCCACAACTGACAATTCCTTCCCAGCTGACAACCCCTCCCCAACTGACAATTCCTAGCTGACAATTCCTCCACAACTAAAAAATTCCTCCTTAGCTGACAATTCCTCCTAGTTGATAATTTTCCTTGCCAGCTGACAATATCCTCCCCCAGCTGAATGATCTGTATTTTCTTCTACAATCATCACCTACATGTACAGGATGTACAAGATGATTTTGTTTTGTTGCAGTGCATATCAGAACCATACTTACCCATTGGGGAATCATTGTTGGAGGAACTTGGAATCACACAAGCAGTTATAGGTACTCTTTGTGGCACAAGCTACATTTAACTTTATAACATTAGGTCATGTGGCTGTCAATTGTCATATGTACTGTCAATTTTTATTGAATATATATTTTAGGGACTTTTAAAAGTTATATTTTTTTGGTTCTTGAAAAAAATCTATATCCATTATGGAGGGAATTTGGAAAGGGGACCTCCAGTTTTCTTCTATACAAACTCTGCCACTATAAGTTGGTCTCTAACAAGTCTTGTTAGAGCCATTCCCTCGATCCTTCCTCTCTAGAATTTACACTCCAGAATGACCATAATGCAGTTAGCAGGGTATGGAATTACTGTTCTTGGTCTACACATTTCACTTTGCAAAAACAACAGACTGCATACAGGTAGCTGGGCCTGTAATTAATATTTGTTAACAATATTTAATTTAAGATTCAATAAATTAATTAATGAATGTTAATAAATATATAAATTTGGGATGGCTGCTGTGGTCCTCACCTTTCCTTGCAGCACAATTGCTGAATTACAAAGGGCACAGCTCAGTGTGATTGAGTTGTAACATTTAATTGTCTGAGTGGTTCCAGAAAATATCCATACCCCATGCATGCCACCATGGAGGGAATTTACAAAAGATTGACCACCAACCCCCTAGGAACTTCCTATTTTCTTCCATGCAAACTCAGTCTGAAATTTTGTTCTTTCTCTGAGCTTGTGTTGATATCCCCTACCCCAGAATTTCTGATAGTCTGTAGTTTTGTATGGATATCTTCTAGAACTTAACACAGTCTGAGTGTATAAATTTTATTGTGAATGTTTAAACTTTACATGAAAAATGTAATAATTTGATGTTTACAATGTACGTATACATTTGACATTATTCAGATATTGGAAGAACAGGTCTTCCAAGATCTAGCAGTGTCGATAAAATCCAGGTATAAATAACATGGAAATACTTGACAAACTGACAAAACTGAAGGCAACATTGGATGCTACCGTTTACACTGTAAAATATACCCTTGCCTTGCCGAAAAATCAAATCACCCTTGCCGAAATTCATCCTTGTCATGCCATTTATGTTGTAGTGTAAATGGGCCATTTCATCCTTGCTGTGCTGTTTTCAACACAAAAAGGGCCTTGCAAACATGTAGTCTGTTTTTTGAAATAAAGACCGGCAAGGCAACATTGGATGCTACCGTTTACACTGTAAAATATACCCTTGCCGTGCCGAAAAATCAAATCACCCTTGCCAAACCACCCTTGTAGGAGGCAGCATGGCCGAGTGGTCAGAGCGTTGGTCTCGTAATCTGGCGGTCCCAGGTTCGATACCCGCTCTGGCCACTAGCTGAGACTGAATTTGTTCCGATTTCGATTAGTTCAAATTCAGTTTCTCGGCCATGCTTGTAATATAGCCAACTGGTTTGCCTCCTTGCCAGTTGGGATTTTTAAACACTTTATGTTTACCGATTATCAGTGTGTATTTATTTCAGGATTTGAGGACCAGGTTGGAAAAAAGCCTTGCTTTACCTGTTATATCCTCGTTAAAAAAAAACAAAAGAGTTTTTTTTTTTTTTTTTTTTTTTTTTTAATTCATCCTTGCCATGCCATTTATGTTGTAGTGTAAATGGGGTTTTATTGTGTATGTTTACTTACAGGAAAGGCATCAGGAAGATGAATTAGAAGAAAGGGTATCAGTTAAGGAACCTGAGTATGTAACCTTTAACATGTATTTATAATGAATTAGAATTGAATGTGTAATAATCATACCTAATCCATTATTGTATCACAGTGTTCACACAGTTGCACAGTAACAAACCTCCAGAGGACTGGCATTTTCTTTTCTTGACAAGTTACTATATGCAGAACCTCAAATTTGTTAAGAAAATTTAAAGTGTCCAATTATGGTTTTGTCCAAGTTTGTAACTTAGCTCATCCCAATGCTTTTGGAAAATGTATCTAATATATATATGCCACTCTCTTTTCCCACCAATCGGCCACTTAAGATAAATCTTTTCTTTGAAAGCTTTCATTTGTAAAAATTTATTGATCATCTCCAAGATTTCCCTTTATCAAAAAATTTCATTTTTTTACGTATTAATTATATTATGATGCATTGAAACTCTAGACCAGGAACACCTGATTATACAAACCAAGACTTGAAGAGACTTCTTGCGTCTAGATCAGGGCGTGCCATGGTATGTTCAACTAATTTAATCCACTTTTATCAGTTTATTTGTACTTTTGAAAAAAAAAGAACTTCTGCAAATCTCCAAAAGTGGACAGCAAATTAAAACACTGAATAGATCTGTAGAGGCTTATTTAATGTGTTGCACTTCTTTAAGGTGCCTTATTAATATTAATAACTTCTATCCATTTGACATTTGATATGTGTAAGCACTCTTTTACTAGTTACTAGGTATTTCTAGGCCTGATTGGTGTTGCTGTGTACTTGCCGGCCTAAATTGACCTGCTCACCATATGAGTCTCCCATAACTCAGTGCATATGGTTAGGTTTTTATTCAACATTAATATATTTTTTGTCTTTTGATATCTAGTATGAGAAAATACAAGATGAAAAAGAAACTGGTGCTTTACCACCCTTGCTTCAGGTAAAAGCATGAAACAGCTGGATGGATAGATCAGAGTGAATGGATGGATGAATGGTAGAATGGACAGAAGGATGATAAAATAATGAATGAATAGTAGGATAAAAAATAAATGAATTGATGAAATGGGAAATGGACATTAGAATGAATGGATGGATTGACAAATCAATGAATGGATGGATACAATGGTGGGAACAATGTCAGAACATTTGAATGAATACAAACCAATGAATAGACAACATTTACCAAACCAATGAATAGATGACTAATTATTGAAGAATAGACAGAAGAATGGATGGATAAATGAATAGATATTAAGTGATCCTACTAGAACCCTGAGATGGGTCAATATAGCAGCCTGTTCTAGTTATAAAATCTGACTTTGGTCATGGGTTCCTGTTTCATCTTGCCCACAGCTGTATTTATACCAAGTAGCTGTTAGTAATACTATTACCCTGAAGGGTTTTTTCCATTTGTATGCAATCTCTTTTATTTTGTTTTTGCAGGCATTAGCTCATCACAGTGTCAAAAAGCAAGAGAAGAAGCAAGATGAGTTGTATGATGAAGACAAAATGGATGACAAATGTAATGACACAGGATCTGTCATTGGTTCAACAAAAGCCTCCTCTATTGCAGTAGATCCTGGTATTGTTGATGACAGGTAGCTGTCTTGTTCATTATAATCATACTTGTTATAATTTAATTAGTGTACATGACTGTACAGTCAAATGTTCCAATACTTGTAATTAAGCCACATAATACATGAGCCAGCTGAGTTAATCTTCCATTTTGTAATCTTCAATTCATATACTATAAGCCAATGAATGGGAATCTGTAACATAAAAAAGGGGTTCACATTTCTGATGATAATTCAAGCCTTGACCCTTTGTTGGAATGAAAAAGACTAGGAAGGGCCAATAGGCCCTTTGCAGGACCTGGCAATGACACATGTATGTTTACTTATCAAAATATCAACAGTAATGAGAAAATGGTCAACATATTTTAAAAGGGCATCTTTAAATTAGTGCTTTTACCAAGTTTGAGCCTTTTTCAGTATTAATAATAATAATAATTTTATTGTTGGAGAAGATTTATGATTTTTTGAAATATTCATTTGTAGTTTTTTTACAAACTAAGGTTATATGAGTGACTGGCATAGCTTTCAAAACATTCTATCCTTGGACCATTACTAACAATATAAGAACACTCAAACTCTAGAAAAATGCTAAATTTGAAGGTGCTATTTCTAATGCTGTCCATTTTGTCATCAGAGTTGATATTTGTGTGTCTTGTGCCATGTGACCAGGTCCTGCAAAGGGCCAATTAAGGCTCCAAATGTCAGTAATTAGAGCAGTTTTGGTAAGAGTGGGAAACTTACCATGCTATACCGTGACTGTGTTAGTGCCTGTGATGTCTATAATTAAAACATTTAAAATTCCTGCTGTGATTGTGGTATGCACTGTCTATGCCATTTTCCCAGTTTTCTGTTTCTGTTTTTTAATGGATCTTTTCTCTGTTTTTATGAAGTATTACAGAATTCACTGGAGAAGAGGTAAGGAAAAAGGTTCTATTCAGGGTTGGTTCCTAGTGATTTAAAGCTATAAAAGCCTATTAATTAGTGCCAATCAAATATTAAAGTGCCTTTGAATGGTTTTTATTCTTAAGAGTTGATCTTGGTCGATATGCACTTATTGGGCTTTCAGAAACTCAGACTAGAGCTTGTGAGTTAGTTAACTAAATAAATAAATAAATCATCAATCCAGCTTTCTTCTTGCAATTTCTCATTCTCTTCCTATCCACTTTCTAGTACTTCATTTATTTTTTTCCATTTTGCAATAAATTGTTTTTCAATTATCATTTGATTATAAAATTTATTATTCTATTTTCTTTTTACAGCATCCACAACCAGCAGTTGTATCTCTTAGACTTCCTGATAAGGTAAGCAATGTGTTCAGTTTATTACAATCTAAAAATGTCGCTGGAGGTTGTCCATGATGGTGGCTGCTGTGACATCATTTGCAACATAAGGAAGACCTTAGTGCAGTGGCATCTCTAGAAAATGCAAGTTTTGTAAAACATTATCTGCTGTGGAGAGGTGTTCAAATGAGAAGAGCACTAAAAAGGCAAAAAAAGGCAAAGGCTAATGTTTTACTTCGAAATCGCGGGGAGCGGTTGCCCAGTCTCCCGAGCCAAAGGCTCATGTATCAAGCATTCGAAGGTGCGCCCTCTACCCCCTCTATCCATCAGTGCTCCGTTTTAAGGGTATTTAAAGCTAATTAAAGCTACACGGAAAGGAAAGAAGTCGAAACAAGAATGTGAAGACACTGGGGATTGAACTCGGGACCTCTCGCACTGAAGGCTGTGCACTAACCAACTGTGCCGTCCTTACTCCTAGCAAGTCAAAGTCTATTAACTTGTCTGATCATGGCCTTACATGTTTTTCTTCCACATAAAGTCTATGGGAATCATTAAATAAATTAATACAAAAGAGAGAATTGATTGATTCAGTGATAAAAAAGAGCACAGATCAGAATACATCATCATCATCCAATTCCTGAAATATGCCTTTTAGGTAACTGCTATTAATAATTTTTTAAAATTGTTTTCTTTGCAGTCTGTTGTTCGTGCATCAGATGTAAGATTATCCAACAGAGTCAATAAGTCATCTTTGGTCCTTCAAAAGTACCCTACAATTTACAATGATCTTACAGGAGAGGTAATAATAGCATAAGCACTGCAGTGTCTCACATGAGAACATTTAAGTGTCATAATTCTGCTGCAACATTCATTACATGCCATCACTTTTCACCAAAATTATTGTGAGAGCTGCACTATATACTTAGCTAGTTATTCACCTTTTTTTTTTTGTTCTTTAGTTAGTTAGCTTGTTTTGTCATTTTGAGAGCTTATGCTTCACATATACAGTAAAGAACAGGTGACAAAGAGGATCACATGGCTGTCTTTTTAGCACCTAGTATTGTACATGTACATTAATTTGCATTGTACATGAGTGCGATTTTTCAGTCACATTTACTGCAAATGTGAAATGACTCAACTTCACACCAAAATGATAGCACTAGGTGCAAAAGAGCAGACCTTCGTGACCATGTTTCTATCTTCTCTGCGAAATGTTATTTCCCATGTACACAAAGCTTAAGCTTTCTATTATTTCTTTTTCTTTTCTTCTTGTTTCTTTTTTCATTTTGCTCATTTTTTCCTTACTCACTCATTCATTTCTCATTCCACTTCTCTCTCTCTCTCTCTTGCATTCATTTTAGATTAAAATCCATTCATTATTCATTTGTGTATCAGCTAGGAGCCTATTACTATGAGTGTTCAACTTACATATTGACTCTTCATTTGAAGGCTTGTTTTTTATTTCCTATTTATCAACCAAGCTATTTTTGGAAATGCAGTACAGCCAACTGTTACCATGTTGATAAAACGGTGGCCAATCAACATCATTGATACATTTATGTATAAGTGCATATTAACTAGTATTACAATAGAGCTTTGATTGATTGATTGATTGATTGTCAGATTGATTGATTGATTGATTGACTGATTGTCAGATTGATTGATTGACTGATTGTCAGATTGATTGATTGCCAGATTGATTGTCAGATTGATTCATTGATTGAATCAATGATTGATTGATTGATTGATTGTCAGATTGATTGATTTGATTGTCAGATTGATTGATTTGATTGTCAGATTGATTGATTGATTGATGTCAGATTGATTGATTGATTGTCAGAGTGATTGATTGATTGATTGATTGTCAGATTGATTGATTGATTGATTGATTGATTGTCAGATTGATTGTCAGAGAGGGACAAGATAATTCAAAGAGTTATCTCTCTGGTTATTCCAGGAGATATTCATTATGAACAGGAGCCCAGCATACCACCTTGATTTTTTTGCAAAATTCAATTCTAAAAGTAACTTGGTAGAAGAATGCTGCCTCATCAATATAATTAGATACTCCTAGCTAGTAATAGGCTCTTGTGTGTATTCATGTCTTTTTCTGTCATTTATTCTCATTCATTCACTTATCCATTTCTTTTTCCATTCATCCCATCCATGATTTCATTCTTAAATCTGTTACATGTATGTATTTACATAATTTTCATGTTTTGTTTTTCACATTGTAGGAGTATGTAGTCATTCATCGTGTTGTATTCATTGGTACAATCATGTCTGTGAGACCATTTTCATATCATTTCTTCCATTCATTTTCATTTTCTTTCCATTCATTTGTATTGTCATTCTTCCTTTTTCTGTTCATACTTTCATCCATCTTTTTCTTGAATTACAGTGAAACCTGTGTGATGTTGCACTGTGTAGCCTTTAGTGCACCAGCTATGTTGCATTAGAAGTTTGCACAGTGTCATGTACAACTAGATCCAGGGGGAGAGGGGGCTCCTATATATAAGAGGGCAGGGATGCTCGTTGGAAATTTCAAAAAGGACGCCTAAAAGGTACCTGCCTGGGTCTTATCCTGGTGGGAGTGGCAACAATTGACCCCTAAAAGGTACAACAAGCATCCCTGCCCTTTTCTGACTGGGAAGTAGATGTTACAATTAATTGATGGCAACAGTGGTGTGGGTTTTTGGAGGTCATTCAAAATCTTGCAACCTGTTGACCAAACGCTGTTGTGCTAAGAAATTGTAGCTGTGCACCATGTTGCACTTGACCAACTTTTACGGCAACAGTGTTGCACCATAGTTAAAGCCTGGTGTAACATCACCTTAATAGAAGTCTGATCATTTGTAATTAATGGTTGTGTGGGCAAATTTTTATTGGGAACTGTGAAAAGTGATGAAACATAATAGACGAAAATCAGTCAAATTGGAAACTGGTTCTTCCTAGATGATTGAAGTAAATATAAATTCAATGATAAAATTTCTATAGATGAGTATAAAGAACTATAAACTCTCCCTAAAATTCCTCATTTTAAGGTGGCCAGTACCTATTGATTTGTTTGTTGGGCATGAATTTCAATCACATCATTTTACATTAAAATCTTGTCCGATTTCTGAGAAATTTGCAGCCATTTGTCTTCAAGCCTTGAACTTTGTATATTCAATAATTATTTTCCTGCAAATTGGATAACATATTTTGAGATATCAGATGATTTTTAAAAATTTGTAATAAAGACTTCATTAGCAGCCCTGGGCTGGTATATAGAAGTTCCACTGCACTTTTTTTTATTGCTGGTTGACCTATAAGCCAATATGGCATAATATTCTCTAAGTACATGCCTGCACTTTTTATTTTTAGATTGATCCCCCTACTGTTAAATGGTTGGACAGGAATTTGTTTGTTGGTGAAGAGATCAGAGAAGTGTACCAAGAAATTATTAAGACAATGAATACTGATCACCTTCAGGTTTGACAAGGTATATATGCTGCTTTGGGTCTTGCTTACAAATTTTATTATCATTAAATGTATTCACTCCATTTCCCATTATTTTTACATGTATAAATAACTAAGCTCATGATGTTTTTTAGGATCCTTATGTGGAGAGATGTGCTACGGATGTGGATCTGTCTTTATGTAATGCCTCAATGTCACTGCTGAAATCAAGAAGTGAAAGAATAATGAACAACAACTTACATCGTGAAGTACCACCCCCATGGGGCTCTGACACAGCTGATAATTGGCGCAACAAGTAAGACAATTTTTCAGGAATTGTTCTTTACTGTGGTGACTGCTATTACACATAACATATAGACTACTAGTTTGCCACAGCAAATGCATTCTAGGACTGTTAACTTACTAGTTAAATGACACCAAGCAAAAGAACAACAAACTATGACAATTTTTTTGGTGGAACACATGTTTAATTGTCAGAGTTTACAGTTCAGGTACCTTCATACCTCACACAAAAAAATGTTCATATTGAATAGGAGAACTCATGTATGAGTTTTTAGTCAGCCTGACTCTCTGTTATGGTTGGGTGTCCACATTGAATTCATTTCTGTCCTGATTAAAATGTCAAAATATGGATTTGGATTTTGTGATTATACTTAATTCAGTACTTACTACATTTGTGTCATTTTATAGACCTAAATTTGGAGGTTTAGGAAGAGAAGATATCTTACAGGTACTTACCATTACAACTTGCCAATTAGAAGTATCTAGAAAAGCTGTTAAGCTTTCCTATCTCACTTTGCAAAACAAAAACAAAAACAAAAAAAAACAACTTTTGGGGTCCCTGTGAAGGGAATCCAAATACTATGATACAATACAAGCCAGGGTTATCACTAGCTCATACAGGTGCCACATCCTAAATGATTATAGCATTTTATAACATAGCTACAATCTTACGCGCGCTCTGATTGGCCAGAAAGCTATGAGCTATTTACCCATGGGCTGCACTGCGCGCGCTCTATCTTTCAAATTGTTCGTTTTTAAGATGGCGACACATATAACGCACGCTCTGATTGGCTGAAAAATCTATGAACTATTTCCCCATGGGCTGCACGGCTCCGTTTTTAACGTTCTAGGCTCTGTTATAAATCAATTAGACAACAGAAAGCCGCTTGCCCATGGCGTTATAGACGCACTTGAGAAAATATAAAGAACTCTTAACAAACTAGAGTCGCACTCGGCTACGCCTCATGCCACTCTTACGTTTGTTAATCGTTCTTTATATTTTATCTCGTGCGTCTATAACGCCATGGGCACGCGGCTTTCTGTTGTCTAATTGATAATTTTCCTGGAAACATTTTTACAACCTGTGGACAAAAAAGTTGTGCCAGCCACTTCTAATCCACATTCCCTTTGATAAACATCCCAGATGTCATAGATATTCATGGGAAGTGACAGGCTAATGGTGTAAAGACTTTTTTCTTGATTATTTTGAAATACATTTCAGGCCAAGATAGGTAAAGGTGGAGATGGTGGAGCTACTACCAAGTCATATAACTCATGGTTGGCATGGTGGAGATCAACCATTAATTTTGATGACTACTTAAAATATGTCTCTACTCAGGTCAGATTTCTTCGTTTTACTGATTTTTTTCTCTCTTTTGCTGTCATTGACTTACTTACTTCAGGCTTTCTTTCTTATCACTTTCTCTTATTTACACCTTTTTATTGCCCCACCCCCTGTAATTATCATTTTTGATGAAGCTTATCTCCTTATCAACTATCTCTTCTCCCATCTCCTCTCCTCCCATCTCTCCTAACCCCATCTCTTTTCCCTTCTCTCTCCCTTGTCTTTTCTGTTTTTTTTTTTTTTTTGCCTTTCTCTCCTTTCTTCTCCCTTTCCCATCTCATCTTGCCTCTCTTCTCTCTTCATTCTTTCTCTTCATTCTTCCCCTCATCTTTCTTCTCCTTTCCTAACCTCTCCTCCAATCTCTCATCTCCTGTTTCTTCTTCTTCTTCCTTTTCCCCATCTTTCTACTGCCCCTTTCACCATTTCTCACGTTGCCTCTTGTTCAATCTCCTTTCCTCCTCTTTCCTTCCCTCATCAAAAGTGCGCAGCTTCATTCAATTTATATGCTAAAACGTATTGTTTTTATCTTTTCCCCTTTAGGAGAATGACTTTCTTTCCATGCTTTATCACCTGTATGACTCTGAGCCTGACTCAGATGAAGAAGGACAGCTTGATGAAAGTAGACCAGACACTGTACAGCAAGCTATAGGCAGGTGAGAAGACAGGGACATTTGATCAAAAAAGGTTGAGTACTTACGGCAAAACACGTAAGACTTAGTGTCCTACACAACCACGTTTTGGTCATGCAAGGGAGCGCTGCGTGACCAGAACTAAACGTGGCTGCATAGACACAGGACGCTAAAGGTGTGGTACTACGAGCAACAAAATCGTGCAGCTTGTTGTACAACATTGTTGCGTTGCAAGTTGTAGAGCGATGTTGCTCATATTACCGCCCCGCCTGCAACTTGTCACGCCACAAAAATCAATGTTGCAGGTTGTGAAAACTTAGTTGCACAAAGTAGAACCACTTTCTACTTTTTATAACAAGTAGCCGCAACCTGCAACATCGATTTTTGTTGCGTGACAAGTTGCGCGCGGGACGGTAATCCGAGCAACATCGCTCTACAACTTGCAACAAATAAAGTTGCACGATTTTGTTGCTTGTATTACCGTACCTTAAGCTCAGACCAGAGAGCAAACTGAAATCCCCCAAAAAATCACAGACTAAACAAACTGATTCTACATTCAATTGTACTTCCTGTAGAGAACGTGAAAAGGTATTAGAAGAGCTCAAAGCCAAGAAAACAGAGTACAAGTCTGGTTTTTGGAATGTTAATAGCGTTTTATTGGGTGGACTAGGACAGGATCCTGTTCTTGAAGGTCAGTTTTTTCCCTGTCACATAAGCAATAGTTATAAATATTATACAGGGTCCCCCTAAAGGTAAATGTAAAAAAAGGTAAAGGACCTTGTTTAACATCGGTAGTTCCTTTAGCTGAGCTAATCTTCCAGGAAGCCGACGGTGCGCTCATTTTACCCTGATTATACAGTCAACTCTCTCGTAAGCGACGTTTAGTCGTTTATAAACACATTTGCATATATCAGATTTTCAATTTTCTCGCAGTATTTCAATTCAAAATACCAAAGTACATTGCATATTATATATTGTGTATAATGGATTGTAGTTTTGTAGCTAAAGTTAAAATTCTTGCCAGAAAATTGAAAATGTGATATATGCAAATATGTTTATTAATGTGACTAAACGTCTTTTCATCTGGACAACCTTTTTGAGAATGACTGTATGTAGAAAAGTAAAGTTTGAAAAATATTGGAATATTGAAAAAAAATCATGATATTTCGTATTTCTGTGAATAGTCCCTATAGTTACACTAGTATTGTTTGGGCTGCCTGTGGTCTATCCTAACCCCTGCATGCGCATGTTTATATCAATGTTTCTGTAGAAGATGAAATGCTGTCAGCCTTAGCTACAGATCGAAGAACCTGGTCACAAGCCTCTGAAAAAAGTACCTCTTCTGATAAGAGATCATATGTGTCTTCTACAACGAAGGACTCACGTTGTTTGTCAAGTACTCAAACAAAGTCAGAAGTTAGTAAGGTAAATAGATATATTGTAGATAATTCCACGCGTATGTGAAAATCTCACGACGCAGCAGTGTGTAAAGTACTATGTGCTTATTGACTGAGTGGGAGGGCCGGATCGAACAGAAAAATATTTGGCTCGAGGTTATGCCGTACGGACCGAGCGCAGCTCCTCCTCCTCCTCGGCGTCGGCGTCGTCGTCGTCGTCGTAGTAGCGGATTTAGTCATTGTAGGCATAGAGCAGATTTCGTATGAGTGTGAAAATGGCACCGCACGGTCACGACACGGTTACGGCAGGAATTTCGAATGTTTTTATAGACATCACGGCACTGACACGGCCACGGCACGGCGCGGTTCGTTTCACACTCATACGAAATCTGCTCTATGATACAGTGACCGTTAGGGTGCGGAGAGAAATCAAGGATCAGTAGCAGTTACAGTGCTGTTATGGCGATATTCACTCCGTACCATTTTTCCTCTCATGTGGAATCCACATTGCTCTTCACGCTAATTTATAGAACTCTCACTTCTCTATTGAATGGTAATTTTTAAATTGCCGCAGCGACAGCCGTTAAACTTTCAAGAAAGACTTGAACGCTTGTGGACTTTGCTTTGTATGCCTGATACACAAAGACTTGACATGGCCATTAAGTACAGTGGAGATGACCATAAACATAAACTAGGCGATGTGAGTATTGCTATAGAACTGTTAACAGTGTCTGGTTGTGTTTCAGCATTTGTTTGGTGTTGGAATGATGTAACCTGTGTAAAATTGGGATGAACGGGGAGGGCCTGAGTCCTAGTCCTTTCCCCAGACCCCGTTTGATCTCCAGCGTTTGTTTGTGTTGGTGTTAGCCAGCGTAGCTGGCGGTTTAAGGGGATTGGGGAGATGGGAGGGGGACTGGGGAGAGTGGAGGGGGAGGAGGAGGAGGAGGAGGAGAGAAACCTCTCCTCTCACTTTTCATTTCTTCTCCCCCCTCCCCCCTAAACCGCCAGCTACGCAGGCTAGTTAGTGTTGGAGTGAGAAAGTCTGTGTAAAATTAGGATAACTTGCCAATCATCCAAACGCCCATTCCTGTTCATCCCTCCCTCCAAGTGTTTAGACGATCGCCCAAGTGTTTAGACGATCGCCCAAGTGTTTAGACGATCGCCCAAGTGTTTAGACGATCGCCCAAGTGTTTAGACGGAAGTGTATTCTGTTCTCACACTGGATGAACTAATGAACTACTGATTGTAAACGTTAACAGTCCGGTTCATATCGAGTTTGGGTTATATGACTGGCGTGACAAAATGGTGTGTGTAAATAAGATCAAGTTGTCTCTATAATTTCCCTTATTTCTTTGAAATGGAAATGCGCATCCACCACACCTTTCAAGCTGTGAAGCCTATTGTTGCTGACGCAGCGAGCGAGCCTGAAGCGAGCAAGCAAAGAAGGAAATCTAATCTGCAAAACATATAAATATAGGACTCTGAACTGACTTCGATTTTAACCACAGTACTCTTTGATGCGAGACGAAGTACTTCATATATGACCCGATCAATTTGCAACTGTAGAACGATTACCGTACCAGCCATATGAGACATACGTGTCGTACAAAGCTTTGACCACAATGAAATTCGATCCCCTCTGGATAAACTTTGGTAACACGAAGTGCATAGTATCTTCAAATGAGGTCATGCACCAAGTATCAAGCTTTTTTACCACAATGTCGTGTGTATAAAGGCGTTGCCCATTGCCGGATTTCATATCGTGGGAGACTGGGTACGAGACCCTAAATTGTGACAATGGCAACACAACACTCACATGATCAGAACAGGGTCGTAACATGGTATATGGGATCAGGGATTAAGCCCCAAATTATGGCCAGGATCAGGGATCAGAGGCCAGGGATCAAGGATCAAATGGATGGAATCGAGGATCAGGGACATTGGGTCAGGATCAGGGATCAGCTCAGTTTTTTGCACCAAAGATTAGAGATAAAAAATTTCTAAAAATATGGGCTCAGGGATCAAAATTTCCGTAAAATCCCGGGATCAGTGAGACGAAAATATACCATGTTACCAGCCTGATCAGAAAGAGCACATCGAGTCATACAAAATCAATATTGAATGACTTACAGCCGTTCAAAAGTGCTAAAATCTACTTAGAAATGTATGTCTATCCGGACAATTTCCTAGCCAAGTTGTAAAATATTGAGCTACTTCGTTGGACAGAAATGTCATTGTTAACATTCCTGTAGAAGAATACTTATTAGCATGATCAGTAACTGATTGTCACAAAACAGAAAATAAACGTGTATTGCAAAATTACGAGCTGATAATGTTTTGTTTGTAATTTCATGCAAGTTTTCCCTTGGTTCGTTTGGTAAATATTTGTCTTTTTTCTCGCTGAAAATCTCCTTGTCTGCGCTCTTAGTTGCCGTTTCTTGATCGTTTCTTCTTTATTTCTTCAAACTGAACACATTGTAAATAACTGGAACAACATAATCCCACTAATGGAGCAAAGTTAAAAGACAGTTATACGACCTTGAATACAGTAATAACTTTTGAAAGGAACCATAACATTAAGCATTATTAAATAAAAAGGCTCACAATAAAATCTACCGAACATCTGTCGAAAGAAAGAAAACGTTAATGGATTGATGATAAAAGGATGCACGAAATTTCCAATGCAATCAAATGCGAGCAACGAGACTACAGGTAGTATCTATCATGAGCCCCGTTAACGTTTCTTCGACGATGAACGACACAGAGATCAAACAGTGTCCATTAGTGTATCCAGTCACATGGCATCCCTCTTTCACCAATCAAGCTACAAATATATCCACTATCTCTGTTGTTGTAATTCAATCTTTTGACGATGCCATTCAATATATTTCTCAACGCCGTCACTCTCATCATTGTAGCAAAGTTTAAAGCTCTGCAAAAAGAATGCTGTCTTGTACTGGCCCTTCTTGCTGTCACTGATTTTTTCAGTGGCCTGATCTCTCAACCTCTTTTCGTTGCCAAAGAACTGTACCATTTAGTGAACAACGATGTCAATTGCAGTCTAGACAGTGCTTTCTATCTCAGCTTCATGTTCTTGTCCGGTGCATCGTATCATCAGCTAGTATGCCTCACCTTCGAAAGGTACGTTGCCATAACCGATCCTTTTGGATACCCAAACCGTATAACTGTACGTAGACTTGTGTACGTAACTGTAGCCAACTGGATTGTCCATCTCGCAATCATAGTGGCATATGGAATAATATTACCACGTGGAAAATATTTTCTTTACATCATTATTCCGTTTATTCTTTTATTTTGCATTCTGTATTGGTACATCAAGATCTTTGCAGTTATGCGAAACCGTCCGGCGATATCTGCGCAGGGGCAAAATACCAGCCACGGAACATCACGATCAAGAAATCAGCTTTTAAACCATAAATCAACCACAACAGCTCTTCTTGTTAGTTTTGCTTTTTGTTTGAGCTATTTACCGATAACTGTTTCCATCATTCTTGGCCGATTATACTTCGGTCCAAGAATCCGAGGCCCCGCCTTTTTCGCCATCTGTCCATGGATAAGCCTGTCCGTACATCTAAACTCATTTTTCAGCCCAATTATCTATGGACAGCGCACCAGAGAGTTTCGCAGATATTTCCTTCGAATTTTTGGCATCCACATGAGTGATGAGGCTCACCCTAACGCCCGTAGGCCTGGTCCGTTTGTTGTAAATAATGTACCTCCATGCAGGGATTAAGAAAGAACAGTCAACCTCAGTTTCTGTCGCAGAAGAACATCCATCCCAAGAGCAGTATCAAAGCACAAAATGTGGCCAAGTTGGGGATCCCTTATTTCAGCTGTCCATTCTTAATGTGTTACCAGAAAGAAACGATGAACCGATCGATTTAGAAGAGAACCTTGATGAACAAATTAACGAAGAATCTGTTTAGATACTCTGTGATAGGTTGTCAGACTATTGAATAAATGGTCTAATTCTCACGAGCTTCGAACGAGTTAATTAAGTAGCACAACTGAATCTACACTGAGTTGTAAAATGTTGAGCTACCTTGTTGGCCAGAAAAGTCATCGTTAACATTCCCGTAGAAGAATACTTATTAGTAGCATGATCAGTAACTAATTGAAAATAAACGTATATTGCAAAATTAAAAGTCGCTAGCAATCCTGAACGCCACGTACATTTTAGTCTCCTTCGCAGCCGTTATTAGGGTCGGGTTCCCTGTGGTCATTCCTCCCCACCAACGGCATCAGACACCCAAACCGTATAACTGTACGTAGACTTGTGTACGTAACTGTAGCCAACTGGATTGTCCATCTCGCAATCATAGTGGCATATGGAACAATATTATCACGTGAAAAATATTTCCTTTACATCATTATTTCGTTTATTCTTTTATTTTGCATTCTGTATTGGTACATCAAGATCTTTGCAGTTATGGGAAGCCGTCCGGCGATATCTGCGCAGGGGCAAAATACCAGCCACGGAACATCACGATCAAGAAATCAGCTTTTAAACCATAAATCAACCACAACAGCTCTTCTTGTTACTTTTGCTTTTTGTTTGAGCTATTTACCGTTAGGGTTTACCGTCATTTTTGCCCGATTTTACTTCGGTCCAGGAATCCGAGGCCCCGCCTTTTTCGCCATTCATCCATGGATAAGCCTGTCCGTGCATCTAAACTCACTTTACAGTCCTGTTATCTATGGACAACGCATCAGAGAGTTTCGAAGGTATTTCCTTCGATTTTTTGGCAGCCAGAAGAGGAATGAGGCTCACTTCAGCGCCCCTGGTCCGTTTGTTGTTAATAATGTACCTCCACGGATTAAGAAAGAACAGCCAGTCTCAGTTTCTAAAGCAAAAGAACAGCCATCCCAAGAGCAGAGTCAAAGCACAAAATGTAGCGAAGTTGGGGATCCCTTATTTCAGCTGTCCATTCTTAATGTGATACCAGAAAGAAACGATGAACCGATCGATTTAGAAGAGAACCTTGATGAACAATAAAAGTGTGACCAGTAACCAGAAACCGTGGACAGCTGTTTCGGCCTTGTTGGGCCTCATCAGCACGGTGAACTAGATACTGGTCAAAGTTCCCACTAGAAAAATGAATATGGTGCTGGACGTCACCCAGCCATGTGGGATGTTGGTTCACACAGCTCGAAATACTACGAGCATGCTCAGTGAACCGGGCATAAACTAATGCCTCAAGGTGTTTTAGAAACACTGACGAATAAATATAAAAGTGTGACCAGTAACCAGAAACCGTGGACAGCTGTTTCGGCCTTGTTGAACAAATTAACGAAGAATCTGTTTAGGTACTCTGTGATAGATTGTCAGACTATTGAATAAATGGTCTAATTCTCACGAGCTTCGAACGAGTTAATTAAGTAGCACAACTGAATCTATACTGACAAGTTGTAAAATGTTGAGCTACCTTGTTGGCCAGAAAAGTCATTGTTAACATTCCCGTAGAAGAATACTTATTAGCATGATCAGTAACTAATTGTCACAAAACAGAAAATAAACGTGTATTGCAAAATTAAAAGTCGCTAGCAATCCTGAACGCCACGTACATTTTCGAGCTGATAATGATTTGTTTTTAATTTCATGTAAGTTTTCCCCTGGTTCGTTTGGTAAATATTTGTCTTTTTTCTCGCTGGAAATCGCCTTTTCTGCGTTCTTTGTGTATTCCATCAGTTGCCGTTTCTTGATTGTTTCTTCTTAATTTCTTCAAACTGAACACATTGTGAATACTGACTGGAACAATGGAGCAAACATTACACTAAAAGACTATAACGTGGAATACAGCTTATAACTTTTGAAAGGAACCTTAAAGTGGGACGACGATGAAATCTTGACCGTTTGAAAGACGATTTTTCGGATTAAAAATCAAAATATTAGTTGAGTAAAATAGAAATCCAATGTTAAAAAAAAAATTGGGAAAAAATTATATACCTAAAATTTTGAGTTGAATTGTCTCTAAATGCCGTCCGCCATTAATCCATCTGGCTCTTTGAAAGGTCAAATTGATGAAAAGTGAAAACTGATTATTTTTTATCAGAAGGTGAATATAGCTGAATAACTTACTACTCTCCGCCAAAAAAATGCATTTTAAGCACATTATCACGGAGAAATTTGTGTTTAAAACCTAAGAGAACAATAGCGTTGAGTAACTGAAGTCATATGACGTCAGTTACTCAAAATTTAGATGCTAAAATACTTAACAATTTCTACCCGTCTCCTCTAAATAAGGAGAAAATGTTGCTTCATGGTGATAGTTGGGGCCATAATTATCGGTGTGACTGAGTTTCAAGTCATTTTCATTCGTTATAAATTTTCATCCAAGTGCTCCTTTGAATAATGGCGGCTGATAAAAGCAAAAGAAAATAGCTCCTTTTGAGGATGTTCTTTTTATCGTACGACAAAATCGCTTTGACATGTTAATATGAATGCTATAAGGATGTCAACAAATATAAAAATAATAAGGGCGCTAATTTAATTTCATCGTCGTCCCACTTTAACATTAAGCATTATTAAATACAAAGGTTCACAATAAAATCTACCAAACATCTGTCAAAAGAAGGAAAACGTTAATGAATTGGCGATAAAGGATGCACGAAATTTCAATTCCAATGCAATCGAATGCGAGCAAAGCGACTGAAGGTGTCAACTGTCATGAGTCCCGTTAACGCTACTTCGACGGTGAACGACACAGAGATCAAACAGTGTCCGTTAGTGTATCCAATCACATGGCATCCCTCTTTCACCAACCAAGCTACAAATATATCCACTATCTTTGTTGTTGCCCTTCACATTTTGATGATGCCATTCATCATATTTCTCAACGCCGTCACTCTCATCATGGTAGCAAAGTTTGAAGCTCTGCAAAAAGAACGCTGCCTTGTACTGGCCCTTCTTGCTGTCACTGATTTTTTCAGTGGCCTGATCTCTCAACCTCTTTTCGTTGCCAAAGAACTGTACCATTTAGTGAACAACGATGTCAATTGCAGTCTAGACAGTGCTTTCCATCTCAGCTTCATGCTCTTGTCCGGCGCATCGTATTTTCAGCTAGTATTCATCACCTTCGAAAGGTACGTTGCCATAACCGATCCTTTTGGATACCCAAACCGTATAACTGTACGTAGACTTGTGTACGTAACTGTAGCCAACTGGATTGTCCATCTCGCAATCATAGTGGCATATGGAATAATATTACCACGTGGAAAATATTTTCTTTACATCATTATTCCGTTTATTCTTTTATTTTGCATTCTGTATTGGTACATCAAGATCTTTGCAGTTATGGGAAGCCGTCCGGCGATATCTGCGCAGGGGCAAAATACCAGCCACGGAACATCACGATCAAGAAATCAGCTTTTAAACCATAAATCAACCACAACAGCTCTTCTTGTTAGTTTTGCTTTTTGTTTGAGCTATTTACCGATAACTGTTTCCATCATTCTTGGCCGATTTTACTTCGGTCCAGGAATCCGAAGCCCCGCCTTTTTCGCCATCCGTCCATGGATAAGCCTGTCCGTACATCTAAACTCACTTTACAGTCCTGTTATCTATGGACAACGCACCAGAGAGTTTCGCAGATATTTCCTTCGAATTTTTTGGCATCCACATGAGTGATGAGGCTCACCCTAACGCCCGTAGGCCTGGTCCGTTTGTTGTAATTAAGAAAGAACAGTCAACCTCAGTTTCTGTCGCAGAAGAACATCCATCCCAAGAGCAGTATCAAAGCACAAAATGTGGCCAAGTTGGGGATCCCTTATTTCAGCTGTCCATTCTTAATGTGTTACCAGAAAGAAACGATGAACCGATCGATTTAGAAGAGAACCTTGATGAACAAATTAACGAAGAATCTGTTTAGATACTCTGTGATAGATTGTCAGACTATTGAGTAGATGGTCTAATTTTCACGAGCTTTGAACGAGTTAATTAAGTAGCACAACTGAATCTATACTGACAAGTTGTAAAATATTGAGCTACTTCGTTGGACAGAAATGTCATTGTTAACATTCCCGTAGAAGAATACTTATTAGCATGATCAGTAACTAATTGCCACAAAACAGAAAATAAACGTGTATTGCAAAATTAAAAGTCGCTAGCAATCCTGAACGCCACGTACATTTTCGAGCTGATAATGATTTGTTTTTAATTTCGTGCAAGTTTTCCCTTGGTTCATTTGGCAAATATTTCTCTCTTTTTTTCTTGCTGAAAATCTCCTTGTCTGCGCTCTCAGTTGCCGTTTCTTGATTGTTTCTTCATAATTTCTTCAAACTGACACATTGTGAATAACTGGAACAACATAATCCCGCTAATGGAGCAAATATTACAAAACACGCCGATAACGTGGAATGCAGCTTAATTTTGAAAGGAACCTTAACTTTAAGCTTATCGAGGAAAAAGTTCACAATAAAATTTACCAAACATCTGTCGGAAGAAAGAAAACGTTAATGGATAGACTTGTGTGCGTAACTGTAGCAAACTGGACTGTCCGTTTCGCAATCACTTGGCATTTGGTAATCGCGTGAAAAATATTTCCTTTACGTTGTTGTTCTGTTTATTCTTGCGTTCTTTATTGGTACATCAAGATCTTTGCAGTTATCCGAAACCGTTCGGCGATATCTGCGCGAGCGCAAAATGCCAGCCGCGGAACATCACGATCAAGAAATCAGCTTTTAAATCATAAATCAACCACAACAGCTCTTCTTGTTACTTTTGATTTTTGTTTGAGCTATTTACCGTTAGGGTTTACCATCATTCTTGGCCGATTTTACTTCGGTCCAGGAATCCGAGGCCCAGCCTTTTTCGCCATCCGTCCATGGATAAGCCTGTCCGTGCATCTAAACTCACTTTACAGTCCTGTTATCTATGGACAGCGCACCAGAGAGTTTCGCAGGTATTTCCTTTGATTTTTTGGTATACAGAAGACTGAGGAATGAGGCTCACTGCAACGCTGCTGGTCCGTTTGTTGTAAATAATGTACCTCCACAGATTAAGAAAGAACAGCCAGCCCGAGTTTGTGTCGCAGAAGAACATTCATCGCAAGAGCATAGTCAAAGCATAAAGTGTGGCCAAGTTGGGGATCCCTTATTTCAGCTGGCCATTCTTAATGTGTTACCAGAAAGAAACGATGAACCGATCGATTTAGAAGAGAACCTTGATGAACAAAACGAAGAATCTGTTTCTCAGTGATAGATTGTCGGACAATCCTGTGCTGTAATAGTCTCCCTCGCATCCATGTTCAGTTAGCCGCGTGACGAGGCTAAACACGGCTGCAAGGGAGACTAGTGCTCTAATTCTTCATATAAATTTGAGTAAGACTTTATCTTGGATTGTTTGTTTGTTTTATTTAACCATTTTAGGTATATATACATATTCTAGTTTAGTAGTATACATATTTTATCTGCTAAAGTGGCTAGGAGATCTGAGAAAAGCCGGGGGCTTATCAAGATTATCCAATAAATCACCTCGTTACAAAGATATTTTTAAAGATGCCACGGTATGGTTTTCTTAAAATGTTTCATACAGTAGCAACGATAATTTTGTTTTACATTATTTTGTGTAGTATTTTTACAATTGTAAAGTTTTAAGATATGTATATAATCATGATATATCAGATTTTTCGTTTTTCTAGTAGTTAGTGATCAGATCTGAGATCTTTTGATCTTTGATCAAGCCATCCTCACTAGCATTATATGTCCGGCTTTATACAAAGAATGAGCTTTTATCATGTAATTCCAAAAGTCACAGTACAGAAATATAATTACCATAACTGGAAAGAGGACGTCAAAATTAGTAAAACTGTGAAGTCTGAATGAAATAACTGGCAAACTTCACTGTCTTGCTAATTTTAACATTCTCTTTCCAGCTATGGTAATTCTTTTTCTGTTTTACGAATTTAAAGAGAGTATGTACATATGTAGTGTGTATGAGTCCACAATAAAGGACACCGTCGTCAGTCCGGTTCATAACCAGTTTTGGTTATATGACTGGTGTGACAAAATGGTGTGTGTAAATAAGATCAAGTTGTCTCTATAATTTCCCTTATTTCTTTGAAATGGCAATGCATATCCCCCGGGGGGGGGGACTCCATTGTAAAAGGATCGGGTATGCTTGTCGGAAATTTTCAAAACTTCCGCTAAAAGATACCGGAGGTCTTTTATAAAGGGCGTGGCTCGACGATTTTTAACCCCTAAGAGATACCAGCGATTACATGTTAATAGTGAACATTATTATTATGAATATATAATTGGATGGTCGACACACTTTTGTTGGGCAATTTTCTTCCATTTGAGAACAAGATAATAAGCACGTGGGCCAAAATTTGCAATTTTATATTGCCGTGATTCGTAGCCTGCGCTGCCTGCTCTCAAGGGAAGGGAAGGGGAGGGAGGGAAAAGGGGAAGGATGCCTATTCATGATATGTGCGACGCGCAGAAAAAGAAAAACAGTGTAATTGTTCGATTACACTTTCGGCCTTTTAATAATGACAAAATTCATGCAAAAAAATCTCGGGAATGAAATAGCAGTATTTATTTTTGTATGAAAAGTAAAAATAACTACTGTGATTTGCGAATTAGCTTAATTATTATTCCGTGATCCGTGAAATTGCGAAAAAATGGTTCGTGATTCGTGATCGGTACCTCCTCTTCACCACCCTGACTCTTATGTGTATTCTAATTTGCCGGATAGACAAGTTGACAGAGGTAGAGAGTTTTATAGGCTCAGATTTCAGCCGTCAGGGATTCGTGCGCCCGCGATACTCATGCCCGGGGATGAGTATCGCGGGCGCACGAATCCCTGACGGTTGAAATCTAAGCCTAAGAGTTTTACAGAACTGAGGTTATTGCAAAATTATATAATAATTGGTAGTTACGCGCGCTCTGATTGGTCGAACAACCATGTGTGATTAGAGTACACACACATAGATGGCGTCATCGAATCTTACACGCGCTCTGATTGGTTGGAATGTTTCGATAAATATTATATAAAACAGATAGATTCCATTTTTCCGTGCGTCTGTACTCTAATCGATGCACAGAAGACGTCAAAATGTGGTGAGAACAACAGTCACGCCACTCGACTTCGTCTCGTGGCGTACTTTTTTGTTCTCACCACATTTTGACGTCATCTGTGCATCGATTAGAGTACAGACGCACGGAAAAATGGAATCTATTTGTTAAATATGTTTGAATATAACTGCATAAATTGAATATCATAAGTTTGGTGTTCGTCAGTGATTAAAGTTGACAGTTGTTATAGCAACCACATTTCCTCAACTCTGATTGGCCAAAGTAGTATTTACAAAATATCCTCAAAACCGAATATGAACCAGACTGGTTAATTGACAACCACATCCGTTAACTAATGCTCTATTTTCCACTAGGCTCTCAATGCATGGGAAGCTGCCACAGCGGTCATCATTGACCGAGAGAGCCTGTTAACAAGACTAGAGGATTTTGAAAGAAAAGCATCGGATCCAAATCGCTTTTTCGAGAGAGGTAGCTATTTTCCATTAACAGTCACAGTTGCGGTATCGCTTTGAATTATGGGACTGTGTTAAGAGACAAGGGTTTTAAGATTTCATTTATCAAAATGACAAAGTTCAAAGTATGCGACAAAAATTATTGAAATATATAGCTATTTGCACAAACATTGACCCTTTCAAAATCATCGAACCTTGAAGCTGAGACCGAAATGACTCCTGGGTACACTAGTAATATATGGATTTTCATTTGTTTTATCTATGAATGCGCAAAATAAACGCATCTAGAATACCAAGTCCTTGTCTCAGTCACTGTTTTAAAACGTCCAGTGTACGCGCTCTTCCTTCAACATGATCTTATCAGCAGATTTCCCAGTGTTCATTTCAGTCTCAGCTTCTGTGCTTTGAAAGCGTCAATGTTTGCACAATTAGCTATATAGAAAAGTGAGATTAAGAGTCAAATGGCGTGTTCTAAGAATATAAGATTTCTTGCAGAGAAAAGACTGTTTTTAATACGCATTTCTAAGTTGAAATATGAAATTTTGAAACAAGCCTCTCTCCAATATACGCCCCACTTTCGAACTCAACTGTTCAAAGTCCATTTGAATAAGTAATGTGAGTCCCTGGATATTGCATATCAACTGAGACAACATGCTGTACTCCCTTCAGTTCATTGGAGTCGCGACGAAGAACGGTTGGCGACCCACCCACTCTAGCGAGTAAGTCGGGTTCAAAGTTGTCCCAATTACCCTTAGTTGGTACTTCGCCTGGCTTTGGTTGGTTCCAGGCCAGAGCTATTCTCCATACCTCATTATCATACTCATGAATAACAATACACAGGGAAGAATATTACACAATTTATAAACGCCCAGGGCGTCTAATGGAATAATTACGGTACTGTAAATTATGTATATAGGGAGTATTCTTATATTACTCTAATGATTAATTCTTTTTGATGTTATGCCAGGTGAGGCCAGCACTTCGTTGTCAAGGATACGGGAATCCAAAATACGAGATTCGTTCGACAAGGTTTGGCAACAGTCTTCCTTTTTCTCGGTTATTTCTTGAGTGCGCGCAGAATGGACAGGGTTCGCTAAAGTCACGGGATTTGAAATTTGCTTTTCTGTTCTGGCTAGTAAAGTCATGGAAGTTTTGATTTTCGCCAAAAATCACAGGGAACCCGGCTTTATTTAGCTCTTCTTTAGATAAATATTTCTATACTTTATCGAAACGCTAATATTGGGATTCCTGTGTTATGAGATCATTGAGTATCGTGTAACATAGAGATGTAACCTGATAATCGGGCGTTCTTTGAAACAGTAACTTGATAAGGGGATTATATTTGAATCAGTAATGCACTCAGTCTAGTAACCGTCAAAAATAGAGCTTCTCTTCTTCTGTTGGTTACTAGAGAATGCGTTACTAGAGAATGCGTTACTAGAGAATGCGTTACAAAATCCCGTATCGGTTTACATACTAGCAGTTCCAAACGGTTTTATATTACACGCTCATGTAATTGGCTGTAATAGGATGCTTACCGGATGTTGATCGTACAGTTGACGATCTCATACCACAGGAATCCCAATATTAGCGTTTATCAAAAGAAGAACTAGATAAAGCCGGGTTCCCTGTGCAAAAATAAGGTTAGAAATGACATTTTGAATTTTTTTGCCGAGCACAAAAATCTTCGGCCTGTCATTGCGAGAGTCGTGTGAAGCTACTACCAATTTTGAAATCATGAAATTGGATCATGAAAAATGCTTTTTGATTTTGTTCTGTTTCCAGTTTTGTCAAAACTCTGGTGATTTACGCGCGCGTTTCAGAAATAAATGACAGTATTTTCCCCTGTTTGTGGTCATGGAATGATGGAATAATTAGTGGTTATTTGATGGTTTTCTATGGAATACGGGTGAATATTTCACGAGAAATTTATGTTATTAGTATACAACGAGCCTTTAGGCGAGTTGTATACAAAATAACATAAATTTCGAGTGAAATGTTCACCAGTATTCCATTAAAAAAACATCAAATAACCATATTATCCTATAACTAGTACACATTTTAGTCAAAAATTACGCTTTTCTAAAGAGATCATGACGCCAACATTTTTATTGGAAAAATCCTCTGTCAAACATTTTCGTGCGTTTGTTTTTTTCCCCAACCCATCTTAGCGAAGCCGTTTTATTTTTTCTCTTTGCTTGACTGAGCACTTCTCGATGAGCTTTGGGTAGTTTTTAACTCTCAAATATCATTCGGCCAGTGGAGTTTCTGTAAGACGTTAGAGATTTGGTTTGCGAATTTCCAGTAGAAATGCAGTACGGAGCTTGTGAAATAAAGTCCAAAACCTTCTTAGTGTCCACCTCAGTCTTCTTTTGTGTTCTTGGGTTCTTTTGTGCCTCTATAATGATCAATATTTTCTTCTGAGAGAGAAGAAATCGCATTTGAAGTAGTTGAACTCGATCGAAACTCGACGATGCAAACGCGCCGGCGGTTTCCCGCTCGTTTCTCAGCTAATTATATATTCAAAAAATATTGAATTTCATTGGCTAAATTCAAATTTTGAGCAATCTAATTGGCTAATACATTTTATGAAATACCGCTCTGTATTCATAGCAAATCCATGAAATACCGCTCTGTATTCATAGAAAATGCTTAGCTCTGATTGGCTAATGTGTAATAGTTATAGGATAATGGAATAAACTTCTTCTGGCTATTAATTAAAGCAAAACTAATTAATGATCATCACTGACTAGGGATAATTTACATGACCGGTTTTCTTCCCTGGTATAGTTCGTCACGTTTTACACTACCATATCAAGAAATGTCTTATAAAAATGTGCTTCCATATAAGGAAATTTGTACTTACCATATTTGGAATAAATTTTCATCGCGAAAAAAAAGCGATTTTATCCAAATTTACAGCCATTTGAGTGAAAACATGCTAACCAAGTCAGCCATCTTGATTTTGGCCGAAAAAGGACTAGAACAGTGTAGAAACAGGGACCCGCGGTTTGTTTACCACAGGAAGCCCGAAAACAGCACCGATATGTTTAAGTGTGTTTACACGTTTACTTGGAGACAGGCAAAAACATTCATTTTTAGCTTGACTTTAGGCTCTCAGGGTAGAGGAAAAGGAAGTGAACCCGTAGGCAGGCTAATTCATTTACGTTTACTTGAGTCTTTTCTACTCAAGTAGAAAAACGTGGACTGAAATTCGTCCCGTGACGAACTCGCTGAACCCGCGGGACGAAATCACCTATATAAACGCACCCCAAGGGACTGTTTATATGAAGGTAGTTGTCCCTGGTAGCCAGGATAACTCTTGTTTTCTTTTCCTTGAGGGACACAAAACAGAGTCATCCCGGGTACCAGGGACAACTCACCATTATATAAACAGCCCCTAAGGATCTGAGTTGTCCCTGATAGGTTTTCTTTTACCTGGGTACACTAAAAACAAAAGAGTTATCCCGGCTACCAGGGACAACTTGCCTTTATATAAACAGCCCCTAAGGATCTGAGTTGTCCCTGATAGGTTTTCTTTTACCTGGGTACACTAAAAACAAAAGAGTTATCCCGGCTACCGGAGACAACTCGCCTTTATATAAACAGCCCCTAAGGATCTGAGTTGTCCCTGATAGGTTTTCTTTTACCTGAGTACACTAAAAACAAAAGAGTTATCCCGGCTACCGGAGACAACTCGCCTTTATATAAACAGCCCCTAAGGATCTGAGTTGTCCCTGATAGGTTTTCATTTACCTGGGTACACTAAAAACAAAAGAGTTATCCCGGCTACCGGGGACAACTCGCCTTTATATAAACAGCCCCTAAGGATCTGAGTTGTCCCTGATAGGTTTTCTTTTACCTGGGTACACTAAAAACAAAAGAGTTATCCCGGCTACCGGGGACAACTCGCCTTTATATAAACAGCCCCTAAGGATCTGAGTTGTCCCTGATAGGTTTTCTTTTACCTGGGTACACTAAAAACAAAAGAGTTATCCCGGCTACCGGGGACAACTCGCCTTTATATAAACAGCCCCTAAGGATCTGAGTTGTCCCTGATAGGTTTTCTTTTACCTGGGTACACTAAAAACAAAAGAGTTATCCCGGCTACCGGGGACAACTCGCCTTTATATAAACAGCCCCTAAGGATCTGAGTTGTCCCTGATAGGTTTTCTTTTACCTGGGTACACTAAAAACAAAAGAGTTATCCCGGCTACCGGGGACAACTCGCCTTTATATAAACAGCCCCTAAGGATCTGAGTTGTCCCTGGTAGGTTTTCTTTTACCTGGGTACACTAAAAACAAAAGAGTTATCCCGGCTACCGGGGACAACTCGCCTTTATATAAACAGCCCCTAAGGATCTGAGTTGTCCCTGATAGGTTTTCTTTTACCTGGGTACACTAAAAACAAAAGAGTTATCCCGGCTACCGGAGACAACTCGCCTTTATATAAACAGCCCCTAAGGATCTGAGTTGTCCCTGGTAGGTTTTCTTTTACCTGGGTACACTAAAAACAAAAGAGTTATCCCGGCTACCGGAGACAACTCGACTTTATATAAACAGCCCCTAAGGATCTGAGTTGTCCCTGATAGTTTTTTTCCCTTGGTATATTAAAAACGAAAGTTGTTCGGCTGCCTAGGACAATTTGCCTTGATGTAAACAGCCCTTAATGTAAGCTTATTTTGTTTTGTTTTCAGCAATTGTCTGAGTTAGACCGTGAAGTCAAGCGTACTGTCACATTTGTAAAGAAACAATTCGGGGATGAAGTAACATTCCAGGTAATGATATCAACACACTGCAAAAACGCGCATGTAAATTTACTCAAAAACTTGAGTAAATCTGTGCATCCACAGTGACTCACTTATCCGAGTAAATTTTCCCAGTTATTTGAGTAACTGAGAACCCTTTACTCAAAGAACTGAGTAACTGCGTACGCTTTACTCAAATAACTGAGTAAATTTACTCGGATAAGTGAGTTACTGTGGATGCACCGATTTACTCAAGTTTTTAAGTAAATTTACTCGCGCGTTTTTGCAGTGCATCTCTTTCGGTTATTATTTTCTTGAAAGAAAGGGGATAATAAGAATACATACGTACATCGTACGAGGCTATGGTGGGCCTATTTCTATGATGAAATAAATCCCTTAGCACGAAAGGCACATTAAAATATACAAGACTCACAATTTTTTATCTAATTCAGTAGCCTTTCAAAGATTCATGAAATTACAAGGGAATGTATTGTTGGAGGGGCACTGTGTCCTTTCAAACCATACATTTCTTCTTTAATTTTTGTCCATTTAAATGGCTGCCACACAATCAATATTCCTCGGAATACAATGCAAATCAGCTATTTTGTATACACCTGTCTCAAAAAAGATTGTCGTACGAGAGGTTTCAAGCCTACGCGACTAGACCGAAAAGGAGTATGGGTAGTTGCAAATCTTCAATTTCATTTTGGCTTTGGTCTTGATTTTGGCATCGGCAAATAAAGTTGTCTTTAATGTATTAGGTCATGAAAAGCTGAAGTTGAGTTATTGGTTGAATATTTATATGGTTTTATAACTTTAGTAATATTTACCCATGCTTCCTTTCGGGTGAGTCGCGTACGCTTTCGCCGACAATATTGATTGAAATAGGTATATACTTAATTGCACAAACATTAATCCTTCAAATCACAGATGCTGAGACTGACATGAAGATTGGGAAATTTGTTGATTTTATGATTTTAAAGAAGCGCGTGGACGTGGAAGTTTCAAACTAACGATTGAGGGAAATGTTTGGTATTCCAAACTCGATTATGAAGTGAATTCACAGATAAAACATATGAAAATCCATATATAAATAGTGTACCCAGGAATCATATCGGTCTCAGCTTCTAGGTTCGATGATTTTAAAAGGGTCAATGTTTGTGTAAATAGGTATATATTGATGTACTCTTTCATCTGAACACCAGTGCAGCCATAGAAATTAGAAGTAAAGTAAAGCACCTGCAAACTTTGGCAGGAAGTTGATGGCTCCATCTCTTTTCTATTCCTGTAGTTTGCTCATTAAGGTAGTTCCGGAGCCTCAGATTTCATCAATGAATTTCCTTTAAAATCCTGTCATTTAGAGATAATTGTTTGGCAATTCAAAAACCGAGAAAAAATAAGGTGGTCGCCATATTGGTTGATGAGCTTTAAGATGTCGTAAAAGGTGGTGTTTTAAATGATTCGCGGCGATTTTTCTCGAAATGCACGTAATCGTTATGGCCTGAAGAATGCGAACAAAATTTTTCCTAGAAAAAGTCTAGACCGTGTCAGAAGATAGATCTGAGGTTTATCTAGCAATTTTAATCGTACGTACTGTTTGGTGAGTTGCAAATGTGATTCTAAGGGCCGATTCTAGAAGCAAGTTCCTCCCCAATTACGCGCCCCGAAATGTGTACGGAGTTGTAAACATGTGGAAAATTTACGACAATCTATTCAATGAAGTTGTATTTTTGTTTTTTAAATCGAAAAAGTGATAAGTATTGTCTTGAATAAAAAAAAACAGGGGTCACCGCATTATTTCAAGAGTTGGAGAAGCACAAAAGAGAAAACACTCCAAAAACGAACACCAAATATCACCATTTTAGCGATTTTCTCACCGACTGTTCGATAAGATTAATTAAATTCAAAAGTTCGAGGTTAAATTAATTAAACTGTTTCCGGTATTTGGATGATAAAATATATTTTTTCTCCTCTAAAGTTTTGTCTAGTACATAGCCCGGAACGCGCTGCATTCTGATTGGCTGTCGTCCGACCTTGCACAATTGAACACCATTGGTCAATTTCTTTGTCTTCCCGTGTCAATATGGCGGACCAAGATGGCGGCCGAAGAAGACAAAGAAAACGCAGAAAATCAATTTTCTTGCTTCGAAAATGCAAACATTTGTCAAGACGAAACTTGCAATGGAGTAATGAAGCATTGCCACTGCAACATATGCTTCTTCAAAACTCAGAATGTATGTATAGTGGAAATTTGACGGTTTTTGACGCGAGAGTACCAGCTTTTTTGCCTATTTTGTGGAAAACAAAACTGCAAGAACCAAAACGAAAATGCCAACAAAAACTCCTCGAGGAAAGTTCTGGTCAGTGTTTGATATTTTGCGCAGTCGGTCGCTAAATGATTTTGTTGTTTAATCTGTAGAGGCTCTTGTATAGCGTTTTTAAAACTGTTTTGAATCATTTTTTATTTCCTCGAAAAATTTCTGAAACTGATAAACTTGAACAATGCAATCACAATGCACATTACGGAAAACGTAAAAACACAATAATTCAACATGATTGTGACAGGGCTGTTACTAACCCCCTCATAGACCCAAAAAATTCAAATCAACATGAATGTAATAGAATTTTTCTTGACCATTTGGATCGGTACTCCACGAAATTTTTCTTGTGTATAAGTAGATAAACATTTCATAATTTTGTTGCTGTTTAAGTGTGTGAAAGCTTAGAGTAAGAGTAGCTTAGATGTGCTACCATTTCCCTTATAATAATTTAAAGATATCCATAACATACACACACAGACATATAGTAACAGGGTGAACATTTCCTACACTTTCCTACACTTAAAAAGATAAAGGTATTTACAAATAAATTTACAAGAGGGGGCATGCAACATTGGTTTCAAAAAAGATATTTAAAAAAGTCAAAGCTGTCAATGAGACAACTCATGGATACTGCACAAAACCAATGAGTAAAGCAAAAGTCAATTAAAAAGGCATACAGTAACTCTAGGACCAGCACCTGGCCTTACCTTACTTTCAGGACAAGCTCTTGGTGCCTGCCAGCCTCAGAGAGGTGTCCACACTAGCTAGTTTCATTTCAGACAATATTGGACCATCTAAAAGGAAGTGCTCAAAGCAGGTTGGAGGATTTGTGTAATAATAGGCTATTCAGTTACACATTTTTTTATGCCATAAGAAAGTGATAGCAATAACTCACATAACAACATAATAATCCTTTGGAGTATGAGTGAGTCAAAAAGGTATTCAAAAAATGGTATTCAAATTTCCAAAAGGGAAGGGATGTGTCCCCTTTGCCCTAACCTAAATCCATCCCTGTTTTCTGTGAAAGAGCAATACCATTATGCAAAAGTTAATTGAAGGATAGGGATAAGAGGGAATACATGCAAAGACGTGTGTGGACATGCACATAAACAGCATGTGCAGTTTAAAACTAGCCCATGATAAAAGGATATTGGTCAATATTTTACTGAGTGTTCTATTTAAGGGGAACCCAAAAAGTCAGTTGTAAACCTTTAAGAAATTGAAGGGTTCCCTGTGAAAATGACCTGAGTGACTTTTTGATGGATGTCCTGAGATTAATTTTTCCAGAATAGGAAAGTTAATTATACCATTGAAAAAATATCATCAATAAAGTCACTTAGGCCATTTTCAAATGAAACCCTTCATGAAAATCCTTTCAGGTCTCAAAACAATTATTATGAAAATGGAATTGCTGCTTTGCAGTAAAGCAAACGGAATGAATGACTGTACCAAGGAATATCTGCATTGATTAGTATTACAACCCTTTATCTATATTAATATGCACATAAATTTTGTGTGCATATGGTGCACATTATTTTCTTGTTTGTAGGGTAATAGCCATCTTAAAGTTCACATATCTTCATGTAAAAAGACTGTGAAGGAAGGAAATAATGAGTTTAATATATGCATGCACAAAAGACATTTTCAAGAACAAACCTATCAGATAACCATGAGATTCAATACACACATTCTTGTTTGAAGAGTGCAATATACCCAAGGTTTGCAGCTTGGTCAAAAAATACCTTTTTATACTTTCTTTCAATTGATATATTATCTCATTGCTATATTCTAACAATTTCATATACTGGCCACTTCTTATCGAAAGTGAAGTGCTGCAAGCGATACTTTTGTCAGTTGTCTCGCCATCTTAAATTCTCTATTTTAACATGCATTGCTGGTACTTGGAAGGGGGCTGGTAAGGAAAGGGAACAATATTGGCTTTCCTCTATCCCATTTTCCCCCAAAGCATAATGAGCTCCTGTCTATACCAGAATCCTTTTCAAAGCCCTTTCATGTACAAATAGTTTAAATTCCTACAAGAACACAAACAATAGTTTTAATTAGTGAGCTACTTGAAAAGGATTCTGTTATAGAGAGATGGTAATATGTAATCACACCTGGGGCTTATTCCCTTCCCATTTTCATCTATTTTATGATGTTCTGATTAAATGAGAGAATATTTTGTGAAAAGCAAAGGAGTTTTACTCAAAAATCCACTGGCACAAAATTTGGTGAAGCAACAAGATATTTGACTGTTTTGATAAGAAATCTGGAAGCAACATTTGCTAATTGTTTTTGAAAGCAATGTTCTGAAGGGATAGCATTTGTGTTAATGTAAAGTATGTAAAATTTTTGTAGCAAAAATAGAAAACATCTTAAATATCTATCTATTAGAATAATAGAAGTACATGTGATAAAATGATGTATACAACAGTTCATGAACGCAAGAGTGTTCAAGATTTTACACAACAATAAAGAAACACGCTCATCTGAAAAGAAGAGAAATGAAGCCAGCTGTTTAACTTGTAATCTATACATGATTCTTTTCACCATGTACTGATGGGAATATTATGATTCTATTAGTATAGGAAATCGCACGATCTTGAGTACAATTCGGAATTAATAGGAACGAGTAATGTTTTGAAAGTTCTCAAAATAGGACGAGCCTTTAGGCGAGTCCTATTTGAGAGTTTTCAAAACATTACGAGTAACTATTAATTCTGAATTGTACGAGAAGATCGTGCGATTTTTTATTTATAATACACTATCGTTGCCATAGCGACTTAATAGGTACTCTACAGAGTACAATTAACGATATAATTGTACTCCTCTCGTCCAATCAGAATCGAGTAATTTTGTATAGTGTATTATAAATAAAATAAATGCCAAAATTTGTAAAGTAAAGTACCCTGATCCTCTAGTTGCAATCGCATCTATGATTGGGTCGAGGAATGCTAATGACAAAAAAATATTAATTTAGCCTATCAATACAAATCCACAAGTGCAACCTTTATTTAAACGAGTGAAATTTATACGGAAATCGTCTTTGAAACTGAATCAGTCATCAAAAATGACTTGCATTTCTAACTTTTTTATCTGAAAGACTTACGTACACATGAAAGCTATTAAAGCTCATTTTTTCGTCCATTTTTGAACTGCAGTGTGCAAAATTCGTCAGGTAGTCTTCACAAGTGTCTGCTCGATCGTCACACTCCCATCTAGTTTCAGTGTACACACCTTGGATTAATATTATCAACGCTAACTGTTTGAAAAGAGCGAACTAGACGTCCTTCCCGCATTGAGCAAAACGTCCGCCATATTGACACGGGGATACATAGTTCCCAGTCCCGACCGAGCCATGGTGTGCAAGAGAGTCACGTGACAGGGCTATGTACTAGTCAAAGTTAGAGTCTCTACGTTTTCAATCGTTCGCTTACTAGTGCCCAGACTCCCCAAGGAAAAGCCAATGTTCTCTAATAAAGTGCGCGCGCTCGAATGCGCGCGGAGGATGCGCAGTAGCAAGGGTCTAGAACTACCTTAATAAGTACAGTTGTCATTGATTTTTCGTAATGAAGCAAAATTTAATTAAGTCATAAATACAAAAATAATCCTCATAAGTATCTATTGTGGTTTTTATTTTTTTCCACTAGTTTAAATTTGAAGGTTGTTTTAAGATTAGGTTAAGGGTTTTATGGTGGGTATAAGTTATGTGTAAAGGTTAGTTGTAAAGGAGTAAACTAAAAGCAAGTGGGTTAAGAAAATTAAAGTAAAAATTGTCCTAAAAGCTTTACTGGAGCACTTGGATCAAAATCGATGAAAATTGAAAATGACTTGAAACTCAGTGAGACTTATGTATATGGCACCAATAATCACCATGAAGCAATATTTTCTTCACACCCAAAAGAGACGGATAAAATTGTCAAGGTTTTTGGCACCTAAATTGTAAGTAAATGACGTCATTATGACGTCGATTACTCAAACCTATCTTCAAACCAAAATTTCTCTGTGATAATGAGCTTGAAATGTAGATTTTTGTCGAAGATGGAAGGGATAAATACCGAGAAGCGAGGATGTATATGGATAAAAGCCGAGCTTCGAGGTATTTATCTGCCTTATTATATGATTGAGGAGGTTTTCACACAAAAGCGATTCAAAAAGACAATCACTAATTAGATCACTGTTACCGAATTCCCAGAAGGAAACCTTAAATAATCGTTTTTCAATTCTATTCAGAGAAACACTAACGAACTTCATGATAACACACAAAAGATTTTTTGTTGAGAAGATTCCATCAGTTAGCTCAGTAGTATAGTGGTTAAAAGCGGGTATAGGAGTGTAGAAAGTCTCGGGTTCGAATCTCTGTCATTTATCAAAGACTTTTTTTCTACCAAAAATCGCTACTTATTATATTTCTAAGAAAATTTCTAAGTCTTGATGTCCACACATAAATCATCTAAGGAAGTATGGAACGAAATTATAAATTCAAGTGATGTATCTAGATAAACCCCGGGAATTACAGTCATTCTCAAAAAGGTTGTTCAGATAAAAAGACATTTAGTCATTAATAAACTCATTTGCATATCTCGGATTTTCAATCTTCTCTCAGGAATTTCAATTTATAATATTACAGTACATTGCATATTACATATTGTATAAAATGGGCTGTAGTTTTGCGGCTAAAGTTAACTGATTCTTGCCAGAATATTGAAAATATGATATATGCAAATGAGTTTATTAATGACTAAATGTCTTTTTATCTGGACAACCTTTTTGAGAATGACTGTATAAATTCAAGTGATTTATACAGATACATCCCGGAGAAGCTCTATATAAAACCCTTGAATATATAATCATCGTGAATTTAGTGATATAAAGTCCTATGAATAACAAAGAAAACAGACTCAATCATATAATAATACCTAGTTATTTAACTACGTCAATCTTCATATAGAAATAATCAGTTTCCAATTTTCACCGATTTTCATCCAAGTAGGCCTTCTAACCAGTGTAATATTTCAAACTACAACATATCTATGTGGTATCTATTTTAGGGTCGGCCCTGCTTGGACAAGCTCCGTCATGATCGTACAGAAATGCTATATTGGTTGCAACAGGAAAGGCGGCAACAAGCTTTAAATCGAGAGGTTTTACGAGTACGGGAGGTGTCTTTAAGTTCCATGGAGTTACCACCACTGTCTGCCGATACACTGTTGTAACATCTACAAAATACAAATGCCTGCAGGAGCTCATTGGGGAAGCTTGACTCCACCAAGGCGACGTCGTTGATATCGTTCCTCGTTTTTGAAAAAAGATGTAACATTTTTGTATAGAGAAACAATTTTATAAGATAAAACTATCAATTGTGAAAGACTTGGTGTCAATAGGCGTTTTTCTTTATAAAAACAAATAAGAGATTGCTAATTGAATTAGGGACTTCTAATGCGTATTAGTACCCGAATTACTTCAAAAAATCTATTTTCACGGGTGAAATAAAACTGCTCTGACTTTTCAGAATGGAATGAGAGTCAGACCAAACTACAAAATCCGCCAAAATGGCTTAAAAATCTATCTAGAAATTCTCCAAAAAAGCTCTAAAAATCTCAGTTTTATCACTCAAAATCTCAATTATTTCTAAAAAAATCTCCAAATATCTTTAAAATTTTTTTTAATTTGCGGGTTTCCTGTGGTATAGCCAGCCTCGATTGAGTGCCATTTGAACTAAGACTTGCAAGGCTTGCTGGGAACATGATATGGGGTAGGTACTTCATGTAAGGTACATATTATGTACTTATATAGTAAACCGCTGACCGACTGTAAAAAGGGATGGGGGTCTACAAACAAGACGCAGAACTAGTACTAAGTTGGTGATTTCGCGTTATTTGTTGGATTTTTTTTAAATTTTGATAATATTGGACAGTTCTCTAAAAAGCCATTAATTTCTAAAAATCTTTTTCTTTTCTAAAAATCCCTGTTAGTATCTAAAAATACCGAAAAAAATCAGTGCGGATTTATTACCTAATGAGGTATAATAAGACCCATTGTATACGGTACGTGCTGGATCATAAATGTCTTATTATAAGCTTTAGAAATTAATCAATCCTTTTTTGTTTCATTATACGTGTATATGTGCAATCGAAGATGCACGGAAGTGAGTGACAATGCCATCATTTTACTGTTGTCCACTACCTCATCGATGAAAATAAACAACTAAAATAACTTCTCGTACACGTATATTATTTGTGATCCAGAATATTTACCAGAATTGCTTTAATTTCGTTCTGGGAGGTTACCGCCCGCGACAAGACTACGGAAGACGTGCTGTTATAAAAGTGCTGTTCACACCTCGCATGCAAGCCAAAACGTACCTTTTTCGGCCAATACTGGTTTACTGGTAACATTTTGATATCGCGAACGTGTTTTAAAAAACGCCATGCATTCTGAGGAATATTTACCGTCAAGAAATTCCTTGATAGCATGGTTAACAAGTTTCGTTGCCGTCTCTTTCTTGATCTTCATTTTCAACCTTGCGACGATTGTTACATTTTATAAGAACCCAAGACTTCGTCGTCGCGGGTTCTACTGCCTCATCAATCTGGCCGTGGCTGACATGTTTCATGGGTTTTCTTCTCTTCTGTGGTTTATACTTGATATCGACTACAGTGGCATGGATTTCTTACCCTTCAAACTATCAGATCGGGGTTTAAACATTGCTGCGGGAGTTTTTAATACCAGTACTCTAGTTCTTTCTCTCTTTTGCTTGCTACTCGTTAGCTTAGACCGTGTCTATGCTATTGTTTTTCCATTTGTGCATCGTTCAACGTCGAAAAAGGCATATCTGAAAGTTTTTGCCATTACATGGCTGCTGTCTTTTCTGTTTTCTGTGATCCCAAGTTTTGTTCTCAAGTACGACATTTACAATCATGATTTGTGGTACAAAACACTGGATTTTGTGTTTATTCTCTGCCTTTTGAGCATAATCATAGCTTACAGCGCGATCTTCATCAAGATCAGGCTTCAGAATAAAATCCATCAAGAAAACCAGCCAGCACCATCAATATCGAGAAGGGAAGGACAAGAGAGACATCTTGCGATGACTTTACTAATCGTCACAGTCCTCTCCGTCTTTACTTGGCTACCGTTTATCGTCGATCATGAAGCTGATATTACAGCTATGATGCCTCCAGGACCTTTAATACACCACATCGAACTCCTGACAGATTTAATTCAGTTATCCAACTCTCTGGTAAATCCCATTGTCTACCTGTTCAAATTGAAAGTGTTTAGAAGAGCATTGTTGAGACTCCTGTTTCGATCACATACCCAAAACGTACGGCACAATCTTAGGCTCCGTGCCCCGGCAAATGCAAGTACTCCCGCAGCTGCAGTCATCCCATTGCCGGCTGTTAATGCCGGCTGAATAAATCAGAATATAATTAATCATCGATCCCATGCACCATTTCGGTCGCAGCTTCTATGTTCTATGTTTTTAGATCCGACTACGTTTTTTCAATTGACTGTATATGAACTTAGCTTGAACTAGTCTTCGTACTTCGTCTGAATTGAATGAAATTACCGTATTGAAATAAAGGAGTCACTCACTCACTCACTCACTCTCTCTCTCTCTCTCTCTCTCTCTCTCTCTCTCTCTCTCTCTCTCTCTCTCTCTCTCTCTCTCTCTCTCTCTCTCTCTCTCTCCACACATTTATTTATTTATTTTATACCAAGTGTTGTACATAATTTATTTTTAATTATCTATTGCATTATATTTCTTATCTTGCTATTTTATTATCTTACTATTTTATTACCTGCAATGTGATGTAGAATTGCTACTTATTGGTCAATAAACTGTAAGAACTACAACAAGAGAAAGAAAAATTCTCAAAACATTCTGAAAAGTCTACTGAATTCTGCTATTTATATATATGCTAATATTTTTATTCATTTAATAGATCCAATTCAAAGATTAATAAGTAATCAATTGTAATATTTTAAGCTAGGCAAAAGCCTAGCCTCACGAAATAAAAATGTCTTATTAATAATCTCTTTTTCAAATGTTCCTTGCTGATCGAGCAGACATTGGTAGTCTGTTCCATAGGGCTGCGCTGGTGCGGCAATCATAAAGGAACGATCTCCCATAAAAAGTAAAGTAAAGCAACCATATTTAACGTCGATGACTCGTAACAGTAATTCAACTGACAAACCTGAGGTCGACGGTGCGCTCATTTTACTCCCCTCTCTCCCAATCGGTGCTCCATTTTAAGGGTATTTAAAGCTAATTGAAGCTACACAGATTGCACCGAAGGCCGCGCACTAACCAACTGTGCCATCCTTGCTCCTTCCATAGTTTTCTTGGTTCTTGCAGGATTGCATTGTCGTTCCGGCGAAGGCTGTATACCGTGAAGCTGGCAAGACTGATACCAATTCCTGTAGATAGCTCAGGGCCAAACCCTGTAATATCTTGAAAGTGATATGATTAACAATTAAGTAATATCTTGAAAGTGATATGATTAACAAATTAAATCTTGAATTCAATTTGATAGCGCACTGGCGACCAATAGAGCTCTTGAAGTATAGGTGTTATGTATTTAAGTATTTAGGTGCACAAAAGATCAACCGTCTTTTATATAGCATTCATTGCACTCTGTAACTTTCTTATCTGATAGTCTGAAACACCATAAAGGAGGCTATTACTGTAGTTCAGTCTACACGTTATAAATGCATGTACCAGTCTCTCAGTACACTCTCTGGATAGATATTTCCTTATGTGGAAGAACAGACATGTCCATATGAGAGTCAAACCATGCAGGCACCTAATTTAATTTCTAGCTGAAGATCCGCTTGGCCAACCTTAATACTCTTGATGGATCCCTTTGGCAACTGTCGACGCGTACCAACCAATAGGAATTCTGTCTTGTCGCCATTCAACATCAACTTAAATCCTTATCCAATTAAGCTCGAACATCGCGAATACAGTTTTCAATAGCAAGCTATCGCTTCCACTTCATATGAACTATCAGACGGGCTAAACGACAAGTACAACTGTGTGTCGTCAACATGAATGAGCAGAAGGCAGATGAGACTTGAGATTGTCAAACATTATTTTGGCATAGTGAATTGTAAGGGACCAAGGCAGGAGCCCTGAGGGACTCCACAATCCAAGTAAAATTTCTTCGAGAGTGTTCCGGCATTGATAGAAATCTGTTGTGATCCTCCCTCAAAGTAAGACTTAAACCATGAAAATGCCTTACCACGCAAACCCGGCAAGCAGCAACTGCAACCTTTAAAGGAGGATGCTGTGATCTACGGTATCAAAACCGGCGCTCAGGTCGAGTAAGACAAGAAGTGTCACGTGGCCTTTATCCATGTTCATCGGCAAGTCATTCTTTACCTTCAGTAATGCCGTCTAGCTCGGTGCTGTGATGTTGACGATAAGCACTCTGGAACTTTGGGAAGATGTTGTTAATCGACATGCATGTGATCATGAATAGCAACCGCCTTTTCAGTAACTTTCGATATAAACTACAAGCTGCTTACTTGGCGAAAATTTTTGTTGATGAGCTGCTGACCAGATTTCTTTAGTAAGGGGCGCACTAAAAGGTTTTCCACGCTTCAGCAAAACAGAGATTGACCCTCTTGGTTATAAGTGGAAGTAACTCATCTTAGACTAGGCATACAGACAATATTGACGAACGATGGAAGTGGGTCGAATGCGCATGACATGATCCAATTGGACTGACGCTAGCTAGCGCTCTACTTCGATGCAAACCCAATACATCGGTCAGAATATCTTGTAATGCTTGGTTTCCTCTTTTCCAGAAGAAAGAGAAAAAGAGGTAAGTCTTACCTCATCTTCTCTTGCCAGAAGGCAATTCACAACACAATTCTGAAGAACCGCCACTTAGCGAAGGATTGGGTCCCTTTTTACTAGACCAGAGAATATGACAGAAGAAAAACAAGAAAAATACGGGAGCCAAGCTCATCGCGTCCACTAACTAACCATAATGAACAATGAATGAACAATTCTAAGGACCCAGTCTACAACCATTTCAAGATCGTAATGCTTTGCGAAGATATACATGTCGTCTAGTCTCGTTCATATTACGAGATGTTCTTTATCAGAGAATTAAACCTCAAGCCGTCACTAAATGTTCAATCAGATTCTTTGAAGTCTTTGAAAACCAAAGTGTTTCTCCAATATGACATTTCTTTGTAATTTAAAACTAGTTTGAAATTCACCATGCATTCGAAAGAAAGTTTGGTGATGTTTTGGACTATAGAACTAACACTTTTACAAGCTTTCAATGTTGTGCCATGCCGTTTGCCTCCAATGAAATGCAAAGCAAGCAAGTCTAAACTACTGGCCTAAAACAATAGACCCGGAATCAGATAGCAATAAATTATCAACGCTAAACGAAACAAATAACTCTTTTTTTAAATCAAAAACACTCTAGAACTTCTTGGACTAGGTATAATTTGGATAAATCAAAATGAACCTTTACCAGAACTATAAGTTAATTAATCAAAGGCTAGAGCGATAACACTAAAACCGTGAAATAACTTAGCAACTAAATAGAGACAAATAGTAGCAAAACCCTTTGTTTTCTATTGTTTCATTAGTACTATTTGTACCTTTTAGTTAGTACTTGTTTCACGGCTTTAGTGTTATCGCTCTAAGTAACATCGAAATTCAAAACTGGTCAGTGGAGCTCTATTCACAATGACTAGAGAAAAGAAGAACTGCTATACATAGTTTTGTGAGTTACTTAAGTAATTTCACAACACTAAACACAAAGTGTCACTCACAAACCTTGGAATTAGCAATCATAGACTAGAAATAAAAATGGGTCGATATAATTATGAGCAAAGGATTTGTCCAGTATGCAATGCGGGAATATATATAGAGAGCGAAATTGGTGTCCACTGTATGACACATATAGAAGGGAATTACAAGAAACCATAGAAAAAAATACTATTGTAAATATTGACAATAATCCCCGCCACCCCTCCCACGCAGCAAATTAAAATGTTGGGGAAAGGTGAGGGACTTCGACAAAGCAAGAGTAGACATAGTCCATTTCCATTTCATGTGCTGTGCACCCACCCCAGCAAACTGAATTCCTTGTTACGGCCCTGCAAATGCTCCATAAACAGCTACATATTCAGTGTATTCAAGCATAAGACCAATAAAGAAGAGTCGAAAAACCAAAGACGTCAATTCTTGTATTTCCAGTTCTCTAAGTTCTGTCTTGCATTTGTAGGCGTTCTGACTAAGATTTTCCTTCTTCTTCAAGGGATGTTTTTGCTCCAAAATTGTAATTTTTGATAAAATTAAATATTTCATCGAGGAATATACGTTAGCAAGATAAAGTTTCACTTTAAAATGAATGTCTCGAGGATGGGATGAGTTTTAACAAAACTTCGACAAACTGTCAACAATGTGCTCCAGGTAGCTAGCTTACCGAGTTGCTCACAGCATTTATGCAAAAAACTGTGCAGCCAGTGAAAACTCTTTTTTTCGCAAAGCTAGTTAAGTGTTTTTAATTTCTCTTTTTTCGTACCTTTTTATCAATTTCTATATCTTTATGTAATTCTTTATTTTTGTCTCATCAGCACCCAGAGTTGCGCATGCCGTGATGTTAATGATTTTGTCATTCTGTTTCAAAATGAAATTGCATGATTAGTAGAGGTAATCATACGGTTTCGAGTTCAATTTCAATTAGTGTGTTTTTCAAATTTGTATCAAAATTTCACGAGGCCGTAGAGCGAGTGCAATTTGAGATCTTTGAAAAACACACGAGCTAGTGTAAATAATTCCAAATTGAATGATAAATCGTATGATTACTTATTAATAATATACATGAAAAAATTTCTGTCACAACTTGACCTGAAAAGTTTAAACACTCGGTCAATCGGCGAACAGACATCGACCAACTTATTTTTTCCAGCTTAAGAAAACTCTAAACTTTCTTATTTCTAAGGACCAAAAATGCTTTTTTTCCCCGAGAAAACTGAGTTCATCAAATCAAAAATGAATTGCTTAAAATTTTAAAAACTTACAGTTTTGACGAGTCCAGCCAGTCAGCCTTCCATGTTGTAGAAATAGAAAACGAGCTAGGCAGCGTGCTATGTTGAGTTATAGAAGCATGCGGGAATTGTAAGAAGACGAGAGAAGTGTTATAGGAGAAGCACTCATAGCGAGCGCGCGACACGCATCCTTTGCCCAATCAGAGCGCGTGTTATATCATAGTTATTTTATAAAGTACATTATTTCTGAAGTCAAATCTTTAGTAGCAAAATCTGTATTTATCTTTTTTCTTCTATCCAAGTAGGGATAAAACTGCATATATTTCCATGTTTTCAAATGCCAGCTTGGATTTTCAAGACAAAATCTGAGTCTGTTCATTTTATATTGTGAATTTTTGGCAAGCCCTTGGAAGTCTTGACAGTTTGCTGACGAGTTTAGCAAATGGCGGCTGAATCTGTCTTCGTACCAAAAAGCAGCTTTCGGCTCTTTTTCTTTGTAAACTGATAAAGTCTAGGCTGCTTCACTTGACAACGTTAGACTTCCAGTGGGAAAAAAGACTTTATTTATAATTCATTGAGGTAATAATAAACACAGATAACTTCAATTTACTGCATTGAAATTTGTCAGAGCTTCACTTCACTTTGCTGAACAATCGCTTTTGTTTGAATGGCGGGAAATTTGGCAACGCGCGCCGTTTGAATGTACAAAATCCCGCCAAAAATGCTAGCGAAAGCGAGTCAGGTTTCAGAGATACCACAAACAACAACGGAGACAGAGAATCTCCCTTAAAAATCCCTCTCCTTATACTTACTTCTCCTACTACTTCACCACCTGCTGATAGTTCAATTCTCCAACCCTGCATTGCAGTTTGAATGAGGTGCCTTAGATTGTCTGCAACACCAAATAGATTTAAGCACTCCAAAATCAAAGAGTGAGGGACCATATCATAAGCCTTTTTATAGCCGATCCAGGCCATTGATAGATTTTTCTTCCTAGGCCTGTTTCTTGCTTCTCTAAGAACCATTTTATCGATAAACAACAGATCATGAGTTCGATTCCTCGTGCTGCACCTTTTCTACATTCCTTTTGTTCCTCAACCAAAACTTCTTGTTTGTCCAGATGTTGGTAAATTTCCTCTGCCAAAACCCCAGTCAGCAATTTCCATGTCATTGGCAGACAAGTGATAGGTCGATAATTACTTGCAATGGGGCCTTTCTTCATATCTTTCATAACAAGCACTGTTCTTCCTTGTGTCATCCAGCTGGGCCGGGACATTGCCGTTTGTAATGCAATCCTGAAGCTGAGATGTATAGTCTTACTATGCAAACTAGTAAAATGCTTTATCCAGAACCCTTGAACAAAATCTGGGCCTGGCGCTTTCCAGCTGGGCATTTTTCTTAAGATTTGCTTAACCATGTTGATTGAAATGTTTACTTCACCCTGTTTCTCCACTATGTCGACATTTTCTTTTAATTTCTTTAGCCATTCTGCATTTCTTTTGTGCTGAGCAGGTCTACCCCAAATATCTTCCCAGAACTGTTTAGCTTCCTCGCCATCTGGTTTAGTAGTATCTATTTGCTCTTCACCTTAGTTCCAGTTCTTCATAGAATCTCTTTTGGTATCATTTTTATTATTATCATTATTATCATCATCATCATCGTCATTATTATTATTATTATTATTATTATTATTATTATTATTATTATTATTATTATTTATAAAATGCTTGATTAAAAAAGAGTTATTTTTCGAATAGAAATACAAATTAATTGCTATATAATAAACATCTTTGCCACATTCATTCATTCATTTAGAACTATATTTACTGTATACGGTACATCCTGGATCACAAATGTCTTACAAACTTTTAGGAATGAATCAATCCTTTTTGATTATATGTTATTCCACTAATGTGACTAATGTGTACAATCTAAGACTGATGATCAGCCGGAAGATGTGACAATACCAACAGTTTGCTGTATACTCTCATCGATGAAAACGAACAACTAGCTTCTCATTACTTGTAATCCAGGATATTTATACCAATTGTATTTTGCAATTGCTTTAATTTCGTTCTAGGAAATTACCGCACGCGACAAGACTACGCGGAAGACGTGCTGTTATAAAAGTGTGCTGTTGATCACACCTCGCTGCATGCAAGCCAAAACGTACCTTTTTCGGCCAATACTGGTTTACTGGTAACATTTTGATATCGCGTACGTGTTTTTAAGAAACGCCATGCGTTCCGAGGAAGATTTACCGTCAAGAAATTCCTTGATAGCATGGTTAACAAGTTTCGTTGCCGTCTCTTTCTTGATCTTCATTTTCAACCTTGCGACGATTGTTACATTTTATAAGAACCCAAGACTTCGTCGTCGCGGGTTCTACTGCCTCATCAATCTGGCCGTGGCTGACATGTTTCATGGGTTTTCTTCTCTTCTGTGGTTTATACTTGATATCGACTACAGTGGCATGGATTTCCTGCCCTTCAAACTATCAGATCGTGGTTTAAACATTGCTGCGGGAGTTTTTAATACCAGTACTCTAGTTCTTTCTCTCTTTTGCTTGCTACTCGTTAGCTTAGACCGTGTCTATGCTATTGTTTTTCCATTTGTGCATCGTTCAACGTCGAAAAAGGCATATCTGAAAGTTTTTGCCATTACATGGCTGCTGTCTTTTCTGTTTTCTGTGATCCCAAGTTTTGTTCTCAAGTACGACATTTACAATCATGATTTGTGGTACAAAACACTGGATTTTGTGTTTATTCTCTGCCTTTTGAGCATAATCATAGCTTACAGCGCGGTCTTCATCAAGATCAGGCTTCAGAATAAAATCCATCAAGAAAACCAGCCAGCACCATCAATATCGAGAAGGGAAGGACAAGAGAGACATCTTGCGATGACTTTACTAATCGTCACAGTCCTCTCCGTCTTTACTTGGCTACCGTTTATCGTCGATCATGAAGCTGATATTGCAGCTATGATGCCTCCAGGACCTATAATACACCACATCGAACTCCTGACAGAGTTAATTCAGTTATCCAACTCTCTGGTAAATCCCATTGTCTACCTGTTCAAGGTGAAAGAGTTTAGAAGAGCATTGTTGAGACTCCTGTTTCGATCAAACACCCAAAGCGTACGGCACAATCTTAGGCCTCGTGGTGCCCCAGCAAATGCAAGAACTTCTTCAATCATCCATTTACCGGCCAATCATGACAACCTTACTGGTACCCAAGTACAGCGACACACTTGAAAACTGATATACGCGTCCAACAACTACCAATAACAAAAAGGCATTAAAGATATTAGAGTATGTACCTGTGATGCAAAAATTCCTTATAAGTGGTTCTGAAACATTTAACTACGTACATTTTGCTACACGTAGCGACACCTTTACCAAATAGTTAAGCAATACAAAGGGAGTGTCGTTGGCGTGCACTTAATATACACCTATTTCAAAAAAGGTTGTCACCGCTAAGAGCGATAGGCGATAGGTAATAGGTCATTCCAAGACCGCAAAGCACTATTGATTTCTTAATTAAGCCATCCTAAATCTTTCTTTACACTCTTCCATCAAATATTTCGCTATTCATATGTAAATCAATTAGAAATCAATAGTGCTTTGCGGTCTTGGAATGACCTATTACCTATCGCCTATCGCTCTTAGCGGTGACAACCTTTTTTGAAATAGGTGTATATGCTCTCATGGTTCTAAGGACTCAGTCTACAACCACTTCAAGATCGTAATGCTTTGCGAAGATATACATGTCGTCTAGTCTCGTTCATTTTACGAGATGTTCTTCATCAGAGAATTAAACCTCAAGCCGTCGTCACTAAATGTTCAATCAGATTCTTTAAAGTCTTTGAAAACCAAAGTGTTTCTCCCATATGACATTTCTTTGTCATTCTGTTACTTACAATTAACCAGAACTTCATCGCCGGCTTACTTAATCAGTCTAACTTGAGAACTTCGACAAGCTTCGAGATCCATAATTAAATCTAATCGCAAAGTTTGATGATGTTTTGTACTATAGGACTAACACTTTTACAAGCTTTCAATGTTGTGCCATGCCGTTTGCCTCCAATGAAATGCAAAGCAAGCAAGTCTAAACTACTGGCCTAAAACTATAGACCCGGAATCAGATAGCAATAAATTATCAACGCTAAGTGTATCAAGGAATTAAGAACGAAACGAATAACTTTTTTTTTAAATCAAAAACACTCTAGAACTTCTTGGACTAGGTATAAGTTGCCTTCAAAAATGGCCAGGGGAATCCTAGTTCCAGTTTAGTGGAAAATAGTTTGAAGACAAGTCATCTTGTTACCGAATGGTTGTTTACGTACATTTAATATAATTATTATCAGCGATGAATATTCTATTATTTATATATCATTAATTCTTATTTCCCATATAGTTATATACATGAACATAATATAGATATATATGTATCAAGAGACCATAATACTAAGAGAGCGAAACTCAGTATTGATGCCTCTGTGCGATGTACGCGGCGACTAAGGCTATTTTTAGTAATTTCGCCATCGCGCGAAATTAGTGAGCTCGCGCACACTGACAAATTCCAAGTTCTCAAGACGGCGACCATTATTTAGACAAATTTCGACAAATCACTCTGAAAACGCCAAACCAAGACAAGAAACACTGACAGAGGACTTTCTGGGAAACATTGAAAGAGATATCGGTGTTTTTCCTTACTTTTTCGGCTAAACTCCCTCTGTCAAATTGAAGCCTATTTTAATTTGATGACAATAGATTCGTACTTCAGCGAGCTGTAGCGCAAAAACGAACACGGTGACCTATCGTTTTTATTTTATCAAATTAACAAGAGTAAGGTAAACTATCAGATAATATTCTCAAATACTTACCATAGAAAGCTGTCTTGAGGCTAATGTATGGTATGTACTGGTGTCGAAAGATCTCTAATTTTTACAACAGTTAATTAATTTTTCTTGCAAATTTTTGAGCTTTCACTTTTTGTTTGATGTGTAAAAGACAGAATGACTGAAACATTTCAACGCTGACAAAGTCTTAGTCCCGCGAACATTGTACAGATACTCAATACTGAGTTTCGCTGTCTTAGTATTATGATCTCTTGATACATATCCATATTATGATCACATTTGTAAATATCGATGCTGTAGCTAGACTAGGTATGCTAAAAGGTATTCAGTACGGAGTACTATCGCCTGCAACTGAAAGCGATTTAGTTCTACTTAATTGTAGCTTTTTCTTTGTTTTCATTTTTTTCATCACAGTTTTAAAATTTTCCAGTACGTCTTTGTATATATTTTGCAACTCTGCCATACGTACATTTGACGCGGAGCCCCCATTTGTAGCCAGGCACATTGTTTTGATGTTGTGTATAGGATCATATAGTATTACCTCGTCAGAGTGTTCACGAATGCAGTGAAAATACCAAAAAAAAGAGAGAAATTAGTTTTAGAATTATGGCGCTGTTACAGCGTGTAACATACCTAGCCTCCGCAGGCAACTGTTCGCTTTTTCGCTGGGCCTCCTGTGTTAAAGACGCGTAGTGGCCTGGACGCCAGGCGAGAAAAGGCGAGAGTTTCTTCTTTTTTTCCCTCCCCCTTTTCGTCCCCAGTCTTTTTTCTTCTCAAAATTTCGCACAGGAAGCCCAAAAGGTTGCCTGCGGAGGAGGCCGGATATAACATACCCTCCATCGAAAACGATTGCAGCAAGGTTTTCCTGTGTTGCGCCGTGTAACACCCCGGTTCGTGCAGGTTGTTTCGCCATTGCAAAAAAAGTTGCAGAAAAAATTACACAGCGTAACAGCACCAAGAGACCATAATACTAAGAGAGCGAAGCTCAGTATTGATGTCTGTGCCATGTTCGTGGCGGCTAAGGCTATTTTTAGTAACTTCGCCATCGCGCGCGCAAGGCTCTTAAACAATAGAATTCAAACGGTCCCGTCCGCGCGCACGTCAAAAATCAAATTCTATTGGTTGAGGGACTTGCGCGCGCGATGGCGAAGTTACTAAAAATAGCCTTAGCCGCCACGAACATGGCACAGACATCAATACTGAGCTTCGCTCTCTTAGTATTATGGTCTCTTGACAGCACCTTTAGAGTTGGATAAATCAATTTCGATCATAGTTGACTTCGTAGCTAGAAATTTCGATTGTTAACTGATACAAAATTTATTTACAGCAATGTATATAAGGGGACATAGCAGATATACGGTATGTAATAAAATATCTATTATTTGAGTGACAACTGATTCTTGGATTGCATGTGACGTCACGGCAGCCATCTTGGATGAACTTCAACAAAGATTTCTCATTGGTGAATTGTTTGTTCATCCAACATGGCTACCGGTTCTTTGTCTTTTGACTTCCAAAGGAATGGATGAAACCCAGCAATTGCTGCAAATCCCGGGGGGTGGGACTCCCATATATCGGAGGGTATATGGGCGTGAAAATGACCCCTAAAAGGTACCTGAGTCTAATTAAGGTGGGCGTGGCAACAAGAATTTTACCCCTAGAAGGTACCAACTCAAAAAATAAATGATTGAACGAATCTTAAACATGTAAACTCTTTTATCAATGAGTGTGGAGAAAAAAAGCCCAATGGTTGAATTAAACTATTTCTATAATGCCAATCTTCGGTGTCTAATTTACTGAAAAATACCATAAGACTACCAGCGTAGTCTTTGGTAGTCCACCAAAGTTTGACTGAGACACCGTAAAAGGTACCAGATCACTGGTTTTGACCCCTAAAAGGTACGACAAGCACTCCCGCCCTTCTTTGGGTGGAGTCCCCCCCCCCCCCACCCCCGGGCTAAGCAAAGGTTGTCGAACAATGTTATTGAAACCCGGGGCGGGAAATCGAAGCCCATTGCAAAAATACTTTCGGTAACTTTTCGGGTATCTTTTAATAATATTTGAAGATTTCGGACGAGGAACCCGCGAGGTATTTTATACAGGATCCCCACCCAACCCCGGCTTACTATTTGAAAACTCTACTATCTCAGGGTAGCAAAGTGCTCACATTCTCAGCCGATACAAGAGAAACAAAACCTTTCGTTCTTTTGCGCTTGCCTGAATTTTGCACTTGCGTAGCTACATTTTCAAGTGAAACTAACACGAGCTTTGCGTCGTCTTGCGTCGTCTTAAGCTCAACCATTTCCATTTCTGGACTGGACTTTTCATGAATTACCAGCTATGGAAGAGGTTGGGTATATAGTACTCTGGACGGGCATGGGCGACCCCCAAAAGGGGTTCGCACCTCCTCGTCGGCACATCCAGCTTTTTTCCAGCTTCACTTTCTGGGCTTCCTGTGTATTTTCAGCGGTTTTCCCCATTTCCCCCCGTGATTCTGTTCGGTCATCTAAAAGTGTACCACGTGATCAGTTCCTCGGGTCGTCCTCGTCCTGGCGGCAGCGTGGAAGTTGTAGATTTGACTCAACTTAACCATGCTTTCTTTACGATTATCAAGTACTTTAGCCCGAAATCTTGCTAGAAATGTCCCTAAGGTACGTGCAAATACCTCATTCATGTTTTGGGCCAGTTTTATGGGCGACAAGTATGTGCCAAATCACTTGTTTGATTTCAAAGTCTTTGGCTTTGAACGTTGCCTGTTCTGTGAAATTTCGCCGGTTTCTTGATTTAAAACATGATTTCTTGATCGTATCGACTTTGTTTGCCTTGATTTATACTCTTAATAACTAACGATCGGGTCATTTTGCAAATTATTTGTAGTTTCTTGTTCTACATATTTCTATTTAACTCCTGTTTCCCTTGCATTGTACATGTAGGTCTACAGAGGGTCTTTAGGAGCCGCTGTGACCGTAGCAAGACAGCTCTCGACTTCCAAACCAGCTTATGCAAGCGGTGGTGCTGGTAAGAAATACAATAATACCTTTATCTCACAATTCCTCTGTGCATTGAGGGAAATTCTGTGTTACGACTTGGCATGGGGGGGAGTTCTGTGATTTGCAAAAATTGTACACTTAGTAATTTCCATAACTTAAGTGTACAGAAATGGAACCTATTGTTTCGGGATCTCAAATTTGTCCCTTCAAAATACCATTGTAAGTTACTTTAATATAGTGTCTGGAATGTTATTGGAGCTTTGATTTTAAGAAATGTTATGGAAGAACTGCAAGTAAACCATGAGGACCCTGTTCTCCTCCCCCAGCACAAACAAGGTCTAAAATAGTATCTTGATCTAGGATGTATAGTATATGCAGAATTTGAAGCAAACTTGAACAAGAATAGTACAAAATTGAGTGGGAGAGAGGAAATGTTCTTTTGAACCTCATTATGTTTTAGAGGAAATATTAAGACTTGTCTGGGTACACCTGGGTTCAGTTGCTTGGAGATGGGTTAGTTCTAACCTGTTAAAGTCAAAAGGCTTTAAAGGGTTAAAGTCAAAGGTTTACTCTAGACTCAACCCTGGGTTAATACTAACCCACCTCTGAGCCACTGAACCTAGCAGAGTAAAACAACAGTCCACTAGCCTTATCACAAACTCACAAAAGAACCGTAAGCAATACAGGATCAGTGATATTATTCCTGAGATATTTCCATTTTAGTACAAAATTTAACAATAAAGTTCTGTAGTCAACAACATTTCGACGTTGTTCTAGATAATGTCATTATTGGTAGTGTCCAATGTTGCCTTGCCGGTCTTTATTTCAAAAAATGAACTACATGTTTGCAAGGCCCTTTTTGTGTCGAAAACAGCATAGCAAGGATGAAATGGGGCAAGGCAAGGATAAATATTTAGCGTGTAAACTATCCTTGTCGTGCCGAAAAATGAAAGTCACCCTTGCCGAAATTCACCCTTACCATGCCGTTTATTTTGTAGTGTAAATGGGGTTTATATGGTTTCAAGAATTAGCAAGACCAATAAACTGAACCATGTCAAACAAAGAGTTTGTCACAGACAGTTCGATTGAATGTTTAAACTTGGCTTGATGTCTTGAATACAGAGCATTTTGTTAATTAGGCAGTCAAATTTGTTTTTACACTTTTTGAGAACTTTGAATTTGGAATCATCTAGCAAAGATCCATTGCCATTGCTATTTTTCAAGGTGTTAGCCAGTTGGTGATCTTTTGTGTTCAGCCACGTGCTGATTGAGGTGATAGGCTGTATAGCCTGTCATTTTGACATTAGTACATCAAAATGTTGTTGACTACAGAACTTTATTGTTAAATTATTGTACTAAAATGTTTGAACAAGAATCTACTTGTTCATATTTCCATTTGTCTTTTTAGGCACAGCAGAGGTGTCATCCATCTTGGAAGAGAGAATCCTTGGTACATCCCCAAAGGCTGAGCTAGAAGAGACAGGCCGTGTGCTGTCAATTGGTGATGGTATTGCTCGTGTTTATGGCTTGAAGAACATCCAAGCTGAGGAGATGGTAGAGTTCTCTAGTGGCCTCAAGGTTTGTATTGTATTACATGTATAACTTTAAAATTTGTATACTTGACACAATAATGTTTTATCCAGAAATCCCATTTGCTGTTAGGATTTTCATTAGAGCTCTTTCATTCTATCCAAGGTTAACTTTTGTTGCTGGGAGCGAAGCGAGCAGCAACACTATTCTTGGTGTGGGATTCCTGTGCGATTAATGACGTCACCTTAATATTGATCCGCGAACTCGATTTTTATGTACGGTGGTATGTTCATGGCGAACTTGACGTCACAGGGATGAATTGGGATTCCTGTGCGATTCCATTCGAGAGGTTTTATGTTTCTCGAAGTATAAAGAAAGTCACAAAATGCTAAGTGATATTTTTTCGAGAGGGCAATGTTCTGTTACGGGTCATTTTGCGTGTTACTGTTCGAATCGAAGCTCGTCTACGGGCAGAATCAATTCAAGCCAAGATAATATTAAGTATGAAGTGAGGTCGTGCTGAGAATCTCTGCAATATATTTGGTTACTCTATGAAAGAAAATTTTATACTTTGTATGTGATGGAATTGTATTTATCATTCGTTTGATCTAAAGCGTCAAATGTCTAATGCAGCATCTTTGACCGTGATGCAACGTGCAACTATAGCTTTTAAAATCAGTTAGTTTTATAATCATTGCCAACGCTAGCCGTTTGTGATTGTTTGAAAAATTCCTGAAAATTGCTTTACTCAAAGTGCTAAATATTTTGAACTGTGTGTGTCCAACACTGATCCTGGAGAATTATGTTTTGTAGTTCAACATTGAAGGTCAACTAGCAGTGTTCGTCACACAACGCACAGGAGATAGACAAGAAACATTTCATAGATATCAGAGAAAGCGGTGTACTTTCGTGAGTTTTAGGGGAACAGTTCTGCTAACGTGGATACACCAGCTGTTTTCTGCTCGCAGCACTTCACTTTCTATTAGAAATGGCTAGTATATTTTATGATGTACTTGTTGTGGTTAGGGTTAGGGTCAGTTTGTTTTTATTTGCTATTGTTCCAGATTATGATAATGATTATAAGACAATGGAAAATAAAAATCAAACTCACTTGAAAATTTAAAACCAAAAATAATTTTAAACTACAACATACTCATGGATCACGTACTTGAGATTTTTAGCCTGAAAAGAGCAAATTTCCAAAAGATCATTGAATTAAAAGGATTTAAAGAAATAACAACTCAAACCATGAAGAATATTTTGTGATGGCCCATCAGTGGCTCCTCTTGTGAAAAAAAAAAACTATTTAAAAAAGTTCATTTAGTTACCTAAAACTCAATATGTTTGTTGTATATATATATATATATATATTTTGTTAGGGTATGGCTTTGAACTTGGAACCTGATAACGTTGGTGTTGTAGTGTTTGGTAATGATAAACTGATCAAGGAGGGTGACATTGTCAAGAGAACTGGTGCTATTGTAGACGTCCCTGTAGGAGAAGAACTTCTTGGGCGTGTCGTTGATGCTTTAGGTAATGCCATTGATGGTCAGGGGCCAATCACTTCAGCAGTTAGAGCTCGTGTAGGAGTTAAAGCTCCTGGCATCATCCCCAGAACATCTGTGAAGGAACCTATGTTAACTGGAATTAAGGCTGTAGATAGCTTGGTACCCATTGGACGAGGACAGCGTGAACTCATTATTGGTGACAGACAGACTGGGTAAGTCTGACAACATATCTAATATTTTGAAATGCTAATTAAAGGGCTTGAAAAAGTCAGCTATCTTATATGGTTATTGCTTCATGGTCTTAGAACTTATGGTCTTGTGACAAATAGCCTGTGAACAGGCTCAGGGGAGAGGAGTGAGAAAGGGAAGGGCTTGGCAAGAGGAAAAGGGGAGGGAGAGCCCCTCCCTCTCCTTTTCCCCTTCCCAAACCTCTTCCCTTTCTCACTCCCCTCCCCTCCCTTCCACCTCCCCTCCCTTCCCCCTCCCCTAAGCCTGTTCACAGACTATGTGACAAATGGATGTACTATTAATTTTATTATTTTTATCATTGTAGCAAAACAGCCATTGCTATTGATGCAATAATTAACCAAAAGCGATTTAATGATGGCACTGATGAGAGTAAGTCAACATAACATTAATTAAGTATCATGGTGACAAGACTGCACAAAACATAAATAATGCAAATTTGAATTTGATTTGAATTCTTTTATAGAAAAGAAATTGTACTGTATCTATGTTGCCATTGGACAGAAGAGGAGTACAGTAGCACAGTTAGTAAAAAGACTAAAAGATGCAGGTTAGTTGGACTTTCATCATTTTCACACTAGAAGACCGACAAATCATATTGACAGACAAGTTATCTGACAACTTGTCTTTAAGTCACATTTTTAATAATTAATCTGTCTGTTATGTCCAGACCAAAAAGACAACAGCAGATGAAACATCGCTCCTGCTCTACTGCCATTCTCCTTTGAGTATTGTTATGACTATAATATAGTCCTGCTCTACTGCCATTCTCCTTTGAGTATTCTTATGACTATAACATAGTCATAATACAGCGGCGGATCTAGAATTTTTGAAAGGGGGGGCACCATTTTACAAAACACGTTGGTGGGGGTTTAGCTTCCTTAAACCCCCCCTTCTAAAGTAAATGATAACATTGCAGCCTGGGCTGTAGCAAGCAATGAAATTTTGAATGGCTAAAAACCTATACTATGACTATCCTTTTTCACAAGCGTAGCGAGCGTGAAATTTGAGCTAAGGCGTGTCAATTTGATTAATAATTACGATAAAACCACCAACAACAAACATTTAGAAAGTAAAGCTTTGGGAAAGTATTGTCCTATACGTTTAGAGTGAAGATATATAGAGTGTGTGAGAGAGAAAGATAAAAAATAAGTAAAAAATAAGGAAGGCCCAACTGAAAAGGGGGGAGCACCGGCCCCCCTAGCCCCCCCTTGGATCCACCACTGTAATATAATATGTTTGACTAGTGTGAGTTCAGGTTGATGATGATGATGAGATATTTTTTGATGAAGGTAGAAACATCATTACTGGTTACCCAGTATTTTACATGATGAGTTTGTTTTTGGATGATTTGCCTGTCCAGGAAAAACAAGAGACAGCAGAATAATGTCTCAACAGACTATCAAATAAGATGTATAAAATAAGACATCTTTTGCATCTCAAAGTGCCTCTACCTCATTTTCACATTTTGAGAATTTGTTCAGAGATGATGGACTATGAAAACTAGTAAAATATAAAACAGGTTTTGTATGCAGCATAGTCCAACTTCACAGCAGTTGGAGATAGCTTCTGCTAAGAATCCAGTTTTTGTATTTCTTATATATTCCTAATGTGTTTGATATCAGATGCTCTCAAGTACACAATTATTGTGAGTGCTACAGCTTCAGATGCAGCTCCTCTACAGTACCTTGCACCTTACTCTGGCTGTGCCATGGGAGAGTACTTCAGAGACAATGCCAAACATGCTCTCATTATCTATGATGATTTATCCAAACAGGTACATATAGAAAGCTAAATCTTGTCTTGCCATGCTATCTTTTGCTTATGGTGTGTTGTCTTTTCAGGAATTTTGGGATAGTTTTAACTAAACTTAAGTTACAATATATAAATAGCTGATGACTACTGTTATATCTGATTTATAATTACAGCTGTCCCATAACCTGTCCCAAAAACTGCAAAAACTTATTATATAACTTGTTCTTTTCAGGCTGTAGCATACCGTCAGATGTCTCTACTGCTACGTCGTCCACCAGGTCGTGAGGCCTACCCTGGGGATGTTTTCTACCTTCACTCACGTCTTCTTGAACGTGCTGCTAAAATGAATGACGATAATGGTGGTGGTTCGCTCACAGCTTTACCAGTCATTGAGACCCAGGCTGGTGATGTATCTGCTTATATTCCTACCAATGTCATCTCAATCACAGATGGACAGATCTTCTTGGAGACTGAATTGTTCTTCAAGGGTATTCGTCCTGCTATTAATGTAGGTTTGTCTGTCAGTCGTGTTGGTTCTGCTGCCCAGACCAAGGCCATGAAGCAGGTAAAATATTCAAGAAAAGAAGTCTGATTTATTGATGGACTGATTGATTGATTAATTAATTAATGATTAGGATATTTTGTACATGTACATCATTGTACATTTACAGCTATTTTCATTGCATCATGACCCATATTTTCTGTTAGTATTGTTGCTGTTTCTGATCCATCCACCATCCTGGGGCCAGCTATGTCAACTCATTCAATCATTGGTTGATTTGAAATAAGCTCCACCCCCAAGGATATAATGGATGGATCAGAAAAACTCAAAATCGATTTTCTGGTCACAATGCAAAGAAAATAGCTGTAAAAACATAATCCAGCAATCAATCTTCTCCTTCTAAGGAGGTGAATTTCTTGGTTTTATAATTTTAGGAATACTTCAGCAATAAGCAATATACACTGGAGTGTTAAATTTGAATCTTTCTCTCCTACTAGGTTGCTGGTTCAATGAAGCTAGAGCTTGCCCAGTACCGTGAGGTAGCTGCCTTTGCACAGTTTGGTTCAGATCTTGATGCTGCTACTCAGGCCCTTCTGAACCGTGGTGTCCGTTTAACTGAACTCTTAAAACAAGGACAGTATGGTATGTACATGTAATAACTTGGTGCAAGCATACTTCAAATAAGGACAACTGGTACAAGTCTTAACCCCTTGACTGCCTATATGACATACTCAGTACATCATAAAGTTTACATCTCATATGCCATATTGACAAACTGAGTACGTCAATATTCAGTAGAAATTTATGTAAATGCTGGCATGTGGATTACAACTTCCTTTGGCCAAGGGCACTAGAACCAAGAAATTGAGCTTATTATTAAGCTGAGATCATTGATAATAAACAAAGTTTTACTTAACTCAAATGTCGCTTGTTATGTAGTAATTGTAGTAATATTTTGCTGCTTATAAGCCTTCAATTGCCTTCTTTACCGCTCAACGATCCAAGGAACAGTTGTATACTACGATTGTTTACCACTGTACCGCCTGTACCAGCCAACGCCGTCGCGACAGTTGTTATTGATTAACTGATAAATTGAACTAAGTCGCCTCTTTACACCAAAAGGGTTAGGGGTAGGAAACAACTAGCGGCTCCTTTGACCATTCGTCTGCCTGGATAATTGGATTAAGTTGGCAGTACCTAGGGCAATTTGTTCACTCAACGATGACGGATTAACCTACGTCGGTTGAGTAATCGTACGCCGAAGTTGGCTTGGCAAAATGTCGGGATTTGAAAAATGATCCCGTCGCGATGACAGATCGTGCTCTGTTTTGAAACGGGTTTATTAGTTGTCCTGCTGTAACCATCTCTGTCATTCATTGCTCTATTCCGTCAAAATCCGATCAACGTACAAGAAACTGTACAAAACTCTAGTAGGTATTTTAATTTAATATCCCGTTTAATATGCCAGTACTATTAGAACCACAAACAGCAAGTAATCTATTACTGTCAACTACGAATACCGAGGTACCCCAAATTTGCTCCTCCAAGGTTGGTCTCCAGAGAAAGAGCACTATTGGTGGTGGTTTTGAAGATGTTCTCCTCTCCCTGGTATATCAAATAGTCGTAGTAATAGCTGTCAGTTTTATTTATGGAGCCCGTTACAGCAGGACAACTGATAACCCGTTTCAAAACAGAGCACGACCTGTCATCGCGACGGGATCGTTTTTCAAATCCCGACGTTTTGGCAAGCCAACTTCGGCGTACGATTACTCAACCGAAGTAGGTTAATCCTTCATCGTTGAGTGAACAAATTGCCCTAGGTACTGCCAACTTAATCCAATTATCCAGGCAGACAAATGGTCAAAGGAGCCGCTAGTTGTTTCCTACCCCTAACCCTTTTGGTGTATAGGGGAATCTCAGTTCTCCGAGTTTGGAACCGAGTCCGAGTTAGAGTTGAGTCCGAGTTGGAGTCCGAGTTAGGGTCCGAGTTAAACCACAGGGAGCCCAAGCTTACCACTTTAAGCATTGCTCAGTACAAATTTCAAATAAATGTCAAAAATTACCTACAAATAAATTTAGAGTTGGTTTTACAGTTCAGTAAACTATAAGCGACTAGTTTACTGATTGGTGTAGCCTGCGTAGCGGCACGAGAGGGGAGGGTAAGGTACCAGCAAAGCTTGACCTTGATCAACCTTGATCAACCTTGATCTTACAAAAACTCTTTGGCTTGGCTTGTATGTGTTTCCTGGCTCCTATGGACACTTAAACTGTGCCCAAAAATCGTTTAAACCGACGTATATTCCAGCTGACCTTTTTATGACCTAACGCTTTCTTGTAACTTGTACCTTAATCAACTATGCCAATTTACAAGGCAACGCCCTGAGCTAGAGATGTCCTAGTTAATATCGGATAATAATGACAGCTTGTCAGTCAATGTACAACCCGTCCTCCTCCCCCAGCTCCCGAAATACTACCAACTTTGTACCGATCTATGAGGAAATCTGACCAGGCTGAAATGCAAATCGCCATGTAATCGGTGCCTAACTGACAAAGCATCCATTGCACACTTAATTACTCATGACAAGAGCTCTTCATAACAATTCCCTAGTACTAAAAGGTACATGCATACACAGGCGCACCCAAAATGTGACTATTTGTGAATATCAAATATAATTTCCAAATAAAGCAGTAAAAACACCCTTCTGGGCACCCTTTGGTTTCGTCGTTCAGCTATTTATTCATTTATTCATTCATTCATTCATTCATTCGTTCATTCATTTATTTATTTATTTATTTACTTTTAGTGTTTGTACTCTAGCGCTTTTTATAATAATAATGATGATAATAATTTTTTTAAATTCTTTTTAAATATAATGGGACTTTATTTACAAAACTTCTCAACTTCTAAATATAAACTTAAGGAAATATTTACAATAAAAACAATGATGATAATAATAATAATAATAATGATGATGATAATAATTATGGTAATAATAATAGCTTTATTACGTTTATCTTAAGAACAGACATACAATGGATTTCAAACAAAATAGAAAAAAATAGAAAAAATGATAAATAGATAAATAAATAACATTAATAAAAAGTTAATGAAAATAATAATCTAAATAATAATCTAAATTATTATTAATCTTCCCGAACATGACTCGAACCCTAACTCGGACTCCAACTCGGACTCCAACTCGGACTCCGACTCGATTCCAAACTCGGTGAATTGTTTCTCCCTGGTGTAAAGAGGCGACTTAGTTCAATTTATCAGTTAATCAATAACAACTGTCGTGACGGCGTTGGCTGGTACAGGCGGTACAGCGGTGAACAATCGTTGTATACAACTGTTCCTTGGATCGATCGTTGAGCGGTAAAGAAGGCAATTGAAGGCTTATAAGCAGCAAAATATTACTACAATTACTACATAACAAGCGACATTTGAGTTAAGTAAAATTTTGTTTATTATCAATGATCTCAGCTTAATAATAAGCTCAATTTCATGGTTCTAGTGCCCTTGCTTTGGCATATCAAATGTAGTATAGACCACTTTCATAATTCAGTTTTTTCCATTAGAGAAAATGAGGGCCTTGTGCAAGAAATTATCAATGCTATGTGAGAAATTACTTCAAGACAAATATTTTCAGAAAATTTTATCATTTTTGGTTCAATATCAAGAAAGTTATGCACTGTCAAAATTAGAGAGTTTTGTATGTAATTTTGACCAAAAGCCTTGGTAGCCTCGTTTTGGTGCATTTTCAGAATTTTAAATCCCCATATCTTGTCAAGAATTTAATGTTTTGTTTTGAAAACTTCACAAATTATCAAAATCAACAATCTTAATAATTTCAAGTTGATACAGTTCCAGAAATAGTAATTGTTCACTATTTATACTAATTAGCAGCGGCCATTATGAAAGTCGTGTATGACTGAAGATTACTGAGAACTAGTTTGCAATAGCGATTATTGGCTAAATTGAAACATGGTGTCAAATTTGAACTGCCATTGTCCTTGTGTTCATGTGGAAACAAAAGCATTTTCACGTGAATGAGAGGCTAGCCAGTCCAGAGCAGTAGTTATTCAAATTGGCAACCATCTCTCAATTTGGTTTATAATTACCAGGAGCTGGTTGTACGAAGCCTGGATAAGTGCTATCTGCCGGATAAATCCTTATTCAGCAGATAACATTTATAGCTTGTATTCGGTGAATAACTTATCCAGGCTTCGTACAACGGACTCCAGAACAATAGCTATTCAAATTGGTCACCATTGGCATATTTCAATTCATGTATTTATAATTTTATGGGAGCTACGCTAAAAATAATGGGTCTGCTTGCTCAGATAAAGTGGCAGTGCTTTAAATAGATTGTTGTGGCTATATTTTACACGTACAAAATATTATATAATCTTCTATTGTATCTACATTCAAATGCTATTTTCTTTTTCAGTTCCTATGGATATTGCTGAACAAGTAGCAGTTATTTATGCTGGTGTTAGAGGCCACTTGGATAAAATGGATCCATCCAAGATCACCAGATTTGAACAAGCTTTCTTGTCACACATACGCAGCACCCAACAGGATCTTCTAAAGAGTATCTATGATGAAGGCCAAATCTCAGAAGCCAATGATGCTAAACTAAAACAAGTAGTTATTGATTTTCTGTCAGCCTTTGAGTAATGCATAATGCAGCCTTAGTAAACACAATCTTACCTCCAAGTGTTTGTATTAATATTTTTAAAATTTTCTGCTGTGTTTGAAGAGAGTACAAAAACAGATGGAGAACTTGTAATTTTGATTGAGCCAAAGGGCTGTTTAATGGAATAAAAACATTGTGAAATAAAAAAGTCAGTATTATTGATCACTAAATCACCTTTCTAAATCACCTCACTAATTGGGTAGGGGAAAGATGGTATAATCTGCTACCGACGAGTTTTCACTTCATATGGGCGGTGTGGGGTGTTTTCGCTTGCTTGGGCGGTGTGGGATATAATTATTATGACAATGTTTATTGTCATGATGTATCCTATATTGCTTGTGGCGCGTGGGGGTGTCCTGTATTGCTTATGTGGGGTGAAAACGTGTTGGTAGCAGATATATAAATATAGGATATGTCGATGAATATGACGACGAATATGATAGGATGTATGACAAAATTTTAACGTTTTTTTGTTGCTGTTTTTTTAAGTGTTTGTACGTTTTTTGGGTGGGCTAGCTCGAATGGATCATATGTTCCCTTCTAGTCCTTCCCCACTGCATATTTTTCTTAGTATTGAGTAGTTTTTTCGTTGTATTTATTTAATTTCTGATTAGTTTTCTTATATATGTATGTACATTTTCCATTATGTTAAAATGCAGTGTAAATGGATTAAATTAAAAACTTAAAGTGCCCCCTTCACTATAGGGCGCAGATCACCATTTCTATCGGTCTGACTTCCCAGTTGCATATAGAAGTTCATTGAGAATGCCTAAGGGGGCGTTCACATGACAATAGGATCATCCTATAGGATCGTCATCATTATCATCATCATCATCATCCTAGGATCATCATCACTAGGATCATCCTAGCAGGCGAATCATCCTACCTGCTATACATTTACTGCATTCTGTTTACATAGAAATTTGTGTCTTCACTTCATGAAGTACTATGATCATCCTACTATAAATAGAATGCAGTAAATGTATAGCAGGGAGGATGATTCACCTGCTAGGATGATCCTAGTGTTAGGATGATAGGATCATGCAAACACCCCCTAAGTCTCCTAAGCAGCCGCAATACAGACTGCTGCTGTGTAGGAATTGGTGCATAGAATGCCGTTGTATATAGCTAATTTTACAACGCTTGATACTAATCTCGCGATCTGATTGGTTGATTAGAGTGTGTCAATAAAGGCTGGTTCACACTAGCGTCGGAACCAGAATTGGAATCGTAAGAAAACAACAAAGAATTTAGGGATTAGAATACAAAAGAAAGGTGTTTTTCTTTGTTCCTTCCTTTGTCTTTGATTATGCTTATGCTTGGTCTTATGCTTCTTGCGATGCTTATGTCGATGTCTTATGTCACACGCTTGACTTAACTCTTTTGTCTTTTCCTTTTGTTTTCGTTTTCTTTTTTTTTTTTTTTTTTTCTTTTCCCCGTTTGAAAAGGATTTTTTAACTTTTATCTCAAATAATTGTTGTAAAAAACAAATTGAAGATGGTTTTGAGTTGTCTGTCCTCTTATTGACACACTCTTGACGTCATAAAATGTTCAAAACTCAAGTGGAAGCACGAGCGCAATTGTACAAACTGACCAAACATGAAAGCTGACACTGGAATTGCTCCTAGGTAAGTACTTTAGTAATAAATTGGATTTATTTTCATGCACTCCCATGCATTTTGTACGGGGATGCTCCATCCACACTCTCAACCCCTTACCCTTTAATATACCCAATGTCGGCAAAAAGGTACCCCCGGCCTTAAATGTACCTTTTAGTTTTTAGAGCGTTTGGCTTGAATGGTAGTTTTCGCAACCCTTTTTATGCTAGGACCCTTTTCGACGGATTCCCAAAGTTGCAAATTCCCTATCATTTGGTATAGCCTGTTTGCAATAGACGTCATATCCGCTCTCGATCGTGAACATTTTTCCTAAGCTGATCATGAATGACAAATTTTCAGTAGAATATTGTATGATTGAGAGCACATTTCCTACCCTTTTCTATACCTCTGTCCTCAAAAAGGAACCCCCTTTGGGCGGAGCATATCCCCAAGTGTAGTAAATATATAGCAGTGTCTGCCCCCCCCCCCCCCCCCCCAACCCACGGGAGAAAACGATGTCAACAACGTTTTTGCAGCATTGCAATGACCTTCGTGCCGGTTTCCTGCGACACTATCCCCTGTATGCAGGCGTAAGAAGCCCCGTTGGCTAGAGACTGAGCGGATGTCATTGCAATATGTTAAAAAGTCTGAAGGCCTGGACACAGGATGCTTACTATCTGCAAGTTGTGCTTGCACGAGTTCTACTTTACAACTCCTGCAATGCAATACCATGTGGTTGCGCGCAATTAATATTGCAGGGGTGGACACATGGTGCAGCTTTGTTGCGTGCAATGTTGCAGAAAAAGTCGCATCATGTGTCCAGGCCTTAAATGTTTCTTCACTTCAAAGTGCAGTACTCCAGTAGAGTACGGATTTCGTATGACTGTGAACCGCGTACAGCCACGGCACGGTTACGGCAGGAATTTCGAATGTTTTTTAAATATAGACAACGACGGCACGGAGACGGTCACGGCACGGCACGGCACGGTCCGTTTCACACTCATACCCACCGAACTGCTCTATACTGACCATGGTGTGTGAAAGAATGAAAGGTGGGCCATGTAGACCAGTAGGGTGGTTCACTGTTGATCAGCTAGAGATTCAAGTTATTATTTATTTGGATTGAGGGTCATAAGATATACACTGATCGGATTATAGTGCTGCGGCTGGTTCGTCTGTTGTATGACCAAAAATTCTATAAATACTCGGTTACCTAACGGAACATTCTGACAAGGCGCAAGATTTGCTGATTTTCGGCTGATTGGAGTTTGGTTTGATACTTTCACTTTCTGACCGTTTGAGTTTCTTGAGAACAGGGAACATTTTAGACTCCCGGGCAGACCAGCTGCCGGGTAACTAATTTATCCTTGAATTAAAGAAGAAATTCGCAGAATAAAATAAAATCCCAGAGGAGTAAAAATCCTTGAAATCCTTTATAGGTAACACGATAGGCATTTTCCGGGCATTTTTATGCCTTGAAAAAATAAAAAGCATCGAAAAAGATTATTATTGAAATTATGATAATTTTCTTCTTTTAAAAATGAAACCGAGGTAAGGAAATCTTAATTACTCTAGTTTGTAGCGATTTTAAAATTAAACATAGTCGCGTGATGTTGTTTTGCTCTCTTGCGATGACCTCATTTCTATTCCAAGAATCTTTGTCCGAGAAGTACTAGAACTAGAGCTATCATATGACAACTTGCAAGACTGCGACATCAAATTTTCAACAAAGTTTGTAAGAAAGGGAAGTCTGGTCTTGTTTTTCTCGTCTTTTATACTGATCAAAGGCTGCATTTGAAGCCATGGGATTTGCCAAAGCCTTCTTGTTCTTCTTGAATACAGTATTTTTGGTAAGTTGATTAACAGTTCGAGATATTGAGAAAGTATTTTGAATCGTGACTGAATTCATAATTTAAGCTTACATGCACATAATGGATTTCCTGTTTCGATTTTATTCTTGCTTGTACTCAAAAGGTTCATGCAGATTTATGGCTTTCTTTCATCCTAAGAATCACTAAAAATTGATACTCAATTTTACTATTTCCTTAAAGTTTTCAAATCTTTGCAGCTGAGGACCGAATTGTACTTTGCACGCCCTGTTGCTTGCAAACAAAATAAGCTTAAGCGTGCCCAACTTCTAGGACTTTGAGGAAATTGTAAATCTTTATGTTCAGTATAAAGTGTTAATAAGTAATGCTAAAGCGTAGTTTCACGGCTCTATTTTAGATACTCTAATTGCTTGCCAGTTCTGTTGATGGATTTCGTAAACTTCCTCAAAATTGAAAGGGGTTGCGGTAAAACTCTGAAACTGAAGGAGCGAAACGGCTGAAATGACTGAATCGAAACGGAAGCATTTCACATAATTTGCCTATTGATTTAAATCATCGAATTAGTTAAATATTGTAGAAGAATACGATGCATTACTTATTGAAAGGTCTAATTTAATAGTACCGTTGTTGTTTATTTCATTGATTTCCAAAAGCCACATTACAATGGAAGTAATGTTTACTTAAATAAAGTCCTCCAATTTAGACTTGATGGGGTTTCAAGTCCATGCAAGTAGTTCTAGTCTGAGCTGGTGCGGCCTTGGACTGGAACTAATAAATTTGGATTATTGCAAAGACTTGAAACCCCATCAAGTCCAAATTGGAGGACTTTGACTAATCATAATTAATTATTCAGGAGGAATCTTTATGTCCCGATAGTCACCTGAGTGTATATTAACCCTTTCGCTCCTACAGTGCCCAAAACCGGCCGTAAAAATTCTACTCGTCTAAAAAATTACTTCCTAAAAAAGGACAACTCAAACTCAACTTTGGTACGAAAGTAAACTCTAGTAAATGAGTCAAGTTTTGAAAATCAAACATTGTGAAACAACTGGCGATTTCTGCAGAAATTCGTCATTTCAAGGCAAGGAAAGGAAAAAATCACCATTTTGGGCTCAATTTTCATCCTTGAAAATCACACATTTTGGACCTCAATTTTTCTCAACAAATTATCCTTTCCTGCACACGAAACAGCATTAACAACCAAATTCAGTCCTAGTCTTGTGTTCTCATGGACTTTTTGGCCTTCTTTTCCTTTCACGGACACAGTTGCGGCTGATTCATTGTGGCCATTTTGCAAGCACGTGTTTTGGGACTTTTACGACCTAAATGCATTCTGGGTAATTCAGCTCCTATGCGACAGCCACAGCCCTTTCCTCCATCTTTTAGAGTTTTTAGTAAAGTCTCGAGCCCCCTCGGAATTCTGCCCAAATTTCGCGCTTGCTGCGTTCCTTAATCGTCACAACTCCCAAAAAATGCCATGGCAGGTCCGAGAAATTGCCCTTGGACGAGCTTCAAAGCACACTTCGTCTTGGCGTCACTCAAAATTCACCCAGTCAAAGCTACGAGCCAAAATGCCTACGAAGTGTTACACCTTGACGAATTCTTACAGCAAGTAAGCTCTCTGCTACTTCCAGGCTTAATGATGCCCAGCCAGTAGGAACCAAAGGCGAAAAAAGGCTCGAAAATTCACAGAAATCCAAGTTTTCTGGACTTTCAAACACTACCATCACTCGACCAAAAACGCTACCGCTTCAAACTGGTTTCAACCGGTTAACTTGAGCCCTCAATAGTACAAAACAGCAGAAGTTTCTATGGTTACTCCAGTAAGCAGGCTAAAAAATACACAAATCGATTATGACCTCAAAATCGCGTAAAAACCTCAAAAATCCCCAGTAGCGAAAGGGTTAAAATATATACTATCAACCAGTTGCTACACATGAATTGCTCATTATAAAACTTCCAAAAACTCCATTCTGGTTGATCAACTAATTCACTTGTGGCTTAGTGGTTTGGGAAAGGGATGAGAGAGTTAGTAAGACTAGATTTAGAGGTTTGGGGTTAACGTTCGAGTCTTGGTAGGTTTGTGAAAAAATTTTAAGGTAATGGGCTCGCGTGAGTTTTTATCGACGAATTTTTCTATAAATCATTATGGAGATTGTTTTTGAGTTGGGAACATCAAATCAATAAAGAAAATGGGGGGTCACAGTGCTAGTTTTGGTGCTATGATAGCTCGAAAAGAGCGAAATCTCGCCTTTTCGAACAAAAACAACAGATTTAAGAGTCTGACCTCTAGCGTACGGTAAGTCTTTGCAAATTTGCAAACAAAAGGCTTTCAGACATGCTAAAGTAGACAAAGTATCATGAAAAGTAATATGTCTTCACTTATTTGTAGGTAAAGCTGAGTATTCGCAATTGAAAGATGAAAATCAGGTGTACTTACGCGTGAATCGGACGTTCATTTTGACGATTTTTTGCGATTTTCTCAAAAACCTATCGAGGAATTTTTTTCCTTTTTTGATATGTTTTAGTTTTTATAAAAATACATTGAAAAAGCAAAAGATTAGGATAGGTCACGGTACTAGATTTTAAGTTATAAAGCTTAATTTGAATACAGTTACAGGAAGCCCAATCAAATTCAATATCAGCGCACGCGTGCAAAACATGCGCAAATGTTATGTGCACGAATGTGCGAGCGCATTACCTTAAGCATTTTTTTACAGTCAGTCTTGATATTTTACATAGGCTGGATGGGTTGTGGGGAGTTGAGTTTACTGCTTGATGTGCTCATCGTTCCACTTGAGTTTTGAACATTATTTTTGTGACATCAAATCCATTGTCAATAATAGTACTGTGAGACAAATTTATGGAAAACTGCTTGCGATTTGTTAATTTTATTCTCACCTGTTGCCCTCTTGTTTATTTCAAAGGGACTTTCTGGCCTTCTAATTTATGTCGCAGTGTGGCTTATCCAGTCATACAAAGATTACTACAAACTATATACAGATACATACACAGTAATACCTGCTGGTATAATCATTGCCGTTGGTTGTTTTATATTAATAACTGCCATTACTGGATGCTGTGGAACATGTCGTGAAAGCAAGTGCTGCCTGTCAACTGTATGTATTATCTATATATATTAAGTCGTGTTTGTTCTATTTACCAGTTGTGGTTTGCATTGAATTGTAGAACATACTGTTTTAGGGGACACACTTTTAATCTAACCAGGGGTTTCATTAATAGGCAGTTACCGGTGGTTTATGGTCGTCCGCCGACTATTTTTTCTTGTTATACAATATTTTAATGGTAGGACATCTGTATTTCAGATGCCTATCTTTAGTAGTGGAACCTCAGCTAAATGCTTACTGTATGTTAATAATCCCCTGCTAACCATGTCACATACTGCCAATATGCAGGGTAAAAAAATGTGAAAGGAATTTAATATGTATAAAAAAGAATAGGATCAAGAATAGATAACAAGTATTTTATAATAAATTGCAATTTATTACAATTAAATTTGAATGAAGTGCTGTCCCAATAATAGTCTTACATGTACATGTATAATCCGTTGAGAATATCAACTTCGAAATGGCAAATGAATTGTCATACAGCCTTGTCAACTGAAAATGTGCTTTCTATATCTACACATAGAACTTAGTGTCAAATTTGTGCTCAATAATTAATTTTATAATTATATTTAAAACTCCATTGATAACTAAAGCTGCCACCACCTTGTAACACAATGATGTAAATAACGAAGTGACAAATAGAGCAGATTTCATATGAGTGTTGTGACCATATGTCAGTAGTACTATGTTGTCTTTCAAACATTTTAAATTCAGGACTGCTGTAGAGTAGATTTCGTATGACTGTGAAAATGGCACCGCATGGTGACAGCACAGTTACAGCAGAAATCTTGAATGTTTTTATAGACATCATGGTACTGACACGGTCATGGTAAGGTGTGGTCCGTTTCACACTCATGTGAAATCTGCTCTAACTATGATGCCTGATAGTGACTGTGTGGTGTCATTTTCACAGTGATATGAAATCAACTCAGACAAGCAACTAGCTAAAAGCTAGCTGAAAGAACAGCTACATGTACTGTAAAACAGTAGCTGTTACTGTAAAATCATGAGCTCTGTTCTCATGGTATGATCATGAGCTGGTTCAGAGCTTCCATATATGCATGTACATGCATGTACACATGATTGTGCTTCATTAGTACTATTACCGAAAAACTCTTAATTGTAATTTAACTGATTTTGAAATAGTTTGATGCATTTGTGTCATCATAAAATCACTTATTGATAGTTCTTAAATTTTTATTTTTGTAGTTTTTTATTCTTCTTTTGCTTGTTCTTTCAATGGAAATTGCTGCTGGGGTGCTTGGTGCAGTTTATAAAAAACAGGTTAGTGCGGTGATATTTCTGCATGCATGCACTTATTTATTATTATACAAACATTGAATTGATTATTTTACTACAGTACAGTTATCGTTGAAGTGTGACCTGCAAAGTTCAAAGTCTCATTTGGAAACCAGCATTGAGACGGATGTCAATCAAATTTCGCCAGAGAGACAATTGACAATTTTGCTCTCAAATAAGAAAAAACTGACTTGTATTGATTACTTTCATTTAGAAAGCTTAAATTTTGTATATTTTCCTTCGTAAGTACAAGATATTTTCTTGGTAAACTTCAGTGTCAAAATTGCTGTTTGTTTTGGTTGAATGATTTGATTGATGCCCATGAGAATGCTAGTTTGCAGACTAGACTTTGAACTTCACTGGTTGCACTTCAATGATAACGGTCCGTAGTAATCCAAAGCAACAAGAGTCAAGGAACTACACAGCATTAAGTTTAGTGGTCAAAGCATTGCATTTGAGACCTGCCTTGATGTGTTTTCAATGAGTGTACATTTATAAACCAAAGATGTTATAATTTATTGCCCACAGGCAAAAGAAGATGTGAAGGATGGACTAAATGAAGCAATTAAACACTACAATGATACTGGATATGGACTTGATAAAGCTCTTGATTTCATTCAGCAAAAAGTATGTATCTTGACCTAGACATAACAGTGCAATATACACCTTGGCAACAGGAAGAATTAGTTTAAAGTTTTGAGTGAACTTATCCTGGTACTGTCAATCAGCAGTCTGCAGTACAATGATAATGAAATGGTATAAATTAATTAATAATGAAATTGTTGCATCCTGACCAGCGAATTTGGGTTTAATTTTTGGTTTTTGTGATCCATTGATCAGTTTGGGGGTGGAGTTTATTTCAAATCAACCAATCACTGGATGAGTTAATGTAAGCTCTGCCCCCAGGAATGATGGATGGATCAGAATTGACAAACGCCTTACTGACTTGGAAGTTGTGATGTAGTAGATTTGGATGAAGTAAATTAGTAAATTAGTATTCTTGATGTTACAGTCAAGACATGGTTGACTTATATATTATTATTTTATACCTAGATGAAGTGCTGTGGAGATGAACATCCTAAAACAGACTTCATGAAATCCCCTTACTGGAAAACTCACCATACCAATCCTCCTTCTTGCTACCCTGATGAATCAAGAGAACATCCTCGTTATGAAAAAGTAGGCATTTTATTATATAATTATATATATATATATGGTATTTTAATTTCCTTTTTGCATATAAACTGGCATCAGTATACCATTTCTAAGGGGATATGCTTTACCCCAATATGCCACATGCAAAAAAATTAGAACAAGCTACAGTGAAGGCTACATAAAGCCACTCTTAAAACCTTTGTCTTGTTATGAATGACTGCAGATTAGAATGTCTTTTTGCATGTGGCTTGGACTTGATTCATTAGTACATGTTAAATGATTTGTATCTCAGAAGTTGGCTATCATTGAATCGAAGGAGCCCTGAGGAAAATGACAGAAGTGAACTTTTGATGCTAGGCATTTGTGAATGAATGGAGTGAATGAATAAATGAATGAATGGAAGAATGTCTGATTGAATGAATGAAAGAATGAATGAATGGAAGAATGTCTGATTGAATGAATGAAAGAATGAATTGGTCTTGAAATGGAATGAATGAAGGAGTGACTAAACAAGTGGAATGTATTCCTTTCTTGTAATCAATGCTGATTGTTTGAAACATTCTATTACACAGGGATGCTACCAAAGCCTGTTGTCTGTTATGGATGACTATTTGACATACATCATTGGTATTGGCATTGGTTTTGCAATTCTTCAGGTAAACTACATCTAGTACTGTAAACCCTAACCCAAGTTTTCAATAGAATATTCTCTGGTTGAGAGCACATTGGTGGTCAAACACTGACCACCATTTGAAGCAGATGATGAGATTCATCAGCAGTTTGAAATCCAGCACATAGCCATATTGGATAAACAAACAACAGACACTATTTTAACAGTGAAATCTTTTCTTGAAGTTCAACAAAGGTTTTAAGCCAGAGTGAGTCAAGTGATTATTTGCAAAATACTTAATGTAGAGGTAGTGTGTGTGAGAGTACAGTACGTGTCCCCCAACTAGTACACAATCTCTAGACGACTTTGACACTTAAATAAACAGTTATTTTATTTAAACCAACTTTGCTACTACTGTATTAATTAAGTCACATGCAACACAGCAGTTAGTGATTATGCCACAGACAGATACGTACAATTATGGAATAAAGATAATTTAATACTACTACTATTGTTTATTCCACAGCTATTTGGATTGATTGCATCATGCTTTGTTATGTGCAAGAGTAATGAAATTCCCTATGTCTCACTAAATGGAGGAACATTTGTTTAAAGATGATGGAACAAAGCTTTGGTTTGAAACATCCTTGAAAAAGAAGCTTTATTTTTTCACACACATGCAGATATTCAAACTATAAATTAAAATAATGTTCTTGTAGAAAAAACATAGTGGGGTTGTTTATGTGACAGTAAAAAAGAGTGCAGTTGCCAGTTACGTGTGTGAGCCATATGGCTCACTTGGGGGCATAACGGATAACTGATATCACATGTAAGTACACTCCACTGATCAACATTGAACAAAGGTTTCAAGCCAGAGCATTCTCACCAAAACTATAGTGAGACCTTAAACCTTATGACCACTCCCTTAATAATGACCACCTTCTAATTGTGACCCTGGCAACTAGAGATCATATAATTATTTTAATTAATCTCTTGTAAAATATTTCCTAATAGAATATCCTGTTAATACATCCAACCCATTAAATGGCCATGCAGTTTATAGTAGTTATTTTCCATTATATTTGCTCGATTACACCTTGAATTGAAACTTTTGTTCAAACTTGTTGGAGTTCACAACACCTAAATAAACTGTGTCATATCAGTTGCTCAAAGTGGGTGTTTTTAAACCATGTGGAGGCTCCTATTAAGACCAACAGAATAACTTATTTTTCCTTGCAGCTGATGTTGTTAGGATGATTCGAGACCCTTTTTTGCTGTCATGTAATTAAATTTATACATCATATAAAGCTATTGATTATATTTGTGCTATGATTTAGAATACAGTCATACAATCTCTAGGGCGTTTTTACGTACATGTATGGCATAATTTGTGTCAAATATTTACTGTTGGGTCGACGTAACATTTTAAAGAAGATGTTAGCTTTTTGTTCAATTATTAGCAGGATTTTTTCAATTTTAATCTGACTGTTGCAAATGCACACATTTGACATCATTTTGTGATGCAGTTACTGCTTTAAAACTTGATCAATAATTATTGCACTGGGCAAATATATTTGCTGGCTTTTGAGCCGTAAGACTTTGATATTTTAGGGGATTTGAATGAACTTATGGGTATTATCTTATTAACTGACATGTATGCTTAGTAAGGGGTCACATGGAAGCTATGAGCATGAGCGATGCAGTAGTTCATAATTATTACTATGACTGAACCATTGTTCACAGCAGAGTTTGTAGTGTTTATACACAGCTAACTGATGAAAAAAATAAGCAATCAAGCCAGGATACAACAAATAACAATTTATTTAACATAATTTATAAATTGACTTGTAATATCAAAGTCTGACAGCTCAAAAAAACACTAATATTTGTCCTGGCTAGTGCCCTTGGTACAATAATTGCCTAACTGAAAATGTAGTCTATAGAGGTACTCATCAGGTTTTATATTGGGAGGCTCTGCCCTGAAATCAAGCCCTTATAACCTAATCTTATTTAACAGACCAGTTTTGAGAGGAAAGATACCCCACATATACCGATATACCTTTCAAAAAAATACGATAGCCCTTAAATCAAAAACCTTTTCAAAGAAAATGTTACCCCTTTCAAAGACAATTAGTCAAATATTCAACTCATTGTCATATCTCTTAGTCTATGCTAAATTTCAAGAAATTTCAACCCTTTCATGCATATGCCTCCTGTATAAAAAGATATCTCTTTCTTATACTTCCAGTGCAAAAAAGGCACCCATCGTATACCTTCATCATGAAAAGGGTCCTTTAGGGTGGAGCCTCTCCATGTAGTACTTGATCTGATCAGTCTTCTACTTTAGAACTTGCCAGCCTTGCAGCTTTATACCTGATCAAATCTACAGTAACAATAATGTCAACTGGAAGTCCTTTTTTGGGAGGGGGGAAGGATTTTGTGTATTTAAGAGCTCATCCAAATTTTGCTTGGGAGATTAGTGTTGGGGACAAATAATTAAGGCATGAAAAAAACAAAACTGAACAAAAACTAAAACTTCCAGTTGCCATCCTAGCTGTCGTACTGTAGATTTTTCTCAGCATATTAACTTGGCAAGCTACTGTGTTAAACTGTTGTATTTAACAAATAGAACAGCTTTTCCATGTTCCGTTCAGTAATACAGCACTTAGGAAGCACCAAGAACACTCAAGCAGTGTGGAGAGCACTCGCCTACAGCTCGTGTCCTCCTTGAACTTCTTTCGTGCTCTCGTCACTTCCTGCATGTTGTATTACTGAACGGAACATGGAAAAAGCTGTTCTATTTGTTTTATTATATGTTTGCTAGATTGTGAAGTAAATATTCAAGGCAAAAAGTTTGATTTTCCTCTGGAAAAGACGCGCGCACAGTGGAGCTTGCGCTACTGAAATCAGAACTGTGCTCTCAGCACAGTTTTCAGCCAATCAGAGTGCTCGTATTGAGAAGGCTATAATATATATAATAAAGCAAATTTTGTGGCATAACCTTTAGGGGAAGTGAAAAGTATATATAGAGAGAATGAAAATTTCTTGATAAAAATAAAAGAGCTTAGCTATTAGATTATTCTTGATATACAAAAAAAAATGTTGCTTGCTAAATCATATTATTTTTAATACAACTGAAACATTATTAAATGACAAATGTGCACATCAAATGATCAGTCCTTGAGTTGTTGGTTTATCAGTGCCGGGTTTTCAGCATTTTTACTCTGGAACAGGGTATATAAAATCGTAATCACTCTGGAACAGGCCACCTATTTTACAGAGTTCGTAACTACACATCAACATGAGTCAGGAAACTGGAGTAAAGAACTTGATGTTAAAATCTCTTGAGTAATCAAAAAAGGTCTCAAAAACGTTTGTCTTTTTGGAACAGGGTATTGTTTTAGAGTATTCACTCTGGAACAGGGTATTGATTTTGGAAATTTTGCTCTTGAACAGGGTCAGGGTTTGAGGGGCTCAGCGGCACGTCCCGTACTTCAGAGATAGTTATGTCTGAAGTCTGCATGAAGACTTCAGACTTCAGAGATAGTTACCCCTGAGACTCAGAGATACCACAAAAATAATACTATTAGTATATATTAAAAAATGCATTGGATTGATAGGTAGTTTTTGACGTGATTTTCCTTGAGTAATATTCTGAGTTTACGCAGGTACGTATTGCGTTATTATGCGATGGAAGTGCCGATTTGCTAAACCTCAAATTTAAGACCCTGATACCAAATCGCCGTGATCAGGGTGATTTTTACCCGCTATTAAGAGATACGACGAGCATACCCGATCCTTTACCCCCGGAGTCTACTACTGGTCACTACTGGATGATTTGAATAGGTGCAATGCAGGGCCGTAGCAAGGGGAGGGGCAATGGGGGCGCTCGCCCCCCAATAATTTTTCAACGGTTTTTAAATTTTTGAATTTTTAAAAAGTTTTAAATTTTAAACTGATGAATACAATATTCAGATGTCGTATATACAACACGTTGCTAGTAATGATACAATGAAAATACTGAAAAGGTTTCTAGTTTAGAGCGCAAACAAAAATGCAACTCGGACTATTTCTTGACCTTTGACACACGTTTTATAGCAAGATGGATATTAGTATAAAAGGAACAGTAGACTTCAAATGTTATTTGATTTCACTGTGCCTCGTCCGGGAAACGAACCGTAGCTCGAACCAGGGACCACAGCGGTCTAACCATTCGGTGTGGATATCGTACGAACTACTGTTTGTGCTCTGTAGCAAAACTTGTGACCTCAAATCGCAGTCTACTCTTCGAGTGCCGAGAAGCCACGTGGAAGAGGGCACGTGTAATGAAAGTCCGTATCTCTGAAGTCTGAAGTCCTATAGTGGGCCACTTCAGACTTCAGACATAACTATGCCTGAAGTCTGAAGTCCTATAGTGCACTTCAGACTTTAGACATAACTGTCTTCTGAAGTCCCCTCAGCCTTCCGTATCGATTCCGTAACCTCAAACATCCCTACCCTAAACTGGAAATAACTGAAATGTCGGAAACAAAAATGTTCTTTATGTGGGTTATTGTTTACAGCTAGGGTATGTTATTGTCTTCGGCCATTGATCACTACCCTCTACCATTATTTATCAGCCAATTATTTTTTTAAATCAGACGACGAGTATATACAAGCGCATCCACCAAAGTGATGTCATATCCTATTTTCAGAACCAGCTACGCGGCCAGTCCTGGGTACCAGTCGTCTGAACGGGCTCTCGCACAAGTACGAGAACTGAAGAAGTTAGCGAGATGTGTTTGAAATTTGGCCGAGTACTTTGTATGTTCTTCATAAGTACCGTTTATTTCGTAAGTATTTATTAAAGCAATTGCTATTCTGTAGATACCTTTCAAGCCAAAGCTGGAGAAAAAATGTTCTCGATTCTTTTTCAACATTTGAGCCCTTGACAATCCACTGATCTGACAGAGTCACATGATAAGAAAGGATTTTCCGATAATTTTTGTGCTATTTTGGAAATACTCAACTGATATGATTTGGTGTCCGGCCCTCGAAGTAAATCCCGTTATGTGGCACGTTAGATTCGAAAGAAGCTTTCATCTAGGGGGTTGGCATTCGATGACAAATCGATGAAGATGTGAGAACTAGGGTCTAATTTTATCGATATTTAAGCTTAAATGCCATGAATTTCCAAGTTAGTAATGTTTTTCCAAAGCCTCATGTGAGCCAATCGAGTATAATCTAGCCATTACTCAAATTCTGCAGAGGATTGGTAAAAAGTTTGATCTGGCTACAGCTAGCTGATTATAAACTATTCTTTATAGGAGGTGTTTACATGACACTGGATAATCCTAGCACTAGGATCATCCTAGCAGGTGAATCATCCTACCTGCTATACATTTCCTGCATTCTATTTAGTAGGATGATCCTAGTACCCAAAGTGAAGACACAAATTTCCATGTAAACCAGAATGCAGTAAATGTATAGCAGGTAGGATGATTCACCTGCTAGGATGATCCTAGTGCCATGTAAACACCTCCTTAGTTTCAAGACAATCAAATGGCTGCAAATGGGATATAGAGTCCCTCGCATTAGATAAAAGGCCCTCGGGCTGCACCTTCGTGGCCTTTTATCTAATGCTCAGGACTCTATATCCCATGGAACACTCGTGTTCATTCTTTAACCCTTACTTATATCTGTGAAGACATAAAGATCTAACCATTTGTAGATGTAATTAAAAAAGCAGTGTCTCCTCAATTATATTTAAAGACCCTGAGTACTGGTCTGGTTGGGCAATTAAACCCCAACATCCCACATGAAGGACTGATGCTGAACCAACTAAGCCTACCAGACAGCGGTTAAGATACCCATAGGATGGAGTGATGATGGAGGAAGGGGATACATTTAGGTGATGCACCATCCACCCCCTAGAATATCATTTCCAGTTAAACTCATCAACACAGATGGGTTTGGAGGGAGGTGCTGACAAGGCTGTGGCAGTCATGCTGACTGCCCACAATGAGGAGGTAACCATGGCAACACAACCACGGTCCACCTCCTGGCATCAATCACACTGACAAGATCAGTGGAATTTTTTATATTCACCTGAACCACACTTGCCTAAGAGGAGGGTGGGTGGGAACACAGCAAGCAATGTTTAGATCCTCGCCAATCTGCAATGTTGTGTGCCACATGACCTTGCATGCCTAGGGTACCCCTGCAGCACCGAAAACCACTGGCCAGCATACCTCAATTTCATTTAGCCACATATAAAAGAGCATGAGCGATATCCTTTACCTTTTTATGATGATGATGACACTGATGACAATAACCATTCCTGTTCCAGGGTATTGCAGCTTTTCTGATCTATGTATCATCTTGGTTACTTGATTTATATAACAACGGAAGCTTCAAACATAACTACATTGTTGTCGTAAATGCTCAAGCACCAGATATAATACTTTTATCAGTGAGCTGTGTCATATTTTTAGTCTCAATTGTTGGATGCTGTGGAACTAGCCATGACAACAAATTATGTATCATGACAGTAAGTATTCTTGTGAATTATGAAAAGAAATGAAATCTTGGAAGTGAAGTTTTCAACTCCAGTTATAAGCCCCCCCCCCCCCCTCCTCCACCTAAATATAAGGCCTACTACACAAATATAAATTATATTAAGCTCCTCCACTTATACATATAAGCCCTAATATTCCCCTGAAAACTCCCTGCACTTGTACAAGCCCAAGGCTTGTAATTAAGCTGCTGTATATTATGATATCCACATAGTGGTTCTTAATCTGCTAAGACACTCATATTCATTACTAATATTTTCATGCATGCAACACAAGAACTTGTGTGTTGATTTTTGCAAATAGAGGCAAGAATAAAATACCTTGTGGTTAATTATTGGTAGCTAGAAAATAACTACTGTGCATCAAACAAACTCAGTTCACATGTGACGTAGCAACAAACTATTTAAACCTAGGCTGCATTCGGCTATTCCAACCCCATTCCACCCAGAATAATTATATGAATATCACCAGGGTAGAGCATGTAACTGTCCCATTCCTGAACATCTCATATTATAAAGAACTCATGATGCCATGAATTCAAAAAATATAAATGCATGTACTATACACTCAGGCACATATGTTTAATGTCCATGCATACTTTCATTCTGTAGTTCTGTATGGTATCCATATGTGCAGTAGTGGTTTTGCTGTGCTCAGGATTTTTAGGTGTTATCTACAAAGTCAGGGTAAGTACATGTATCACACTTACTGTATATAAGGTATTGTCACATAATGCATCAAATTGTCAAGAAGAGCTGTATTGACAATTTCACTTAAAGTGTAACAAAGCAGTTATTTGGGGTGAGTAGCTAGCCATGAAGCTGTGCACTGGTGTGTTTGGTCTGACCTAGTATACTACAGGGACAACAGTTATAATATTAAGTGGCAAAAGCTGTTGTCCCCACCTTCATTAAAGGGAAAGTTTAACTAAACTGAATTAAACAGAATTTATAAACAAGGTGCTGTTACATATACATAGTGCTGGGTTTTTTTCTGCAACTCATATCATGAATTTGGCATTGTGAAACAAAGTTGTACAAACCATTATTGGGGTTATTACACAGTGCAATTATGGTGAAAAAAAAGGTTGTACAGGTTGGTACAGTATCTGGAATCTCAAATGTAATGATACACTCCACAAAACTGTCACAGTTGTGAGATGATATTGATCTGGTGAAGCTTTGTAAGGCTTTGTTTTGTCAAGTAATTATCCAGGATCAAGACAAGTAGTTGAAATAGCACTGTCTAGTTATTACAAAGACTGTAAGTCATTGTTATACTTTAAAACTCATCGTAGTGATAATTTTGGGCTGAGTACCAACATGTGAAGGCAGTTCGCACCTATCCAGCCCGCTCTCGGAGGTGACCATGGCAACCCGGCCACAGTCCACCACCCACGTGGCACCCGTCACACCTTAGTGGTGGAAATACTTACCCTAGCCTATACTTACCTGGATGATGAAGAGGTGGGTGGGTAGGAAATTTCTCGATGCACTGGTGGCATTAAGCTGCCCAAACTACAAACTCTGCAACAACCCTGAGCCAATGGGGCCCCCCAAATCGACCCCCAAGGGAAACTGATGGCCTGAAGTACTCAGTTTTAACTTTGCCTAAATTACATTCAGGCCCAATTAATTCCTTATTCCTGTCAATAATGTGCTAAATCTTGACTCCTAGGCTCACGATGATGTAGAGAATGCTTTTTACGAAGCCATAGAAACATACAACCACACAGAATATGGATCAGATGAAAATATTGATTTCATACAAAACAAGGTTGGTGTAATGTACATCAATCACAGTTCTACAAAATTAACTATTAAAATGGAAATGGCCACTTTATAACAACAACTACAAAGGGTATTATTGTTAGCAATAATAGTTTTTACATGTATGTTATCCCTCATTTTGAATGACTGATGTAAAACAGTGGGAGGCCTGGGGCCGAGATGTTGGAATTGATTATCTGGTTACCCCCCCTCTAGGGGAGCTTTGCCATGAAAAATTTGAAAAGTAGGTAGCTTCATTTTTCAGCTCTTGCTGTTCATTTGGCATAACAACACTTTATTGTACCCACAGTCTTACTATACATAGTTAACTAAAAGAAATTAAATTTTTTAAGGTTTCAACTTCCAAAAAGAACTTCAAAACTAATAATGTGTTCTTGTTAAAAAGTCACTATCTGCCACAGTCCTTTGTGCACAATTTTTTTTTTTCATTTGGGAACTTGAAGATTTCACACCTTATTAATTATCAGGTTATACCATTTTTGGTATACCAATCTCACAAAGGACTGTGGTTGACAGCAAATCTTTAATATTCACACCTCATTAATAATCCATTCAGCATTAGGGGAGGGCTAAGAAAAGAAAGAAAAAAATGGAAATTCCAGGAGGATGGTATGGGGAGGTGGGGTAATAACTCTTTGTTGGCCGGTATGGATATTTTCTGGAACTACATTTAATCTATTTTTTTTTAATTATTACTCGTGCCCAGGCCTTTAGGCCGGCACGAGTCTAGGTTTGCGTCTTCTATCTATCAGTCTATAAGTCTATCGTCGTAGTCGAGAATGTGCCATGAAAACGAGGCAAGCCACAGGCACCCCAGGCAATCATTTAGAGCAGCGTGCATAAGCAAATGGACGGGTCCAGGTTCGAATCCTCATGGAATATAAAGGATTTTTTTTTTCACCTTACTATGTAGTAAATAATATCTTTTCATTTTTTTTGTATGCTTTTTTCTGGTTTTGAAGCATTTTAAGCTGTTTTTTAATTTGATTTAATTTCCAATATATTTTGACTCAAGCGACAGCTTGAGTCTGGCTCTGTCTGGCTCATGAAATTTCAATTTCAAGAGAATTTCATGAATTTCTTATCATTGAGTGCACGTTTTCAGGATAAAAGGAACGATTAAAAACATTATGTATTTCAATGTTCTCTGTAATGAATGGTATGGCTGAAATTTTTTGGCGTACAAAGCAACCACTACTTGAAAATATCAAAGAATTAAAATAGACCGAGGTCAAACAGGTTACCCAAACAGGACGGTGTGCTTTCGTGACGCTACAATGAGTCTGCAACATCATGCCGTACAGGCATTTGTCAACATGTGAACCACTGTTACCCTAGCAGCTATAAAATTAAATAAATATCAGGCATAAAGGCAGCTCTATCATAGTTCAGATCAGCTTGCCGGCAAAGCAGACAAATATTCCGCCATTCAGTACCGAACTCAAAACGTGACCAAACTGGCTTTAAAACATATTTATTTTCATGCCAGACTGAATTCCACTTGGGCACGAGTAAACGCACTATGTGCGTCTAGTTTTGTTTGTTTGTCTGTTTGTTTGTGTGTGTGTGTTTGTTTGTATGTTTGTTTTTGTGTTTGTTTGTATAGAAATTCATTTGTTCATTCATTCATTCATTCATTTATTCATTCATTCATTCCTTCATTCATTCATTTGTTCATTTCATGCTGGTTAGCCTAGATGACTTTTTTAACTGAACTTACAATGTAGATAAAATGTTGTGGTGTTGAGGGCCCTTCTGACTGGATCAATTCAACATCCTGGTTTCAACTCCATAAGAATGGAACAGAAAACCATTGGCTTCCAGAATCTTGCTGTGTAGACAAGTCCACAATTTGCAAGCTCAGTGAAGGCAATTTCTATACAAAGGTATACAGGCTTCAATAGGTGACTTTCAAAAATGGCAGGCTCATTGTTCATGAGAACAAGGCCACAAAGGCCTCCAAAATCATTATGGCATCAAATGAGTCTAAGTATATCCTGTAAAATGCACAGAAAATAGTTATTTCAAAAGGAAGAGGAACACATTACCTTTAATTTAATAGCAATAGAAGTGTTGCCACGATTATTTTCTGGTTTCAAGGCCTTTGTAGCCTCGTTCTCATATACTAGGCTGCCATTTTTGAAAGCTGTCTATGGAAATTTAGTAGAGGATTAGCCTGTACAGCATGACACAGATTTTTGCAAGTACATGAGGGCCCTGTACATATTTCTTTTTAATCTAATTAATAATTTTAGTTTTTCTTTTTTTTCTTTTTCAGGGGTGTTTGAAACCATTGCTGCATGATTTGAAAAAGCATCTGATATATGGTTTTGGATTTTGTTTTGGTTTTGCTGGTCTTCTGGTAAAGTTTTACTTTTCTATAAAACAATTTTCATATTAGCACATACTATACTGTTATGCCCAATAGAATTTTATTAAACTCATCACCATGAAATGAGCATGGGGTTGGGTGCAAGAACAGAGGGACTGGTGTCACTTATCTAGACCCCTCAAGGTCACCATAGCAACCCTGCTACAGACCACCACCCCGCATGCCACACTGAGCAAACAGTGGAAGTATATACCTACCCAATTGCCCTTTCCAGATCATGGTGGGGTTGGGTGGGGGTAATGATGAAAGATCCACATTATCAGCACACCACAACAACCAGCAAAGCTTCCATGGGGGCCCCTCACATCCAACCTATGAAATGGGAAATACTGCTTGCCAGTAATAATGCCAAGTTTAACATTGCCTAAATTACATTTAGCCCCAAAAAATGTGACCAAATAATTCCACCCACACCCCTAGAGTATGGTGTGGGTATAGGGTATGGTGATCATTTTCTAGTCCTACAAAACCAATAGCCCACTGTGATGTCTTGGATGAGTGTTTACTTAGCAGACAATAAAGTTGAGGCTTGGATTGAAATATAATACCATTAGTAAATTATAATTTCTTCAGTAATTTGACCAGAGCCTTGTTTTGAATTGTTAACTTATGAACTATCACTTGACCAAAATATCAAATTAGATTTTACAATAATTGAGTGAAATCTCACTATCTAATTGGTTGAAAACGATGAGAGTTCAGACAGTAGTGCTGATGGGTTTCACTGCGCAAGCTTGTTTGGTTTCCAACTTTTTTTTGACTTCCGTTTCATTTTCTAATAAAAAAATTATTTTTTTCAACTTTTTACAAATGTATGTACCATGCAGACATCCTCTGTGCATCATATAAACATCTACAGTGTAATGAGTTAAAATCCAAACTCTCTTTCACTCTATAACTCATATATATTTGTCATTATTTAATTTTTAGGCTTTTGGAGTACTCATTTCTTGTATTCAGTTTGGGAATTCAAAAGAAAACAGCCCATACAAGTACACACATATAAATGGGGGAACATATGCATGATTATCAAAGAAATAATATTATCAACATGTATGACAATAGCTAAGTTTCACATGTTAATGTGGATATAGTTAGCCAAACTTAAGGCCCAAACTAGGGTGTGAGATTGCTTGAAAATCACCTATTTAGCCTATTTAGTAGTCCCAAAGTAGAAAAGAAATCTTACACAATGTAGGTGCAGTCATTATGTAACCCCCCCTTCCCCCTCCCCCCAAGCTGCAAGCATACCAATAAGCTCTGGTCTATAAGTATACAAATACCCCTTTTGAGTCTTCAGTACTAGTGGTAAACCTTCTTTTGGAAGCAAAGTTTTTAGACAATTTACAATGGTCATTAAAAAATGCTACCATTATGAACAAGTTCTCAGAGTGAGAAACGAATGACAAATCTGAATAACATTTATAACAAAGTTCAAACTGCTAGTATAAAAAAAGACGTATTCAAAGATAACAGCATATTTTAAATCTGTTTTTAATGAGAAACAGTATAAAGCATGTGCATTTTAATGCCATAAAATATTTCATTTAAAATATATGAATCAGATTTTTTTATTATATATATAGTAAAACTGTGTGTTTAATTGTATATCTTAGTAATATTGTAATCGTATCAAGAAAACGTTTGCTGTATTTCAAAAAATTAAATGAGTGAATTTTTAGCATCAGTTAATGTATTGTGATACTTATTTTACAGTATCTTACGTCAATAGCACAAGCATCACACAATCTATAAGATAAATGCAGCACTGAGTCTGTGTGTTGCTTAGGTCTATTTTATGTTACAAAATATGATCAGATCAAATGTAAGATAAGAGTTTTTTTGTGAGTAACTATAAATATGTTATCAAAATACGATTTTACTCCGAGTTATCCTTTTAGGTAAGGACGAACAGGAAACTCAATTCCCTCAATACAGTCTTTCTGTTCGCTCTTTCTGTTATAAATAATCAGTGTTTTCTTAACTGGATTGAGAAAAAGAACAAAAATATCCCCATCCTCAAAGGAAGTGATGTTGCTTGGTAAGGTGTCTGTTGGAGTGTAGCAAAAACCATCACACCAAAACCATTTGTTCTTTATAAGTTCCTGCCAGTTCACAGAACCATCCTCGAAAACAGCAGTGTCGCATGCACTCGTAAACGATGTCTCGCTGTTTGTTAAACTTGTCGGGACTCTCTTGACTCCTATTTTGCATCCATGGAAAAATGAGTGCTGAGAAGCCAGAGAAGACATTGACGGAACAAAGCCTTGGTTCGATGAGGGACTAAAGGAAGAATGCGACGAGGAAGCAAAGGCATGATTCGATAGGGGACCAAAGGAAGAATGCGACGAGGAGGCAAAGGTATGATTCGATGGGAGACCAAAGGAAGAATGCGACGAGGAGGCAAAACCATGATTCGATGTGGGATGAAAGACAGGATTCGACGATGAGCCAAATGCTTGATTCGACGGTGGAGAACAAGCAGGATTCGATGATGTGGAAAATACTAAATGCGATGAGGGAGCAGATTGAGGATCGGATATCCGAGATACAGATTTGTACAGTTTACTACGATATCTGACCCTCCAGGAAAAGCAGTACCAGCCATCTATAACAATGTCGTCAATAGTTGTAGAACTCCCTTGGAACAAACCTTCTTCGTTAGCAAATATGGTGTCTGGCAGCTTATACCTTTTAGGATTAACGATTTTCTGGCTGACATACCAACAGAAAGGGCTTCCCTTGATGTGACACTTGTCCACTGCAACAGACAACATGTATTTCCCTGGGAAGCGAGGAAGGTACGATATTTCATACGTACCATCATCGTTGTCTGTAACTTCGAGAAATTTCATATTCGTTCCCCAAGCTTCTTGCTGTGCCAGTGGACAGCCCGTGATGGCCGCCATTACACTGTTCCCCCCATTGTTAAGGCATTTCCCAAAATGGTCTCGTAAAGTTATTAGAAATTCACAACTCTGATCACAGAATGTGGTATACATGAGGTTGGGCTCTCCACCTATAACTTGCAGTGAACATAGAGATGCCATAGCCGTGCTACTATTCAATCTTGCAAGCTCTGATACGAAATCTCGAATCGTTCTTTTATTGTCCACCCACAATGCGATCCCATCGTCCTGACATGGGGTGGGCTCGTAGGGTTTCTTGGTCAAATCCGACAGCCGGGTTACAATTTGTTCTTTTACGGACAAGATTTCACTGTCGCTGCCATTACATACGGCATATCTGGCAAACTGGACTGCATTTTTGATGTTACATAAGAGCTGTGAAATCTGATTTTCTTGAATACTGAGTGAATGGAGTTTTGCCTTATAAACTGTGTTCACTCCAGATTTCAATTCTGTTCGAATTTGCTGAAGAATTCGAATTTGAGTATCAATAAATGCGTCAATATCTCTCTCAGCTGTTTGAGCTTTCGTATGAACTCTTCCCTTCATTTTGTTTATACTTCTTACAGTGTGCTCTAGCGTTGGAATTTTGCTGGACGCCTTGTTGATAGTGGTGGAAACCTCCAGTTTTTCTCGCTCCATAACATCCTCTATTTTCTTAAAGAAGTGATCTTGGTGTTCAAAAATTGTACAATCTCTACAAACTGGAACACGGCAGGATTCGCAGTACAGTTTTATGGGTTCTTCGTGTGTCTGGCAGCAAAGTTGTTTTGCTAATTGACGAGGTTCTGCTCGCTTTACGCTTTCCAAGCTCACTACGTTGTGTTTTTGCAAAGTTTGAATTTTCTCATGAGCTGCAGTACAAGAACTGCACATAAAGACCCTGCAATTATTACAACGTCCAACAGCAGATTTCCTCCCCTTGCAATTTTCGCATTCAAGTTTTTTTGCCTTGTCTACGCCGGGAGAATGTAGTTTTAAAATTGGTAAGAGATTTGTGACAGCAAAGTTATGTGGCAACTTTTGAACTTCATCTGGCTTAATCTATAAGAAAAACAGCGAAGTTATTTCACATCTCTTCATTACCGTTTGAAAATATATCATATATTTTGATATAATGATAAATAAAATTTGAAAACTTACATTGAATTTGAAGTGACAGTTCGGGCAGAAGATGTCATTATTTTTATCACTGGTTTCACACACAAGTTTGGCGATGCATTTTTGGCAGAATGAATGTAAGCAAGGCAACACACGAGGGTCTTCAAAATGCTGTTTACACAATTCACAAAGTGTTGCCATAAAAAAAGATATCAAAGATCACCAAAAACACTTTTGGACAAAAAAGCGTCGAATTTCTTCAATCATTTCAACTGTAAACAGCGCGCGCTCAACTACTAGTGTTGACGAATTTCATGCGCGCGCGCGCGTCTGCAATGTGTCGAGACAGGTAGCCCAAACTATTACTGCGAATGACCGTTTCTTATTTTCTGAATATATAAAAGTTTTAAATCTCAAAGCAAATGCAGTGATGTAAAACATTTAGTATATATACACAGAAGAGTACTTGTAAAAGCTACAAGAAGATAGCGCAAATTTTTGAAATTTGAAGCTTTTATATCTTGTCAATTTGGAGTTAAAACAAACCAGCAGCAAAATTTGAACCAGTGAAAAAAAAACCATTAAACTACACTTGTCCATAATGTACTAGTGCCTTGTAGTTTGGGCATTTTCTGGTCGTTCTTTTGAGTGTCGGGCATTAGTCACTGGAAAGTTTTGTTCATTTCCTTTGATGGGAAATACGTCGTACGAAATTGCAATTTCCCATGTATTTCCTAGGATATGAAATTGAAAACAGGAAATTCGTAGGAAAATGCAATTTTCTGTGATAGGAATTTGACAGAATGTAGAAAATTGCAATTTCCTACATATTTCCTACATACGAACCTGTGAGTGCATGATTACGGGCAAGGACCATCATGCAGAAGGCCGGGTACTCGTGCTATTTTCAAGGATTTTATTGCTCTGGCCCGAAGGGCCCAGAGCTGAGGATTGCAAACCGATCGTTCGGAAGGTCAGAAAATGATTTTCCCCTTTACTACGCACCCTCGTGAAAAAACGGCGTGATAAGACGAAGACATTCGAAGACGTACGAAGTAGTATCGGTACATCCACGCCTATTTTCCGGAAAATCGAAATGTCTCTGAACTGCCGTGATCACTACCGATTTCGTTAATTAGCTTTGTTTCTTCAGGGTTTCGTGCCGATAATTCGGAAAACAGGCACATGTTCGATGTGATCTTAGCTAATCTTAGCTCCTTTGATTTTAAGGCCAGAAATAGAAATACGGTGCGTGATAACAATGCTAGGCCATTGTATCCGTTCGTCAATCGTCAGCTCTGAAGATCTTGATTGAATAAAGTAACTTAAGTTATTTTCTGCATATTGTGCTCAACTGTTGTCTGCAAAGGCTGCATGTCTGACTTTTTAACTCGTGGATTGCAAATCCACGAGTTATAGTGAGGGGTTGAATGTGCAAATGTGTCACTCGCAAATTGTTAAACTATGCTACTGCGCATGCTCAACGTGATTGAAGGCAAGCCGAAAGTCACGTGCATGGGCTCTGGGTACGAGATCGTGCACAATGCATCGATCGTTCTTCAAACTTGCTTTAGAATTTGACGATCTAAAAGGCTTCTTCTTTAAACAATGTTTGTGTATAATCGTCCTCGTGGAGGGCTGAAATTGTAGTCGTGACTCCTTTCCGCCATGAGTTGAAATTGTGGAGCCTTCGAGTATTTTTGCATTCAAGAAGAACTACAAAAGAGTTGGCGGGGGAAATTCTGATGTTTGCTTGACTTCATCCAGATAAGTTTTAAAGACTTATTTACATTGTACCGAAATGATTTCCAGTCAACTCAAACAACTAGAAATTAAATGTCACCGCCGACCGCCAGACAACAACAAAGGCTTGGTTGCCGTGCTAATCTTGTCCGTGGGCTTCCTGTGGTGTTAGTTACGTTATGGGATTTTGTTGTTGCTTTTATTATTATTGTTGTTGTTGTTTTTACTTTTCTAAACTTCCTCAATTCATGCAGAGGAAATCATAATCATTATTATTGCTGTCACTGCCTTTTCGCCAAGCCAAAGAATTCAGTTGCATCTTCGTGGCGGTGTTCACTGAAACGGAAACATGCACGAATTTTGTAAATTCAGTTTCAGTACAAAATTAGTTGTTAGGTGCCCATCACAAGATAATGACAATAATAATTATAATAAGTACGTCTTTATTGATAAAATATACGGTCAACAAATATAATTACATATTTAATTTACAATACAAATGATATTGATATGGAAGGGTTAAGCATGCAGAATGAAATCACGTCTTTTCATGCGTCACGGATAATTCAAAATCTCTTTCATATTCACAAAAAAAAAATCTAAAAAACCCCAAAGTTGCTTTAACATGGACACAAAAAGATTTTAGACCTAAAATCAAGTTTCACGTTTCACGCAAAAGGTATAAGAGCCTGTTAAAGTGCGCCCTCGTTGATCCTTTATCAAACTCATGGCTATTAGCCACTTTCATACCGTGAAGACTGGGTGCGAGTCCCTTAAACTTTGATGATGGCAACACAATACCTATGTAGTCAGAAAGAGCACATCGAGCTGTATATAATCCCGAGGTTTTATGTTAATCAGATATACATTGAAAGAGATACAGCAGTTCAAACATGCTAGATTTTACAAAGAAATGTATGGTTGTAGGGACATTTGTCCATACATTTCTTTGTAAATTCTAGCGTTTTCGCACGGCTGTTAATCATTCAATATTAAATCGATTAACACCAAACTTCGGGATTATACAGCTCGATGTGCTCTTTTTGACTATATGAGTTTTGCGTAGTACCATCGTCAAAATTTGAGGGATTCGTACCCAGTCTTCACGGCATGAAAGTGATTAATTAATTCGTTAACCAATTTATCACATATTAAGCACTCTAAATTAAGCATTCCAAAACTCACCCTCCTGCAAGTTCATCCGCCACTTTTTTAAATCGAAGTTTGCAAGGAGCTGTGGGAATTGGTTTGTTGATTTAAGGCCCGGTCACGAGCAACAAAATCGTGCAACTTTTCGTGCAACATTGTTACGTTGCACCACGGCCGCGCGCAACAAGTTTTCTTTGTTACAAAAAGTAGACAGCTAGTTCTTGTACTTCGTACAACAAAGAAAATTTGTTGCGCGCGGGGTGGCAATACGAGCAACATTTGCTCTGCAACTTGAAACACAACAATGTTGCGCGACAAGTTGCACGATTTTGTACTTTGTTGTTCGTTATTTAAAATAGAATAGGTGGTTTTTACTGATTTATTCAATTTTAACTCACGTTTGTCATTAAAAAGAGATCCCGTGGTCAGTGGTATCCCACCAAAAGATAAATTTGGAAACTCGCTTTGAATAGAGACATTTTGCATTGGCCCCATATAGTTTGAATTGGCATGTTATCAACTGGTGATAGGCAAAATTGCATGCTTTTAACCAAAATTCTACAATTTTGAGAACAATCCACTGAACTAATACATAAAAGTGTTGCAGGAATGATTAACTAATGTATCATTTGTTCAATATATGGCCTTGGCGAATAATGAGCAGTTTATATTCGTCATTATCCGGCTTGCTGTATCTCATCTTTAGCCCGTGAAACACCTATCCTCCTATAGTCGAGCCTGAAAATGTGTTACGCGACACTTTTCTAGGCATTTATATATTTTCATTTTGTAGTTTACTAGCTATTTTGGCAAGGGACGTTCGTGACGTAGATTTTTCATGACAGTTTGTTATGGCTATAGTTGTTGGACCTAGCAGGGGCAGATCCAATTGCACCGTATATTCTGTCTTTGTCTTAGACTTGTAGAGTCACGAATGATCCCAAGCTTTTGTAGGATCGTTTATAGTTGGAATTGACGTTCCCAGCTGGTGGAGCTTATAAGTCAAACTGGACTCGATCGAAGACCTAAGTTGTACTGTGGATTCCATTTATCAGTTCAGGAGATCTTCCCACGCAGTTGAAGTGTTTGTCACATGTTTATCACAAGTAGATCATAGATTGATCACAGGTACAAGAGTCCTGTTTGGGCGGTTATGGCTCTACCCGTACTGTTAGAAATACTTGTACAATAAGTCTTGTAGGTTAGTTGTAAGAAGTAGTCACAGTAAAATTGTAACACAAAAGAGTTTTATGCGTTTAATGTTGTTGTCAAAGTGATCCCGGACTAGTTCCGTAACAAATGGTACACCATTCGGGAGTAGCCTCCCCTTATGGTACGAAAGCCCCTTGACTACAGCAGCTCATGTTATTACAGAAAGCTTGGAAATGAACAGTTCTTTGAATGGTATTCACTGTCAGTGTACTTGTCTTGAACAATCGGAAACAGGTATTTGCTAAAGTAGGTGACACCAATCACAAAAACGAATAAATTTACGATACTGTGTTTACGCCATTTCTTCTTCCACACTCGACACACCGCGATATTCATAACACGTGTTTGAATCAAAAGTGAAATGGTATTGAAGAACAAGTCAACCAATAATCCAGCTGCGGCGCGTTTAAGAAACTCCATAATCATTTGTTGGTCGATAAAAGGCGTTTCACGAGTGTAAAGTGCTTTATATATTGTAATGAATCCCAACACACTGATCAAACCAGTGGCTTCTTGTAGCATGATTTGGATGCCTACATCGGCAATAAAACGTCTGCTTCTTGGACTTCGATATTTGGGCATTGGTCTTCTTTGTCGTTTTACTAAACCATATAAATATTCCCAGATCTGATCTCTCATGGTTATCGTCAACCGTTCAATAAGGTCTATTGCTGCATGAGCTATTCCTAAAACTACAAATGCAGTAAAGTCTTTTAATTCTGACTGCATGACGCGGAACACAAACGCAATCGCTGCATATGCTGACGCAACCAAAACGTGGGCGTTGCCCGGGTGGACGATTCCATACAGAGTCTGCGCACCAAGACGAGAAATGGCTTTTGGAATGACACATATTAAAGGAGAAAAAGTAGCAATGATTACTTTGATATGCTCCTCTTGATTTAGGTACCATGGAAACAAGACGTACCAAAGAAATAGCGCCACAGGAAGTCCTAATACAAACTGTGCTGACAGAATAAAGGCTAATTTGAGGGTTTTTTTCAAGGACAGGGGGTGAAAATGTCGAGCAAGCAGATAATTGTTAAGAAATAGGGAACCCACGAATAAGAAATTCAAAGGAATTGACTTCCAAGACGCCGCATACACACCTAACACTTGCAGATACAGTCTGTACAATATGTCAGCAAAGGCAGTTAAAATACTGAGTGTCAGCAAATGAAGGTTTTTGATAAGGGAGAACGGGAATGACAGTGATATACAAGTAAAATTGCTCATCTCAATCATCGCTGATTCTATAACTTGAGTTGTAAGGCGAAGAATTTGAACTCTTTTGGGCATTTGATTCCACTTGTCGGTCATGTCATAGCACCATTCTGCAAAAATAAAATTCACGATCTCGATTCCAACAGTTAACAATCCAATCAAACTTCCTACCACTGTTTGAATCAAAAAAACTGTTTTAAGACATTCTTTGAGAGATTCTTTGAAAGAAGGCAAACTTTTTCTCCATGATTTGGGATCCTCTTCGTGATTTTCGGGTGGGTCGAACTCCTCGAAAATACAATCATTTTCATCGAATTCTGTGAAGTCTTGAAGGATCTCTTCTGATGTGCTGTTAGTTAACAAACCCTCTTGTTGTTGACGATTTCTATCGTAGGATTCTGTTAAGACAACTCCAGTGCAATTTTCAATAAGAAGCGCAATACAAGCCACAACTGCCTCTGTAATCATCTCCGTTGGCTTTCTTCCGATCGACTAGTGGCACTAAAGTGTTCTATCGATGACAACTCTTTGAGCTTAGAAGTCAGTTTCGAAACTCCACATTCTTTCGTTATTTCCAGCGGCGGATCTGAAAGGGGGAAACCATTTTACAAAACACATTGGTGAGGGCGTAACTTCCTCAAACCCCCTTCTAAAGTAACCTTGCTGCAGGGTTTTAGCAAACCATAAAATTCTGAGGTGCTGAAACAACTATAACCTATACCATTATTATCCTTTTGCGCGAGCGTAGCGGCGAGCGCGAAATTTGAGCTAAGGCGCGTCAATTCGATTACAATTACGTGAAAACCAACCGAACAAACATTTAGAAAGTAAAGCTTTGAGAAAGCATGTTGTCCTTTACGTTTAGAAAGAATAGAGAGAGAGTGAGTGGGAGAGAGAAAGAAAATAATAAATAGGACCCTACTGAAAAGGGAGGGACACCACCCCCTCCCTACCTTGGATCCGCCGCTGATCTCGGCTCAGTATTATGACGATTTACCTGCTTTCTTAATTACATCGCGGACTGTTTGAGCACTTGAACCTCGATCTCCAAAACAATAGAAGTGGCCATTCTACAGAGGATTCATTCGAGTACAGAGTAAAATGCCGTCAAAAATTACATGCTGGTTGTTGTGAAGAGGTAATCATATTGCACTTTATTCAAATAAATCAGTAAAATGAAATTATATTTTGGGAGCTAATTATCAGCTTAACCATGCACGTTACAGTCAACTTGAACGCTAGCGCCAGTCGGATGCAGCTCAACAATAGCCGGGATGAAGGCCATACACAATACACCAGTACGGCCATACACGGAGCACAGTTCAAGATCGCGTTGGTTTAATTAGGGAAACCGGCAGGAGTACCCAGAGAACAACACTCTTGTTAAGGGAGATTTTTATAATACATGTTGCAGCTATCGCGAGAGGTAAACCAAAACGTCATCATTGCCATCTATATGTGATTTTGCATATTGAATTTCGTCAAGTTCCGCTTTGCTTGCGATATTATTCCATGCACTTTCCCTTTCTATTCCCTTTGAATCACAAGGCAAGTTTTTTTTTACCATTTTTACTTGATATTTATACAAATTCTTTAATTCAAAAAAACTTAATAGAATGAAAGATACTATTCATCGTGGATGGGCAATAGTAAAGGATACTTATTTGATTGTCTCACCATAGTGGTCATTTGAAATGAACGCGACTTTTCGACGTCTTCATCAGGCAGACTAGCATCAGCAGTCGAAACGTCGCGAATTTCAAATGACCACTATCGTGAGACAATCGAATAAGTATCCATTGTAAAAATAGCGTTGTCGCCGAGTTCAAAACAAAAAGCATCAAGCCAAGGCCAAAGGGATGCTGGCTTTATAAAGTAAAATAAAATGTCTTTATTTAAGAGGGTAGCACGTATAATTCAACTGATAAACTTGTGGCCCTTTAATCAGAACAAAATAACTGAAATAAACTTAACATAATTAATTTAAGAATCCCAAATGGCCGGGAGACATACCAGTTGGCTATTTACAAGCATGGTCGAGAAGTTTAATTTGAACTAGAACTCTCCGGAACAAAGTTCAACCTCAGCGAGTGACGAGAGGTTGAATATCGAAGAGGCAAATGACCGATTAGTCAGATTAGTTTAAACGTTTAGTCTATCAGTTCTGTTGTATGTGTTCGTTATTCATTGGTTTCATCGTTTTAGTGTCATCGTTTTGGCTTCATCAGACAATAGATAGACCTTGACTATATAGATCTGATTTTGCCTATTCCATGAGGCATATCTTTTGCAACTCGCAATGCATTGCTGGTGGGCCACTTTCAATGTTGCGTTTCTTTTTCCTTTCATTTTCTCGAATAAGAGAGACAGCCTGCGGGTCTTCAAGATGCTTCACGTATTCAACAACATGTTTAGCATCAACACAGTATTTCTTGGAGAATTCTTCTATTTTGGCGCTACTGCTGGAAGTAATGACGCCATCTTTAAAAAGCCTTTTAAGATGTTTACCAGTAGTATTTTGATGATCGATTTTGACAAAACTTCCAATTTTATTTTTGAAAATCGGTCAATTTACATTTGTCTGATCCAAATGATTTTCACACAAGATACTAAGGAGGGATTGAAAATTTGATTGATGCCAATTTTTTCCATGACACGTTGCTATGGCAACGAAAAACAAAGATCATTGAATTCAGTTTTCCTAAAATATCTCCCGTTTTCGATGAGCTCTAGAAAAATGGCTATATAGGTGTTAAATGTCACTTTCTTGCACAGTTAACCAACTCAAAATCAGAAAGTTTTATCAGAGCTCGAGGGATTTCGAATAAATCACGAAAGACTAATCAAAACTATTAAATTTGGTGACTCGAAATTAAAGAACGAGAAAAAATTCCAACTTTCGCAAAATAACTTTTAATTGATGTAGATTCCCGATGATCAATCCCATAAATAGATTTCTTCAAGAAATAACAATGAAAGCGCTAACAGAGAGGAAACTGGTCGACCATTCAAACGAAAGCACAGTGGACGAGCAAAATTCTATCTCTTCAAAGGAACAACTTACATCAAAGCCGCTCACAGGACCAATAAACAAAGACTTTTGGCAACTTTTGACATCAATTTAAAGTTATTTTGCGAAAGTTGGAATTTTTTTCTCATTCTTTAATTTCGAGTCACCAAATTTAATAGTTTTGTTAAGTTTTTCGGGATTTATTCAAAATCCCTCTGATAAAACTTTCTGATTTTGAGTTGGTTAACTGTGCGAGAAAGTGAAGTTTAACACCTATATAGCCATTTTTCTAGAGCTCATCGAAAACGGGAGATATTTTAGGAAAACTGAATTCAATGATCTTTGTTTTTTGTTGCCATAGCAACGTGTCATGGAAAACATTGGCATCAATCAAATTTTCAATCCCTCCTTAGTATCTTGTGTGAAAATCATTTTGGTCAGGCAAATGTAAGTTGACCAATTTTCAAAAATAGAATTGGAAGTTTTGTCAAAATCGATCATCAAAATACTACTGGTAAACACCTTAATGTTGGCCCTTGGTGCAAGATCATCTACTGATCTCATCTTCCCCTTATCGTTTAATGTATGTGGGTGTCGTGAACACATTCATGTAGTGGCCTGGGTTCTTGGTATCTGAAAAGGATCAGGAATTCTAGAAAACCTCGGTCCCACCCAACATCCTTCTTGACACTTTTCACACATTTCTCCGTGTTCAGTGCAGCCTTCTTGAACGTACGCAATATATAGAGTTCTCCAAAACGATAATGCTTTTCGATAAACTTGACTATTTTTGAAATATAGAAGTACCCGGGTACGTTTTGTTTCTGTGACACAGTTGCAGTGTTATATTGTTTTAGATCACCTTTATTGAAAAAGAAAGTGCTATATCTCTTGGTGTAACGTAAGACTTGATGTATTCATTGAACACAACTAGGTGCTCCATTGATTCGTCTTTGTATCTTTCACAGTCATTTGTGTTATTTCTTCATCACTAACTCCGTCAAATTGCTTGTACATGTTCCACTCTAGTGTGGCACCATCCACAATGCTATCTCCAATCGCACTGTTAGCCGCGCTCTGCCTCATTATCAGATGAATTACCACGAGATGAATAAAGTTTGATGCGATACTACTGTTATGTAGAATAGCCATCTCTGCATCCCGGAATTGCACTTCGAAATTGGTGCAACTAACACCAGGATGATGAAATGGATGACTAATGCTGAATTCACACCAATCACTAATATGTTTGACTAAACATTACAAAAATAAAATTCTCATTTTATAAGAATTTTGAAACTGTGTTACGGAACTAGTCCGGGATCACTTTGACGGCAACATCAATCCATACTTTTTGTTTAGAAGTCCTTGTATTTAAAAACCAGAGGTAATTTTACAAAGTTTCACTCCGCAAACAACTATACAACGACCAGCAAGCAACTTACAATCAACTGACCTACAAAGCTTATTACACAAATATTTCTACACATGGGTTGATACCAGCTATTACTAAGGTATTAGCTGATCCATTTTGTAGGATAAATAAAGTTATTATTATTATTATTATTATTATTATTATTATTATTATTATTATTATTATTATTATTATTATTATTATTATTATTATTATTATTATTATTATTATTATTATTATTATTCTAGTAGCAGGTAGAGCCATAACCCAAACAAGACTCACGTTACACTGTCAGGCATACCCAATCAAGGTGCACACCAGAATCTTCAGATCTGGACCGGCCAATAAAACTTTCTTACACAACCTTGACCATGGAGTCTCATTTGTACTATGGACTCTACTTTCTAAATGTTAATCTTGCTTAAATTTCAATCACACCCTATAATTGCGTCATAATGTAAAAACTGGAATATACACTAAGATTCTTTCACACATTAACGTACTAAACCTACAAAACCATTTGGTAAAGGCTTGGGACTATTCCGAATCTACAAATCTAGAACTGAGATGAAATATAAAATCTAGGATAATTGCCTAGGCTAGCACATTTTTGTGCAGTTGGTCCTGCCCCTGCGAGGTCCAACAACTAGCCATAACAAAATTGTCATAAGAAATCTACGTCACAAAAAGTCCCTTGCCAAACTTATTAATAGACGACAAAATCACTGGGAGTATGAAATGCATGGAAAAGTGTCGCGTAACAACTGTAGATAAATATGTGTTCAATTCAAGAAAACAGTTCAAACATTGTTCACACCTGATGTTTAAACTGATTATTAAGCAGAAAGAATGAAGATGAAATTTCTTAAACTGGTTTAGTTAAACATATTTAGTTTGTTGTGAATATACCATAAGAATCAATCTATAGGGACCAATCATATATAAATAACAGTTTTATTTCTAACCTGAACATTGAAAATAATATATCCAGTAGTTTAGTAAACACAAGAGGATTTAAGTTTTTTTTGTTTTTTTTTTAAGTTTAAGTAATTTTTACAAATATTACATTATTACGTATATAAGTACTAGTATATTATATATTTTTACAAAGTAAAGTGATATATATTCTTAACAAAGTTTTTACAAAGTTCTTTTTTTTTCTTTCTTTTTTTTTTTCTTTCTTTTTTTTTTATTACACACGTCAACAACATTAACAAACAATCAACAACAACAATTTGGACAAAAACACACATAATACACACAATTGCGCTTTTCCCAGGTTTTTTTTAGACATTTTACTTTAAATCGAGGGACATTTTACTCCATTTATTTCTATGTTTGGAAATCTGATTTTTTTCTTTTGCCAATTTGTGTTCAATACTTTCGTTATATTTGAGACAATTCTTAAACATCAAATTTGGAATTTTTCCTTTTTCTCTTGCTTTGTACAAGCACATTTTGTACATTAATAAGATGTAATTTAGCATAATATCGTCGACACCTAGTATAATATTTAATTTGTTGCACTCTGGTAAGGAAGGGATAAATACCGAGAAGCGAGGCTTTTAGCCATATACATCCCGAGGGCCGGCCGTAGGCCCGAGGGATGTATATGGCTAAAAGCCGAGCTTCGAGGTATTTATCTGCCTTATTATATGATTGAGGAGGTTTTCACACAAAAGCGATTCAAAAAGACAATCACTAATTAGATCATTGTTACCGAATTCCCAGAAGGAAACCTTAAATAATTGTTTTTCAATTCTATTCAGAGAAACACTAACGAACTTCATGATAACACACAAAAGATTTTTTTGTTGAAAAGATTCCATCAGTTAGCTCAGTAGTATAGTGGTTAAAAGCGGTTATAGGAGTGCAGAAAGTCTCGGGTTCGAATCTCTGTCATTTATCAAAGACTTTTTTCCACCAAAATTCGCTACTTAGTATATTTCTAAGAAAATTTCTAAGTCTTGATGTCCACACATAAATCATCTAAGGAAGTATGGAACGAAATGATAAATTCAAGTGATGTATCTAGATAAACCCCGGGAATTATAAATTCAAGTGATTTATACAGATACATCCCGGAGAAGCTCTATATAAAACCCTTGAATATATAATCATCGTGAATTTAGTGATATTAAGTCCTATGAATAACAAAGAAAACAGACTCAATCATATAATAAGACGATATTAAATTCTAACAACCAATTCCTTATATCAAAATAAAAGTTTTTTGATTCTATGCACTCTACGAAAAGAACAAGCAGAAGAATCCAATATTTTGAAACGATGGAGGTCGCGATTTATAGATATAAAATATTGTTTATTGAAAATATCTTGAATATGTATCCATGGAAGTTGAATAGATACTATTATAGATCTTTGTCCAGTCGAGAGGGTTTTCATGGTTAATTCATTTTTCGATATTTTTTTGAGATGATGGAGGGCGAAATTTTGTGTCTTGAAGACATTGATATATCATGTTCGTCTTAACTTTTTCTAATTCCAGTCTTTTATTCTTAAAATATAAAGACATTTTTGTGCTTTTCTCTTTCTTTATTTCATTTTGGTTTTCTTTTACTAGTGTTTTCCACGAGGGTGGAATCGCCCTAATAATGCCTGCCCATTTTATATAATCTTTATCTTTTAACCAGGATGGCACAGTTGGTTAGTGCGCGGCCTTCGGTGCGAGAGGTCCCGAGTTCGATCCCCCCAGACCTCACATCCTTGTTTCGACTTCTTTCCAATCTGTGTAGCTTTAATTATTAAATACCCTTAAAACGGAGCACTGATGGAGAGAGGGGAGTAAAATGAGCGCACCATCGACCTCAACATCAAGTGATGTTTTGTTATCTGAATGATGCATTCATATTAAAAATAATGCCTACCCAATTAATATGTATTTGCAATATTTTCAGAATTTAGCCCCCCCCCCCCCCCCCCCCTTTGGATATAAATTTCCTTTCAGGTCCCCCCTTTGCTACTACAAAATTTTTCGGAGCCCCTCCTGAACATTTTCATACCCTCCCCCCCTCCCCCCCCCTCCTCCCGGCATATTATATGTACTTTCCCTAATGGTGAATGAACTATCGAAGGTTAATTCTAATAAATTTTCGCTTCGCGTTCTAAGATCACTTTAAACTGTAGATGATTTAACAAATATTGTACAAAATAAAATTTCGTCTTTATATTAAAATGCATGTGTCCTTTATTTATTCATTGCTCTCCAGGAGCAATTTCAGGCGGCTTTGTGGAGTTTTAGAGCTATTTTTTGTCAGCTTTCTAACATCATTCTCACTGCTACTATAATTGACGGCCGAACTCAATCTCTTTCAGAAATCATGAAATCAGTCTACATCTAAAAATTGTCATGTTTTGCTTTGAAACTCCACAGGATCAAAGCCAGCTAATTTTCCTTTCCAAATTTCAAAACAATTTACAATAATTACGTGCGTGACGGAAGTAGTACTGTCGATTTGCCGGAAGTAAACTATCGACATGTAAAAAAATAGAGAATATACGCAATGCACTTTTTAAAATTAAGACTCGTTCCGGCGGAGCCTGGGCACGAGTAAAAAGTCGCGCGCGTCTCCACACCGAATGGAGTGAATTATGAACTTCCTTGCTAATAAGAAAATTGACTAGTTCGCTTTGAACTGAGCTGATTTTAAAACGAATAGTTTAAAAAAGGACAGAAAATTAGTTTTTCGTAATTGGACGTACTGTAAGCATCTTTATTGGAGCTGTAAACAGCATCTTTTGCACTTTTGTTGCATTGAGTTTGTTTGCTCGATCGTCGCCTATTAAAAAGGTCAATGGTCTTCACTGAATTTTAAAATAATAATAATAATAATAATAATAATAATAATAATAATAATAATAATAATAATAATAATAATAATAATAATAATAATTTTCCAATAGTAATAGGAGCTCTGGGTAGTGTTACAAAGAGACTGAACGAGTACCTGAGAGAGATTGAGGTTACAACACGAGTAGAACTTCTGCAAAAGTCTGCTCTATTAGGAACTGCTAGGATTCTGAGAAAAGTACTTGAAGCCTAAGGAACTTGTTGAACCCGGCTTCAAGGCTAATTTACCGGTTCCATCAATTTTTACCGTACGTTTTAAAGATCAGTAATAATAATAATAATGAAAACTACTTTATTTGCTTATGAATACAGTTGTAAATCTCACTACGTATAGGCAATAAACAACTGGCTACTTGAATTGATACATGAGTAGTATATATGAATGTATATTTACAAGGAATCAAATTAAATGAAAAAAAAATTAGGATTTTAATAGTTCTGGGTCATTCCAAATCTTATTTCTGCAGCAAAATATATAATATGTTGCTCTAATGCCGGGCAAGATTTATCATTTTTCTAATAATATAGAGTTGTTGAGTTATAATAATAATAATAATAATAATAATAATAATAATAATAATAATAATAATAATAATAATAATAATAATAATAATAATAATAATAATAATAATAATAATAATAATAAAGATTTGGAATGACTGCAAGGTAACTTCATGTTGATGACCACCCACCAATTGAAAGGTAGCAGGTAGTCGGAGTGACGCCATGACTTGTTTTAACCATGCCAAATCTTTTCTATGAAACATCTTTCTAAATACCTTAGGTTTATGGTTTAAACCCGGTCAAGTTGTATCAACTTTGTGAAATGAAATAAACATGTTATAATAATAATAATAATAATAATAATAATAATAATAATAATAATAATAATAATAATAATAATAATAATAATAATAATAATAATAATAATAATAATAATAATAATAATAATAATAACGATACCATTTGCAGAATGTGCACAGGAGCTCAAGAATCAGTCACTCACGTCCTATGTGGATGCCCAAAAATCGCTCAAAGTCTCTATAAGTCAAGACATGACAAAATGTTACGACCTTATTGGCACTATCTTCTAGATTTGTATGGTTTTGAAAACGATCACTCGAAACCGTGGTATGCACAGCGTATACCAATGCCTATAGTAGAAAATGATAAAGCTAAAGTTATGTGGGACATAGAGTTCCACCTTCAAAAGGCCCCCGAGAATAATGCCAACAAAATTGACATGGCAATCAACGACAAGGAAAAAAAGCAATGGCTATTGTTAGAGGGCACAGTATGCTCAGTTGGAAAGATTATGGAAAGAAGTAACCACAAGCAAGAAAAGTACAGAGAATTACGAAGTGGAATAAAACAGTTATATCCTAACCACAAGATCATTCAAGTCAACCTGGTGTTCGACTTCCTTGGTAATTATCACAAAGAATTAAAGTTGCAAGTTCAAGATCACATCACCCCAAGCAAGAAAGAAGAAACAGGCTACCTCTTGTTAAAGAGCCAAAAATGGATCATGTCCCAGAACTGTGAAATAGTCAAAACATTTTACCAATATCTATCATGAGCATCTAGAGTGTGTAAGGAATAAGGACTGCTAAGAACTATTCAATACAGCTTAGCTTAGGAATTGAAAATCCCGCAAAGTTGTGAAAACAAAACCTAAAGAATTTCAATAAAGAGTCAATAATAATAATAATAATAGCATATTATGTGCAGAATAGTAAAGAGCCACTCCTATCAGCAGTTAGAAAAGAAGGTATAATAAGCAATGAAGAAGTAGATCAACCTAAGAAAACTAAAGAAAAGCTGAGAAAGGAAAGATTAGATACTTGGAAAAGTAAGCCATTGCATGGACAAATTCTACGACAAACAGAGGAAATAAGGGACAATGCATCTTGGGATTGGTTGAGAAAAGGTGATCTGAAAAAGGAAACAGAAGGACTCATTATGGCCGCTCAAGATCAGGCTTTGCGAACAAATGCAATTAAGTGTAATATCGAAAAGAGCTGTGCATCACCACTATGCCGGATGTGTGGTGGTAAGGAAGAAACCGTCAATCATCTTATTTGTGAATGCAGTACGCTAGCACAGACAGAGTACAAAAAGCGTCATGATAATGTTGCCAGGATTGTTCACTGGAATTTATCAAAAATAAATGGGTTTCCACTTATGGAGAAGTGGTATGAACATAAACCGGAAAGGGTTATTGAAGAAAAAGGAAAGAAGCTGCTGTGGGACTTTACCATCCAGACAGATCGTGAAATACAAGCCAGAAGACCAGACATTGTCTTTCTTGACAGAGAATCAAACAAGTGCTTTATTATTGATATTGCCGTGCCAGGAGATTCAAGAATTGTTGAAAAAGAGAAGGAAAAGATCAACAAATATCAAGATTTGAGAAGAGAAATTGCAAGACTTTGGAATGTCAGGGCACAGGTCATCCCTGTTGTTGTGGGAGCACTGGGAATGGTGACAAAAAACCTTGAAAACTACCTCAAGACTATCGGAGTAACAATAAGGACTGAACTATTACAGAAAGCTGCTTTGCTTGGCACAGCAAGGATTTTAAGGAAAGTACTCGAAGCCTAAGGCTATAGGTTATAGCTTGCCTTCGACGAAGATAAAACACCAGTTTCGACCTACTGTGATAATTTAATAATAATAATAATAATAATAATAATAATAATAATAATAATAATAATAATAATAATAATAATAATAATAATAATAATAATAATAATAAATTAACAAAATCAACACTACTCCAAATGAAAGAGAAAAAGATTCAACAGCTGAGACTAAAGAAACACAAAAGGGACAAGAAAACAAAGAGTTTAAAGAGACAAAACACAAACAAATGGTTTGACAGAAATGAAGCTAAGTTTTACGAATACTGTAGAAATGTAATTAAATCAGACCCCGACAACTTAAGACCAGTATACACAGAGCCAAGTAAAGTGCCTTCAAGCCTTAACCGCACAGAACTCACAAAAAATGACTTCGAAGAATTCTGGCAACCAATTTGGGAAAACGTAAAGAAGACCAACTTAGAAGCTCCCTGGATAGAAGAAGTAAAGAAAACAATCAAGTCATCAATACCAACAGCACCACAAGAACAAGTGACAATACAAGAACAAGAAATAACGACAAGCATATAGAACAAAAGAAACTGGAGTTCACCTGGAAATGACAAAATCACAAACTTTTGGATAAAGAAACTGTCATCAACCCACAAAGGAATAGCAAGTGCCCTAAACGAAATCATCAACAAAGAAATACCTCTTCCTGAATGGCTCATCGAAGGAAAATGTATAATGATACCAAAAACGCAGAATCCAAAGGCAAAAGATCACCGCCCAATCACCTTACTCAACACCCTATATAAAGTGATAACCTCAGTAATTAATAACAAACTCGTAATACATCAAATGCAAACCAAATACATGCAAATCGACCAAAGAGGATGCACTCCAGGCTCGATGGGATGCACCGACAACCTCGCCATAGACAAAGCAGTACTAGAAGAAGCTCAATCTAGAAGAAAGAACTTATCATGCACATGGATCGACGTAAAGAAAGCCTTTGACTCTGTTTGCCACATATGGCTAAAACTGTGCCTCCAGATACACAATATACCTGAAAAAATATCCACTTTTATCACCAACACCATGAAAAACTGGAGAATCACGTTAGAAATCAACACAGTAAATGGAAAAGAAAACATTGGCCCAATCCACCTCAAACAGGGAATTCTTCAAGGTGACTCATTCTGCGTGACATTATTTACTATCAGTCTCAACCCAATCGCATGGTACATCCGCAGCACTGAAGCTTATACATTCTATAAAGATACAGAAGTCACGCAAATTAACATCGTCTTCGACTTCCTAGGAGGATACAACAAAGAACTACAAAAAGCACTTGGAACAATTACATCGAATGAAAAAGAGCAAGACTACCTGATTCAAAAATGTCAAAAGTGGATACAATCACAGAACACTGAAATCGTGAAAACATTTTACGGATTCGTTAAGTAATTATACATGTACACATAACGTTAAGTACAAATGTCTTAGGTCGAGAAACCCGCTTTGTACTGAATATGAAAAGGAAAAAATAAAGATTCCATAATAATAATGGAAACTTTATTACCTTTTTTGCCTAACTACAATTGCAAATCTCGCTACATGTAGGAACTAGACAACTAGAACTTCATCAGATCTGGATCAGACCAAGGTTTGTTTCTACAGCAGAAAATATAATACGATGATCTAAGTGCTATCTTTGTGATAGTTTTGATTATATATTTCTGTTGTTTGCTGTCATAACTTAACTCTTCTAACATTGTTAAGAAACTGTCAGAGTTTTTAGCAAAAACACCAAGTGCACTGACAGATAGATAATAATAATAATAATAATAATAATAATAATAATAATAATAATAATAATGTCATCATGGATGTACTTGGAGGTTGGTCCAAGGAGCTAGAAATTGAGATGAGAAACATATCTTTGGAACAAGACACAGAGAAATTCTGATGAGAATGCAGAAAGCTGTTTTGAGCTGCACGCTGAACGTTGCCAAGACATTTAAAATAATCACGTCTTAGTATCATTACAAACTGTTAGTAACGATTTTTAAATGGACTTTTTATAGGAACAATGCACTCTTAATAATTACCACACGTACAGACTCATATGGTATTCTTTTTCAATATTTATTATGTAGAATTTTTCCCCTGTTATGCAGATAGGTTACGTGATACGCCCTATCTTGCTTCTATCTAGCATCCATACGTTTGTACTGCTATGATAATAATAATAATGAAAACTTTATTTTTATGTTTTGTTACATGTACGTGCAATTGTAAATCTCTCTACTTATAGGTGAAATACAATTCGCTACTTGATTAACAATATTGTCATAAACTAGATACATTCAACATTTACATAAACTTGAAAGAAATTCTTTAACAATATTTCATTAGTTCTGGATTCGTCCATGTCTTGTTCTTACAGCAAAATATGTAATACGTAGTTCTGATAGCAATCTTTACAATCGATCTTACGATATACTTTTTAAATTTATCATCGACACCTAGATCATCCAACATTGTTATATAGCTTGATGAATCATTGGCAAACACACCTAGAGCACTCACAGAAAGATTTACAAATATCACGTTTTTGAACTGACGTTTTAAGTTTTTGAAAAGGACTTCGTATTTAACTTTTTTCCGTTCAATGTTATTCTGGAGATTTGATTCAAAACCCACTGTTAGTAATAATAATAATAATAATGTAAACGACAAATAATAATGATTAAAATATATATATATATATATATATTATAGATCCAGGTATGGAAAAAGACAAAGAGACTATATTTTCATCCCGACAAGCTGTTTCGTGAATTGCTTCACTCATCAGGGGATTTTAATGAAGAGAATACTCGTAACCATCGTATATATACTTAAAAATTTACATAATTAATGTGGCGTTAAAATAAAGGATCAGCTGTTACGTAGCAATGCTTTGTTTCTGTGGCGGCAAGAAGACACGAGTTCATTACGTTTGTTGAGCGATGACAGTTCTGGTCGGCAAATGATTATAAATTTTTCTTTGAGGCAGAGGTTACATCTTTTGCTTGAGCTGCTGTACGGCAAGTGAGAAGAGAGGGTGCGCCAGGAAATAGAGTGTTCAATGTTGTTGTCTTTGAGAGTCCAGATGTGCTTGCTGAGTTCAGTGGAGTTCTTGTGCTTGGCGTGGCGGAATGATGCGGTATGATTTCTGTATCTTGTTTTGAATTCATTTTCTGTAAGTCCGATGTACGTTTCCGTTGTGTTATTGTCTTTGCGTGTGACGGTGGCTTGGTATATTATAGATGATTGCATGCAGTTTCCGTTGAGTGGGCAGGCATCCTTTTGTCGGCAGTTGCATGTCTTGATGTCTTTAGCGGTAGTAGCAGTATCGTCGGTGTTTGCAGGTGAAACTTGGCATCGCCGACAGAGTGGACGCTACAGCTGACAAAGACGCATTCATAACACTGAAAGATCACAAACCAAACTTCGCAAACAAACCGACCTGCCGACTAATCAACCCAACGAAATCTGAGATAGGCAAAATCAGTAAAAGAATCCTCGACAGAATCAACAGCAAAATCACGAGAGCAACCAAATTCAACCAGTGGAAAAACACCGCATCCGTGATCAAGTGGTTTACAGCTATCGAAAACAAACAACATCACAGTTTTATTTGCTTTGACATCGAGGAATTCTACCCTTCCATCAGCCAAGACCTTCTCAACAAAGCACTCGACTTCGCCTCAACTTACAGCAACATCACCGACGACGAGAGAAACATCATAATACACGCAAAGAATTCCATCCTGGTACACAAACAACAACTTTGGCAAAAGAAGGGCGGCACTACATTTGACGTAACGATGGGCAGCTTCGATGGCGCTGAAACATGCGAGTTAGTAGGAAGCTTTCTTCTTTCCCAATTACAACACCTCGACGTCAACATCGGACTCTACCGCGACGACGGACTAGCCATCTCTAACGCCACACCGAGAGATACAGAAAACATCAAGAAGGAAATATGCCGCATCTTTAATCACAACGGACTACGGATCACAATCGAAGCCAACAAACAGATCGTCAACTTCCTAGACGTCACCTTTAACCTGAACACACACACCTACCAGCCTTTCACAAAGCCAAACACCACGCTTCAGTACGTTCACCGCGAAAGTAATCACCCGCCAATCACCACAAAGAACATTCCTGCCGGCATCAACAGACGACTATCATCCCTATCATCCGACAAGCCATCCTTTGACCAAGCTGCTCCTCTATACCAGAAAGCACTCGACGAAAGCGGATACAACTACACCTTACACTACGAACCGACCGCAACTAACAAACGAAAAAACCGACAACGCAACAATATTCTCTGGTACAACCCTCCTTTCAGCAAAAACACCAGCACCAACATTGGACACAAATTCCTTGCCCTGGTAGACAAGCACTTCCCCAGAGATCACAAGCTTCGAAAAATCTTCAACCGCAACACCATAAAGATCAGTTACAGCTGCATGAACAACACTAAGCAAATCATCGACAACCATAACAAACGGATCCTAACTTCACCTGCAAACACCGACGATACTGCTACTACCGCTAAAGACATCAAGACATGCAACTGCCGACAAAAGGATGCCTGCCCACTCAACGGAAACTGCATGCAATCATCTATAATATACCAAGCCACCGTCACACGCAAAGACAATAACACAACGGAAACGTACATCGGACTTACAGAAAATGAATTCAAAACAAGATACAGAAATCATACCGCATCATTCCGCCACGCCAAGCACAAGAACTCCACTGAACTCAGCAAGCACATCTGGACTCTCAAAGACAACAACATTGAACACTCTATTTCCTGGCGCACCCTCTCTTCTCACTTGCCGTACAGCAGCTCAAGCAAAAGATGTAACCTCTGCCTCAAAGAAAAATTTATAATCATTTGCCGACCAGAACTGTCATCGCTCAACAAACGTAATGAACTCGTGTCTTCTTGCCGCCACAGAAACAAAGCATTGCTACGTAACAGCTGATCCTTTATTTTAACGCCACATTAATTATGTAAATTTTTAAGTATATATACGATGGTTACGAGTATTCTCTTCATTAAATCCCCTGATGAGTGAAGCAATTCACGAAACAGGCTTGTCGGGATGAAAATATAGTCTCTTTGTCTTTTTCCATACCTTGATCTATATTCCGCTCTACTCTTATGTATCGAGCACTGTAACATGGTATAATCATAATACAGAATTCCTATATATATATATATATATATATATATAAATTGAACAAATGTTAGGGATTAGCTGATGTAGTCCAACTTTTATTTTGGCACTAACGTTTCGGCTTACGCCTTCTTCAGAGTACTGTTACAATTAAGGTTGCCGTCATAGAGATAATTATTTAATTGACAATTTATGCACGTAGGAAAAATCGTGAGTTGACGAGAAGTCTGGTATCAAGAATGTAAAAAAAAAAAAAAAAAAAAAAAAAAATCATTACTTAAATGTACTCATGGTTATGATATCAGGACTCTTAACCAACTCGTTTGTTTAAACCGAAAGGTTGGAATGTTTTCAATTTGATTATCCAAAAACGTTCTCGTTCTCTTAGGATATCTTTTTTGCGATTGATCTCCATTTGGTTCTTCTTTATCTGTTTTATGGGTGTTATTGCAATATCCGCTTTGGAATTATGATCTTCTTTATGAATAAAGTGTTCGGCTAGCTCATAGGAATCCGTTTTTGTTCTGATATGGTTACGATGGTTGTTAATTGTAATGTTGAATGGTTTCTTGCTCTTACCAATATATTGTTTTTGACACTTGGTACAAGTAATTAGGTAAATAACCCAAGAGGACTGGCAATTAACCTTATGGAATATTTTAAATTCTGTGCCATTCGATAGGCTCATCTAAAAGTCCTTTTGTCGGTCATTTAAGTACACCAACTACACCATCTTCATCTTGTTTTATTACATGGTCTGCTACCATAGTTAACAATTTGTTGTTTAGGTTTAGTGTTTGCACTTGCTAACATGTCCTTAAGGCTTTTAGGTCCAATAAGCGACTAATGGCGGATTTTTAAAGACTTTACTCATGCGTTTTTTTATGTTGAGCATATTCCATTCTTTGTTGAGTACTTTACCTACTGTCTCAAGGTGTGGGTTGTAAGTAGAAATGAAACATGCGCGATCTTTTGTGGCTTTGACCGTGGTCTGTAGAGCCACCTCCTGTGTCATTGTGAGAACTTTATCCATAGATTCTAATGTCGGTTCTTTCTGATAACCTGAGGCTTCGAAATACATGCAGTATTCTTCAATTCTTTTTCGTAAGGTGTCGTCATCGCTGCAAATTCTGCGAAGACTTGGGGCTTCGCTGTAAGGTATACTCCTCTTTAAGTGAGGGGATGATCTGATTTCCAGTTAATGTACCAAAGCGTGACGGTTGGTTTCTGGTACACATCGGTTTCAAGTGAGTGATTTGCGTTAACTTTTACTGTTACATCGTCTAAGAAATTGATTTCCGTCGTACAAATTTCATGTGAAAAACTAATAGTTTGATGCACGTTGTTAGTGTAATGGAGGAATTCTTGTAGTCTCGTTACGGAATCTGTCCATATTAGAAAGATGTCATCAATATAACGTTTCCAACCGTCGATTTACTCCATAGTCATGCTAGCGTAACGTTTCTCAAAGTCACCCATAAAAAGGTTGGCATAGTAAGGGGCAACCCTTGTTCCCATAGCAGTACCTTTAATCCAAAGGAATTTTTTCTCTTTGAAGGTGGAGTTAATGAGTGTTAGTACTAACTCAAGTAGCTTACATAGTACTAGAAATAATGGTAAATTGAAGTGCTTAGAAAGGAGGTTATTCCGGGCCATATACCCTTAGAAATAAATTTCGGAAAAATTAATTTCCGACCTCGCTGTATTTCATAGTGCTACGCGGTCCACATATTCATAGCTTACATAGTGTTGTAGGGGAGGGCTTTCTCTGATGGTTACTGCACAATGCCTGGTGGGTGTCCGCTATACTTTCTGTGTTGTCTATGTTGGTATATAGACTAGAAACGTCCATAGTGACAAGGATTGCATTCGCAGGTAGTTGTGGCTGTGTCCAGATAAATTTGATGAAATCTGTAGTGTCTTTGATATAAGAGAGCAGATTCTGAGCTAAGGGTCAAAGGGATTTTTCCAAGAAAGCGGATATTTTTTCTGTAGCCAACCAAAGACACAACTGGTTGTCCGGGATTATTAGTCCTGGGAATCTTTGGCAGAAGATATAATATTGCTGTGCGCGATTTGGATGGTCTTACTATAATTCGCATGTCGCTTTATCAATTTCGTGAAAATGGGAAATCCGATGGTTGACTAAGTCTTCGTTTTCGAGGGTAGGATTATGATCCAATTTTTGGTAAAAGTTAACGTCTTTGAGTTGTCCATAGCCCTCACTTAAGTAGTCATTAGTATTGAGTATCACTACAGCACCGCCTTTGTCCGCTCTTTTGATGGTAATGTCTTTACGTTGTTTCAGTTTTAAAAGTGCTTCATATTCGTCTTTGCTTAAGTTGTTTCTTGCTGGAAATTTCCTGTTTCTTGCTTTTCTAAATTCGTAACCTAATGTTTCAATGTAGGCGTCAATATATATATATATATATATATATATATATATATATATATATATATATATATATCAAAATTTCAATAAGTCTGGGTTATTCCATTCTTTGTTTCGACAGCAGAAAAGGTAATAAGTTGATCTGATTATAATGTTGGTAATTTTTCTCACGATATAGTTTTGTTGTTTCTTGTCCTCTAGGCCAAGTTCTTTTAGCATTTCGATAAAATCAGACGATTGATGGGAGAATACACCCAAAGTACTGATGGAAAGGTTTACAAATTTAACCTGCTGAAATTGACTCTTGTGGTCGATGACAGTCTCGTGATATTTACGTTTTTTACGGTCTAAGTTGTTTTGTAGATTTGTTTCAAAACCAACAGTTAATTCTAGAATATACAAGCACTTATTTGATATGGACAACACTATGTCAGGACGCAAGCTGTCACCAGTTATGATAGAGGGGCTCGGAAAACCAGGAAGATCGACGTATAGGGTTGAGTTTTTGATGGATGGAAGACTATGAGCAATGAAATTCAGGACAGAATCATGACGCCAGGAGAAGCGGCCTTCTTGTAGGTAGTGATTACAACCCGCGACAACATGAAGAAGAGATTCAGGCATTAGGCATAGGGAGCAGTCAGAGTTGGAGGAAATACCCCATTTGACAAGGTTTTTCCGTGTAGGGAGAGTGTTGTTGATGTACCGGATGGTAAAGTTAAAGATGTTTTTCGGCAAGTTAGACTGTGTGGTGGACCAGATTTTATTAAGTTGTTGCATGGAGTATTTTAGGACATTTGAAAAGAACGATCCTTGATTAGTGAGTTGATTTTGGAGTTTATCCTCTTGTGAAGAATGGAAATCTTTGAGAACTTGTTTTGTAGATGTGTACACGTCATACTGAATGTTTCTACCATTACTAGTTGAGTTCCAGAGATGTTTTATTGAATCATTAGTAGATGATTTTAATGCTTTGCGCAGAACTGTTTGACATTGGATGAATTTGATGGACGGAGGGACAATGTTCAGACCAAATTTGTTAGTGGTATAAGGAAAATATTACTCAGTGTGCCTGATATTGGAATTTCAAGCCATTTGCGAATATACTTGTTAACAGAGGAATCGAGATTTTAATAATAATAATAATAATAATAATAATAATAATAATAATAATAATAATAATAATAATAATAAGATTATTATTTTACATTTTATTATTATTTTAAGATTATTATTTGACTGCTCTTTTCAATAATTTTTAGGGATATTTTCTTTCGAAGAGGCAAATTTTATTTGATATATTGATATAGCATTAAGGAAATTAGGTTAATTTTACATGGCCTCTAGGTAACGCTTAGCGCCCTATTGTGCCATTAGGATTTAGCATAAAGATGTGTAACACTGCTGGATATAATAATAATCCCCGCGGGGGATAAATACCAGGATGGTGTCTGGCGCGGGATAACCCACCATCTCACTTCAGTGATGGCAGAACTAAACATATATGAAGACAACGGCGTTAATGGGACCCCTTGCAGTGATAGGGGTGTCTCGCCCGGCAGGTGTTCCGCTGGTGAGCAGGGTGGACCCGGTCGTCATCAAGCTACTGCTAGAAGAGGATGGGGATATCAAAGAAATAAGATGGTCATGGAGTGTTATTTTCAAAGCAGGATACCGATAGTTAGAGGATATAGAAAACGTATGCATCGGCATTGGATAGAAAAGGGTGAGCCAACGGCCATCATGCATCAGTGAACTTTTATTTTATTGTGTTTTGATTGTAATTTTAAACAGTAATTTGTAGTATAGTAATTTGTAGTGCAGTAATTTGTAGTGTATTTTAAAATTAATTTTCATGGTACGGACTGTCTAGCGGCCGCCCAAGGCGCCATCCTATGCTCACAGTCTACCATGCATGTTCAGTATATGTTTTGTAAAGCGCCTAGAGCAGATTTTGGATAGGCGCTATATAAATGATCATTATTATTATTATTATTATTATTTGAAGTAACTGAACAAAGATTGGCTGACCAAGCAAGACAAATTCAGATCAAAGGCTGGTTATCTGAATTAGAAATGGAAGAAATTCAAAGAGAGGTACAAAGACATGTTCTGACAGAGGACGATGAATCTAGTGATAATCCAAGTGTGCAAGAACAACAAACAGTCCCAATACAAGGAAATGACAAAAGCACTGACAGTACACAAGAAAATGTGGTATACCAACAAACATTCCCCCAAGATTCTGCATCAATTCCAAGTCAACATACTGAAGATTCGCCTGATAGAATAGAAGAAAATGAGCCTAACTTATCGCTAGTGGATGATGATGTCCTTGATAGCGAGGGGAATATCACATATAACCGTTTGATAGAAATAATGCATGAACCCATGAGAAAGCGTCTACCAGCCCTGAGAGGTATCCAAAGAAACAAGCTTATAGAAGAAGTTAAAAAGGTCAATGAGGTAATGAGGGAAATTCGGACAAGCAATGTCACAGAAACAAATAACCTGTTGTATGCAGGCGCATTTGTTGTAACTGAAAGATTGGGAATAAAGATCGACAAAAAACAAAATAAAAAGCAGCCAATGTGGAAACAAAGACTTGAAGGGCAGCTACTGACAGCGAGACAAGATTTAAGTAAAATAAAGATCATGCAGGAGGGAAGACTGGTTAAGCAAAAGGTTAGAGACAGCTTGGAAAGAAAATACCGGCTGAAAACAAAAGGATATGAAGTAGTTATTGAAGAGCTTAAGCAAAGAATTGTGGCTAAAGCAAGTAAAATTAAGAGATATTCAGATAGAATCAAACAATTTCAACAGAATAGAATGTTTAATAACAACCAAAGTAGATTCTATGATACACTAGAGGAAACATCACCTCAGAAGGGAATTCAACCTGATGTTGAAGAGAGTAAAAAGTTTTGGGAAGAAATTTGGAGCAAGCCAGTATGTCATAATGAAAAGGCAGAATGGCGCTGGAAAAACTGAGAGACGAAACTGAACCTGAACAACAGTTAGACATTACAATTGATAAGGATAAGTTGAAAAAAGTACTATCAGGCATGCCCAATTGGAAAGCTCCCGGTCCCAATATGGTGCAAGGGTTTTGGATGAAACATTTTACTTCAATTCATGACAGATTAGTTGAGCAACTTAACACATGCCTAGAATGTAGTCAAGTTCCATCCTGGATGACTAAAGGGAGGACAGTGCTCATAATGAAAGATGACACAAAAGGCAGTGTGCCAAGTAATTTTAGACCGATAACTTGCCTTCCACTAATGTGGAAATTATTAACAGGGGTTATCTCCAGGGAAGTGTATATGTTTGTAGAGGATAAGCTACCTGAAGAACAAAAAGGATGCAAGAAAAACTCGAGAGGAACACATGATTTGCTATTTATTGACAAAATGGTTTTGAAAAATGCCAGAAGAAACCAGAAGAACCTTGTAATGTCTTGGATCGATTATAAAAAAGCGTACGATATGGTTCCTCACTCCTGGATCCATGAATGTCTTAATATCTTTGGAATCGCAAATAACATCAAACAATTACTAACGAATAGCATGCAAGAATGGAGAACAGTGTTGTTGTCAGGGAATACCATTATCGGAGAAGTTGATATAAAACGAGGCATTTTCCAGGGAGATACTTTGTCTCCACTTTTGTTTGTAATTTCCTTAATTCCATTAACTCTTATTCTCAGAAAAACAAAATTTGCATACGATCTTAATGGAGAAAAACTCAACCATCTGTTATTCATGGATATATAATAATATTTATAATATTTATTTATAAAGCGCAAATTCAACAATACAGTTTTCAAATGCGCTATGAAATAAATAATAGAATAATCATATTAAAATTCCTAATAACAATAATATCTTAATAAAATAAACTTGAATACTATAATAAATAAATCAATATCCCTAATAAAATGTGATTAAAAGATAAAAGATAATTAATTAATTTGGATAACCCTTCTTGAAAAGGTATATCTTCAATCTTCTCTTAAATATACTAACATTAGTTGATTCCTTAATATTTCTTAATAAAATAGACTTGAACACTATGATTATGAATCAATATCCCTAATAAAATGTGATAAAAAATAAAAGATAATTAATTAATTTGGATAAGCCTTCTTGAGAAGGTATGTCTTCAATCTTCTATAAATATACTAATATTAGTTGATTCCTTAATATTTCTTAATAAAATAAACTTGAGCACTATAATATATGAATCAATATCCCTAATAAAATGTGATTAAAAGATAAAAGATAATTAATTAATTTGGATAAGCCTTCTTGAAAAGGTATGTCTTCAATCTTCTCTTAAATATACTAACATTAGTTGATTCTTTAATATCTATGGGTAAATCATTCCATAATGATGGAGCGGCCGCGGCAAAGGCTCTGTCTCCGAGGGTAGGCAGTGTTCTTTGCCCTAAGGGCTTAAGTAATAATCTATTATTTGATCGAAGAGCGTAATTAGAATTGGGCTTCAAATTTATTAAATCACTAATATAATCTGGGGCCTGCCCATTAATAGCTTTATATGTAATAAGGAGTAGCTTAAAGTCAATTCTAAATTTAATTTTCAACCAGTGAAGTTCTTTCAGAAGTGGAGTAATGTGACAGAACCTTGGTGCTCTGTATATCAGCCTCGCTGCAGCATTTTGCACACGCTGTAACTTGGATAGAAGGCAGTTGGGAGTTCCATACAATAATGAATTGCAATAGTCCAGACGACTTGTCACAAATGCCTGTACCAAGCTCTGTGTGGCCTCTTTAGTCAAATACTTCCTGATTCGGCTGATATTGTAGAGATAGTAGTATCCAGCTTTACAAGTTCTCGTAACCTGAGCGTTCATGGTAAAATTAGTATCGAACCATGCACCGAGATTCCTGATGGCGTCACTGTTAGGAGTGATTGTAGCATCCCCAATCGTCAGATTGTCAATCTTCACCTTCTTTAGTTGTACTTTGGTACCAATCAGAATAAATTCAGTTTTATCCTCATTGATCTTTAGTTTGTCTTTGGTCATCCATTTGCGAATATCCTGTATACAAGCTTCCATGGCCATTGTAGCATGCTCTTTAGAGACTTGATCATCTGGTCGAAAAGCGAGATAGAGCTGGGTGTCATCAGCATAACAATGTACTGTAGGCAAATGCTTACAGACAACGTCAAACAGTTGGCTTGTGTAGATAGAAAACAATAATGGGCCGAGACAAGACCCCTGTGGTACGCCAAAACGATTATCAAACTTTTCTGACCAGATGTCCTTGATAACAACTTGCTGGAATCTACCCGTTAAATACGAGCGAAACCACTCTAATACAGTTCCATTGATTCCAAATTTATCCTCCAAACGCTGAAGCAGTATTGTGTGATCGATTGTGTCGAACGCAGCACTCAGATCCAAGAAAACCAATAGAGTCACATGCTGTTTATTCATGTTAAGGAGTATGCCATTACGAACACGAAGCAACGCTGTTTCGGTGCTGTGGAGACTGCCTATAAGCAGATTGCAGCTTAGGGAAAAGCCCATGAGTCGTGATATGAGAAACTGTCTGTTGTACCACTACTCTTTCTGTAAGCTTAGACAAAAACTGTAGATTGCTTATTGGTCGGTAGTTTTCCATCTTTTGCTCCATACCCTCTTTTTTTAATTTAGGCTTAACTAGAGCCCCCTTCCAAACTTCTGGGAAGTGACCCTGTTCAAGAGAGAGGTTTATCATGTACGAGACAGCAGGTGACAGTTCGTCTGCACACTCCTTGACAATACTAGTAGGTACAGGATCAATTGCACAGGACTTGTTGGTTGAGTGCGTAATAAGCTCTCTCACAAACTCCAGCGTGACTGGTTTAAACTTAGAAAGGGGAGTTCCAGCAAACTTGGAAGTCTCAGCTAGTTCTGTGTGAGAATCTGTGGTTGGCTCACTTGCGTCTAGTTTAGAACGAATATCCGTAATCTTCTGGGCAAAAAACTGGCCAAAATCATTAGCGAGTCGTGCATGGTTTGTACTGGGTGGGTAGGACTCGTCCGAGGATCCACCTAGAAGACGACTGACAGCATTAAAGAGACGCCGTTGGTTCGTGCTATTTTCACTGATGAAGTTCGTGTAGTATTCTCTTTTGGCTTGTTCAATTACATGATTTGTGCGGTTTCTCGCCCTCGTAAATAAAACTCTGTCAGACTCAAGTCCGGTGGCCCTCCAAGTACGCTCACGTTTGCGGCGTTCTTTCTTAGCCACTTTGATGGTATCATTAAACCACGGCACGCGTGGCCGCACTATGATTCTTTTCTTGACCATCGGAGCGTGCTTGTCCAGAAGATTAGAACAGACGGAATTGTAGCAATTGACAAGATCATCTAATCTTTGTGGAGGTTCACGGCACAAGTCAGATTGTTTGAGATCTTTTTTGAAGGCATCCATATTAATTGCTTTAATCTTTCTGTATGATACCTCCTTGATTGACAGTGCTGGTTTCTGTAATGTTAAATTACACACTACTGTGCAGTGATCAGAGAGAAAGCAGTCCGATATTGGGGAGTCCTCCACTAGAGCATTTGATTCACGCGTAATAATCAAATCTAGCGTATGACCAAGACGATTAGGATGACCTGAAACTTTTTGCAAAATCAGAGAAGGGCCTCGAGAGTTTAATACATACGGTGAGGATATTCAGCACCGATGTAGGGATGGAATTTGGTATCAACAAGTGTGCAACTCTCACACTGTACAGAGGCAAAACGATACAAGGAGATGGAATATTACTACCTACTGGAAACTACATCAAAAAACTTGATGAACAAGAAGGCTACAAATATCTGGGCATTCTAGAAGCAGATAATTTTAAGTGCAAAGATATGAAAACCAATCTCACAAAAGAGTACTTCAGGAGAGTAAGAAAATTACTTAAAACTAAGCTAAATGGAGGAAATGTGATTAGAGCAATAAATACGTGGGCAGTATCTCTGCTGAGATATTCTGCAGCCTTCGTGGACTGGACAAAAGACGAGCTCAGAGAAATTGATAGGAGGACACGAAAGTACCTAAATATGTACAAAGCACTACACCCAAGAGATAGTGTAGCCAGACTATACTTACCCAGAAACGTTGGTGGAAGGGGACTTCTCTCAGTTGAAGACTGTGCTGACAGGGCCAGATTAGGATTAATGGCTTATATTCGAGAAAGTCAAGAAAGTCTTATAAAAGCTGCTAGAGCAGAAATTAAAAAGCAAATTAACGAGATGGAGGATGTGGAAGAATTCAAGAAGAGGAAACTAGATGAAAGAATGCACGAAATTCTGGAGAAAGGCCTGCATGGTCAATTCATGAGAGACGTATTTCTAAAAGATATTTCGAGTGATAAGAGCTGGTTATGGTTAAAGAATGGAACCTTTAAAAAAGAAACGGAAAGCTTGCTAACATCTGCTCAAACACAGTCCATCAGAACTAATTTAATAAAGACGAAAATCGATAAATCGCAAGCTGATCCCAAGTGCCGTGTATGTGGAGAAAAAGATGAAAGTGTTAATCACATCTTATGTGAGTGCTCTGCACTAGCACAGAAGGAGAACAAGAGGAGGCATGATGGAGTAGCGAGAACTCTCCATTGGGATCTATGCAAAAAGTATGGTCAGGAGCACCAGGATAAATGGTATGAGCATAACCCAAAACCTGTCTCTGAAAATCAAGAAATCAAGTTACTATGGGACTTTACTATACAGACAGACAAGAATGTATCACACAATCGCCCAGATATTACTCTGATCGACAAGAAAAATAGCAAATGCTATATCATAGACATTGCATGCCCTGGAGACAAGAGAATTCAAGAGAAAGAAAAAGAAAAAATTGAACGCTATACAGATTTGGGAATCGAAATTAAGAGAATTTGGAAGCTAAAAAACGTCAAGACAGTGCCTATTGTTATTGGGGCCCTGGGTATGTTCACCAATAGATTAGAGAAGTACCTAAAAGAACTTGAGTCAAGTATTTCGCCCGCAATGATTCAGAAAACTGTCTTATTAGGGTCGGCAAGAATCCTCCGTAGAGTCCTAAGTATCTGAGGGGACTTGTTGTCACCTGATACTAGGACAAATACAAACCAGTATTCTACATCTATTTATTGTGAAAGTATAGGGATAATGATAATAATAATAATAATAATAATAATAATAATAATAATAATAATAATAATAATAATAATAATAATAATAATAATAATAATAATAATATTGGTTCCCTTTCTTTCTGCTAAACAATATAAAATAAATAGCTATGCATATATATGATGATATTTCTTTCATATTCAAAGGAAAACCACTCTATGAACGACGCAATACTGTAAGTTTCCTAGCAGGCACAATGTTTGTAAATATATGTGCATGTTTGTTTGGCCTTTTGAGGTTATCAATAAAATAATAATAATAATAATAATAATAATAATAATAATAATAATAATAATAATAATAATAATAATAATAATAATCAGTAATAAAGGATGCGAAAACTTACGCCCAACAACTAAACTTAGATACTACATTCAACGAACGGCTGAAATGTACCACAGTAAAAATGGGCAAGAAACAAATTGTGTTAAAGATCAGCAGCCCAAAGTATATCCAACAGCAACTCAAAGAGGCAACAGACAAAGAGTATCAGCAAAAAGTTTCCGAACAGCTGTGGCTTGGCAACTACGTCAAACAACGTTGGAAAGACACCGACATCTCTAAGCACAACTTTAACCCAACCATGAAATGGAAAAACATACCTGATGTCGTACTGAGTGTACACACTAGCATATTACAGCAACTGGCCACTACAAAAGTATACAGAGTAAAGAAACAACAAGAGCGAGGCTTGGATCTAACATGCACGTTGTGTCACAGTGCAGAAGAAACCATCCCACATCTATTGTGTGGCTGCTCTGCTATAGCCCAAACAATCTATAAGTCGAGACACGATAGAATGCTAAGACCGGTATACCATTTCCTATTGTCATTATATAACATAGAAAACGATGAATCCAAAGCCTGGTATAAACAAGCGATCCCCAAAACAAGTACTGAAAACGACCAAGCGAAAATACTCTGGGACACACCCATCTACATAGACAAAGCACCTGAGAACGGCGCAAACAAACCGGATATGACAATCTTTGAAAAAATAAGCAAGAAAATCATACTTGTGGAAGGAACTGTGTGCAACATAGGACAGATCAACGACAGGAATGATTATAAGAAGAGAAAGTACTTGGACCTACGACTAGGACTCCACAAGCTCTACCCCGACTACGAGATCAAGCAAATCAATATAGTGTTCAACTTCTTGGGAGATTTCAACAGCACACTAGAGAAAGAACTTTCTGACCTTGCCCAAAAGAAGGAAGTCAACAAAGTCCTAACCAACTGTCAGAAATGGATCATCACGCAGAACTGCGAAGTGTTCAAGAAGTTTTATAGTTTGAGGCACTAAAACACACACACTATCTTTATAGTTCATCAGGAACTGTTGCCTAGACAATGTCCGCTACTAGTTTCAAAAAAACGTGTATATGAAAAAGTACCAATAAAACCGACCATAATAATAATAATAAACGACGAATGTCAGTGATCTGGTCCAGTCCGCTTTCGGACTACAACCGTGTCATTGCCTCAAACCAATTTGCTTTACCGGCGTTGACCTACCAGATGTGGTCGCAGCACTGGACAATCACAGACCTTAGGAAGATTGACAGAGAGGCTCGCAAAATCATTGTAAACAGCGGAGGAAAACACCCAGCTAGCTCCACGGCACTCTTATACCTTCCAAGAGAGTGTGGGGGAAGGGGACTCCGATCAGTGGAGTCAGTTTACAAGGAAATAAAGATCAAAAGTGCTGTGAAATTATACACGAATGTCGACCCCAAAATGGAAACAGTGAGGAGATTTGAAGAGCATGCTGTAAAGACGGGTAACCTCTCTCTTGTGAAAGACGCCCAAAGATTTGCTAAGGAACAAGGATTGGCTCTTAATTTAGAATACCCAGAACCCTCTGGATGCACGGAGAATGGTAAGAACGTACACCATACAAAGGTTGGAGAGTATTTAAAGAAGACTAAGGTAGAACAGTTAAAGGATACAATAAGGGAAGAGAAGTGGCAAGGGAAGTTCACTGCACAACGCTGGGACGATAATAGCATCAGAGTAAAGGATTGTTTTGCGTGGTTGAGACACTGGTCTTCTTGTCCTTCACATACTATTGCCGGGATGGTCGAACTATATGAACAACTGCTACCTACGCGGGTATATCATGGTAAGAAAACTCGAACAGGCCCGACTGATGAAATGTCATGTAGACTTTGTGGCAACAGCCTCGAAACAGTTCCACATCTGCTCTCTGGATGCCCCGCCCTGGCCCAGAGTAAGTATTTGTGGAGACACAACGCAGCCTTGAAGATTGTGTTCTTTGAAATGCTCAAAGACTTGGAGCTAGTAGATAAAACCCCACCATGGTACGCTCCTGTTCAACCGAAACCCAAGTATGAAAATGAAAAGGCGGAGGCCTTTTGGGACGTTCCAGTGTTTGGAGAGAATACAGAACTGAAAGCAAACCGTGTAGATGCCCGCATTATTAACCATGAAGAGAAGAAGGTTATAATGCTAGAAATGAGTTGCCCCTGGATAGAGAACCGTGAACGAAAAGATCAGGAAAAAAACACCAAGTACGCACCCCTGCGATGGGAACTTAAACAACAGTACCCAGGATATGCTGTAGATCAATACAACATAATAATAGACGTTCTGGGAGGTTGGTCTAAGGAGTTGGATCAAGTAATGAGGAAGCTGATTGGGAAGAAAGGACCAGTGGTATTGGAAAAGATGCAGAAAGTAGTCATTTCAAGTACTTTGAACATTGCACGAACATTTAAAGTGCAAGTATGAAAGCACACCCTAGTCTGCCAACGATATTGAGACATTAGATTAATGTTTAAGTATATATTTTAAGAATGTTTTTTAGCTTTTAACATATTTTAATAACATATATAGTTTTTAGGTCTTAGGTTGATTGTATTACTTAATATGCATTATAATTTAGGTAATGCAAAAAAAAACCAACCGAATCAAAATCAGAAGGAGGAATATGGATCAGTAAGAAAGCAGAAATATTAATATAAGGAATTTTAATTTTAGCGTTTTAGATCCGTTATCGCGAGAACATCTCCGAAGATAAGTAATAAGTGATTGGCTTAAGTGTTTTTTAATTTAACTTAATTTAATTTTTTTCGTATACTTTTTAAGGGAAATGAATTTAATTAGGATATTACCAAATTCGACGATAGGATTAAGATTGAGACCATGTCCTCAGACTGGGCATAAGTCATAAGGTTTATTCAGCATTTATCAGAAGTTATTTATTCATTTCTATATATATAAGTATGGTTTATAAGCAGATAATTAAGTCGTTAGTTTGTAAGGATTTGCGGCCTATAGGCTACGCTTACGCGCCCTATAGTGCCAAGACCGCTTATTAGAGCATTCATACGTATTTACTGCCGATAATAATAATAATAATAATAATAATAATAATAATAATAATAATAATAATAATAATAATAATAATAGTACGGTACACTGCTGGCATTGTGCACTGGACTGTCGAAGAGCTTCAAAATCTAGACAGGAAGACACGCAAATTAATGACCATCTACAGAGGCTTACACCCTCGTGCTGACGTCGATCGCCTCTACCTACCAAGATCTATGGGAGGTAGAGGATTGAAAGCAGTGGAAGACACCGTACGCGAAGAAGAACTTGCGCTTTATGCATACGCCAAGAAAGATGTATTTCTGCGAGATACCATCAAAGATACAGCCACAGTCCGAGAAACTGCAGAAACGAACAGAGAATACCAAAAGCGACGAGAGGACGAAAGATTTAGTAATTACAAAAGCAAGACCCTTCATGGTCACTACTTGAGGATGTGCGAAGAAAAAATTGACAAAGACAGCACCTACCTTTGGCTGAAGAAAGGAGACATGAAAATTGAAACAGAAGGGCTGCTTACCGCTGCGCAAGACCAAGCACTACAAACAAACTCTTTGAAAAGCATCTACAACAACAAAGAATCACCACTCTGTCGCCTGTGCAAAGAAAGAACTGAAACTGTAGAGCACCTTATATCGGGCTGTACGACTTTGGCTGGTAAGGAGTACAAAGAAAGACACGATAATGTTGCTAAAAACATACATTGGCATTTATGTGAGAAATACGGAATAGAAAGTACTGAAACTTGGTGGAGCCATGAACCAGAAGCAGTAGCAGAAAATCAAGATGTTAAAATCCTCTGGGACTTTAATGTATACACAGATAGAAAGATAACTGCGAGACGTCCAGATATTGTGATCATCGACAAAAGAACAAAGAAGGTTAAACTAATCGATGTGTCTGTACCAGCAGATCGCAGGATAGATGAAAAAGAAAAGGAGAAGATTGACAAGTATCAAGAGCTCAGAATAGAACTAGATCAGACTATGGGGAATGAAAACAATGACTGTACCAATTGTAATAGGATCTTTAGGAGCAATTTCAAAACAATTCAAAGATCATTTACATAGGCTAGACATCGATAAGATCAGTCTTATAGACATGCAGAAAACTGTACTTCTTGGTACTGCACATATACTGAGAAGAGTGCTTCAGCTCTCAGGAGCAGGATAGTTCTCGAGCTAGAAGTAATAAGTTACCAGCAATACTACATTTGTAAATCATTATATACCAGTTTGCTGTGAAATAAAAGATAATAATAATAATAATGATAATAACAACTAACCACAAAGACCCATACCTGTCCCAAGTCTATAAACATGAAGAGGGGAAAAAGAAGTACTCTATAGTTAAAACATCTAAGAATATTGTAGCAAGATGCAACTTAGAAGTGCCTATGGTCCTTGATCAACAGTTTGATGAACCACCAAAGAAAGTAAAAGCACTAAAAAACAAAGTTAGAACAAGAATCAAAGAAATGAAAAAGGAAAAATGGGAAAGCAACCCTTTACATGGACTATGAACATGGACTAAGAACATTGACAAACCTTATGTTGACCAGGAATCTACCCACTGCTGGTTAGCAAAATCAGATTTGAAAGGGGAGACTGAGAAAGCTTGATTACTGCCGCGCAAGCTAGACCAAGCGCTAAAAACCAGAAACTACCAAAAATATACTGATCTTAGGACAAGAAATTGACAGTACCTGCAGACTATGCCAGAAGAACGAGGAAACAAGAGATCATATCCTCTCTGGATGTGAAGTATTAGCAAAACGTGAATACCTCCAGAGACATAACAATGCAGCTTCGTACATACATTGGCATGTATGTAAAGACAATGGCATTCAAGTTGCTAAAAATGGTATCAACATCAACCAACAGGAAATGTTAAACAAGGCTCAGTAACAATCTTTTGGGACTACCCTGTAACAACAGACAGGGCAATAACTGCTAACAGACCAGACATTATCATCAAAAATGACGAATCGAACGTTTATCAACTTATTGACATATCAGTACCTTCGAAATATAGTGAAAAAAAGACAAAGTATAAAGATCTTGAAATTGAAGTGTGTAGGATGTGGAAGAAGAAGACTGAGGTATTACCTGTTATAGTGGGAGCCTTAGGGACTGTCAAAAAAGGAAGACAAGGGTCGACAAGGATATTAGACAAAAAATCTAAAACCATTGAGCCGGAGTTCCATTAAAAAAATTACTCTATTGAGATCGGCTCACATTATACGAAAATTTGGACTTTAATATATATTCATATCTTTATATATTGGTAAAAACTCATTAATAATGCATAAGGCAAACACACTGATGAAAATCGCCACATATTCGGCCTAATTAACATCAACTTAATTAATAGCCGATAGCCGATAAAACTCTCCTTAACTCTCTCTCGTTCTTTATACTATACGTAAAGTGACATTGAACTTAATAACTTTGTAAATAATCCTTAGGAATATGGTATATTCCCGGAAAATTGTAAGCAACCAGTTATAGACTGTGCAATATAATAATGATAACAATCATCATCATCATCATCATCATCATCATGAGCGAATAGAGCAAGAAATTAAAAGAAAATGTCAATAATAATAATAAATAAGTTAAAGCTGACTCCGAGACTCTCTCAAAATGTCTACAACCGCTTTGGTACCAAATCTACGTTGCTCTTGAAGACGATGGCCGGAAAAACAAGTTTCAGTTTGAAGAGAACGAGTGAAAGGATAGTCATTTTCTCAAGGCGTATTTTGTATGATTGCTAGGTGAGTTTATTGTAATGCATGTATGTCTTGTTATCTGTTGTAATTACTGATACAACTATTTGAATATGCATCTTCATTTCATCAAATTTCTCATCGGCTGTTCGATACGCCGGTCCGGACTGGAGGATTCCGACCGCTCTGAGAACCAATCAGATTTTTCCATTTTTCATCGGACCGGCCTGCCATATAATAAAAACTTGTATTCATTTTTTTTTGTTGTTGTTGTCCATCTCACCAAAACTTCATTACTTGAATTAAAAAATGATTTACGTCATTTCTTCGTTGCTAAACCCCGCTGGGCGAAACGCCATTCACATCGAGAAGATTACAAATTAGGATTATTTCAATATACATAATATAAGAAGAAAACTCTCTTCAAACATTGTCAAAAAGCATGTGAATCGAATGCGGGCATTGATCGATCTCATGAATATATTTTAAGTATAAGTTTCCAACTAAATGTCAACTTAACTGATATCCGAGAAGATCATATTTTTAGGATCTAAACAGATTCTTCGTTTTGTTCATCGATGTTCTCTTCCAGATCGATCGGTTCATCTTTTCTTTCTGGTAACACATTAAGAATGGCCAGCTGAGGTAAGGGATCTTCGACTTGGCTACATTTTGTGCTTTGACTCTGCTCTCGGGATGGCTGGTCATCTGCGACAGAAACTGAGGCTGGCTGTTCTTTACGTGAAAATGTTTTATTAGCAACAAACGGACCAGCAACGGTAGGGGGAGCCCCATCATTCATCTGGATACCAAAAAATCGATGGAAATACCTGCGAAACTCTCTGGTGCGCTGTCCATAGATAATGGGGTTGATAAATGAGTTTAGATGTACGGACAGGCTTATCCATGGACGGATGGCGAAAAAGGCTGGGCCTCGGATTCCTGGACCGAAGTAAAATCGGCCAAGAAGGATGGTAAAAGTTATCGGTAAATAGCTCAAACAAAAAGCAAAGGTAACGAGAAGCGCCGTTTTGGTTGATTTATAGTTTAAAAGCTGATTTCTTGATCGTGATGATCCGTGGCTGGCATTTTGCCCTTGCGTAGATATCGCCGGACGGTTTCGCATAACTGCAAAGATCTTGATGTACCAATACAGAATGCAAAATAAAAGAATAAACGGAATAATAAGGTAGAGAAAAAAATTCCCACTTGGTAATATTGTTCCATATGCCACTGTGAAAGCGAGATGGACAATCCAGTTGGCTACAGTTACGTACACAAGTCTACGTACAGTTATACGGTTTGGGTATCCGAAAGGATCAGTTATGGCAACGTACCTTTCGAAGGTGATGCATACTAGCTGAAAATACGATGCGCCAGACAAGAGCATGAAGCTGAGATGGAAAGCACTGTCTAGACTGCAATTGACATCGTTGTTCACTAAATGATACAGTTCTTTAGCAACGAAAAGAGGTTGAGAGATCAGGCCACTGAAAAAATCAGTGACAGCAAGAAGGGCCAGTACAAGGCAGCGTTCTTTTTGCAGAGCTTCAAACTTTGCTACCATGATGAGAGTGACGGCGTTGAGAAATATGATGAATGGCATCATCAAAATGTGAAGGGCAACAACAAAGATAGTGGATATATTTGCAGCTTGGTTGGTGAAAGAGGGATGCCACATGATTAGATACAATAACGGACACTGTATGATCTGTGTGTCGTTCATCGTTGAAGAAACGTTAACGAGACTCATGGTAGTTGATACCTTTAGTCGTGTTGCTCTCACTTGATTGCCTTGGAAATTTCGTGCATCCTTTTATCGAGTTCTTTCGACAGATGTTTGGTAAATTTTATTGTGAACTTTTTACTTAATAAGCTCAATGTTATGTTTTTTTCAAAAGTGTTTTGTGGTCGGTTTGCTCCATTAGCGGGATTAAATTAAGGTGTTCCAGTGATTCTTAATGTGTTCAGTTTGAAGAAATTAAGACGAAAAAATCAGGAAACGGTAACTGACTGAATACACAAAGAGCGCAGAAAAGGAGATTTCCAGCGAGCAAAAAGACAAATATTTACCAAATGGGCCAAGAGAATTTTGTGCTTTGACTCTGCTTTTGGGACGGCTGTTAGACTAGGCGCATTTTCGAAAATCAGATACCTGGAGGCATTTTGGGGTAGAGGCTGGTAACATAACTATTCTAAACTGATTTTTCATGCTGAATGCGAATATGACTGTTACCAAGAGGTATTCTGCAATCTTATACGTGTAAATGACGTATTTTGTGAATTGTTACAGTCATTTCATACTAACTGCTTTTTCATGTAAGTCCAAAAGTTCCCAAACAATTACCATAGCTGGAAAGAGCACATCAAAATCTATACATTAAAAGTGTGAAGTTTGAAGGATATAAGTTGAAAAATCAAAGAGATACGAATTTTCAAAAATCGAAATTTGCTTGTATCTCTTGCATAACTGTAAGTGTTTTCCTACAAAATTTCGTTTTTTGAAAATAGGGCGTTAGGGTGAGTCTCCTCACTCATCTGGAGTTAACGGGACTCATGATATGATAGTTGGTACCTTCAGTCGTGTTGCTCGCACTTGATTGCATTGGAAATTTCGTGCATCCTTTCAATTGTCTTTTTATATATCACCAATTCATTAACGTTTTCCTTCTCTTGACAGATGTTTGCCAATAAATTTTATTGTGAACTTTTTCCTTAACAAGCTCAATGTTAAGGTTCCTTTCAAAATTAAGCTGTACTGATTCCACGTTATAGTATTTTGTAATATTTGATCCATTAGCGGGATTATGTTGTTCCAGTGTTCAGTTGAATTGAAGAAATTAAGACGAAAAAATCAGGAAACGGTAACTGATGGAATACACAAAGAGCGCAGAAAAGGAGATTTCCAGCGGAAAAAAACCCAAACATTTACCAAATGGGCCAAGGGAAAAATTGCATGAAATAAAAAAATCAAAATTTATTATCAGCTCGAAAATGTACTTGGCGATAGCTAGCGACATCATATTTTTCAGTATTCAGGGGCGGATCTGCTCAAATTTAGCAACTTTCAAGTTCGGAAGGTAAAGAATTATATGGCAATGGAGCAAAAGAAGGCCTAAAGCTCATTTTCGATTCAAATTTTCACTTTGGATCAACACTTTCAGTTAATCCAACTTTTATTAATCAAAACCTCTAGTACACTTACACTTTTCTTACACTTTCTGAAAGTAACAACTTTAGCTTTGTACAACACTTATTCTGCAGCTGAATAGTTTTTGTTGCCCAATGCTTGAACGTGAAAAAAATATCTTCTTAATCGCAACACAAAATTTTGTTACCTTGAAATTTTCGACCCGTAACTTAGGTCTTCATCAGCGAGAATGTAGATTAGTCAGACTGGAATTTATTCGTGAGTACGAGGGAGTGCTCTGCCAACTCGTTATTTATTGTACTTTGTAGATCAGAGTAGCTATTTACAAGTTAAGCAAGAGTTCGTACTACAAGCTGAGGTAGAGTCAGGCCAACCAGAAAGACTTTCCTTAGTCGGTGTGGTTGTCAGAAGGAGTTCCTTACTTGACCACTTTACTTACTTAGGTCTGTACTTTCTAAATGAGCTTCAGTCGTACCCTATACTCCCTTAAAAGAGTAGAAGGGCTGCTCGACGGAGGGTTTTGAAAATGACCCTAAAAGGTACGCATAAATTATTGGAGATGCCGATTTTATACCCCAAAAGGTACGACCACATTCAACTAATATTTTTTATGTATATAAGATCGCTTCAATCTTTATGTCATTTTCGTTATCCTGACCCTAAAAGGTACGCTATGAATCGGAAACCCTAAAAGGTACAGGCGGGTCATATTTTCGACCCTAAAAGGCCCGTCGAGCACCCCTACCACTTTTGTATACGGAGTCCCCCCCCCCCCCCCCCCCCTCGATCGCCCTGCTAGTTTGTGCAAAGACTAAGTGAATGTGCCACAGCGACAAATATCGACAGTCCTTATATAACAGCTGTAAAATCTCTATTTCTAGACACTAAAGTCTGTTCTGTTCGCTTTTATTACGACTTCACTCCGTCGCTCACTACACTCGCTCGTATACAACATACACACGCGTGATTATGCAAATATATCAATGTCCTGGACCGGATATTACATTTCTCCCTTTTTCCAAAAGATTCAATGTTCAGTCTTTGTAATTACATGTATTGATCATTCTCACAACTCACATTTTTACAATTACACTAATAACTCAACGGTTTCTGGTGTTAAGCACAGTTCCTTAAACGTAATCTCTGAGGTACGTTGGTTTTCTTCGGTGTCTCTGTGGTCTTGTGCTTTGCTTGGGTGGTGAAGATGGTTATTGTTGTCCTTGGGTCTTTTCTGTGTCTTTGCTCTGTTCTTGACTTTGGTCTTTGCTGTGTTCTTTCGTTGCTGTCGTTGCTTGGTTGTCTCCAACTTCTTCTTTAGCTTCTCTTAGGGTCTTTTCCCTCCAGTCTTCCTCTTGCGCACATTGTGTTAGGTCTTGAGATTCATTGTTGTCATCCAAGTTTTGCACAACTGCGTTAGCTAACTTGAATTGACTTGAATCTCGGCGTACCTCTCTTCCATCGGTGACTCTTCTTGCAGAGATGGTAGATCCCTCAATTCTGTAGATGATGTAGAAAGCTGGTTCATATGCTGTTGTCCACTTATTTCTCTTGGTTTGCTTTAGTAGGACATAGTCTCCGGTAACGTAGTTGTGCTCTTTGGTGTTTCTGTTTTCTGTATATCTCTTTATCTTGTCTTTGTACTGCTTATTTCTTTCGTTCATCTCTTCTTCTCATCCTTCTTCCGGTATTGTTCTCTTTAGGGTGGTGGTCAAGCTTTATCCTCACTTGTCGATTCATGAGCGTTTCGTAGGGTGTCAGCTCTGTCGCCGGGTGTGGCGTAGAACGGTAGCCGATAAGCATATCTTGTACGGCTTTGGTGCTGTCTTTTCCTTGTAGATGAGCGACTTGTTCTGTTATGAGTTTAGCATCTTCATGAACCTTTCGGCTTCCCCGTTTGCATTCGCATGATGTGGTGTCATTCTGTGGTGATGGAAACCTTCCTCTTCTGAAAATGCAGCGAATTCTTTAGAGTTGAATGGTGGTCCATTATCACTTTCGATTGTTTCTGGCGTTCCATGCGTTGCGAACATCTTCTTCAGTTTCTGAATCACGTTCATTTGTCTGATGTCGAGTTAACTCTTTCCACTTCAGCATACCTTGTCTATTTGTCGATCGCAACAAGTTGGTAATGTCCATCAGGGTAAGGTCCTCCGAAGTCGATGGCAATGACTTGCCATGGTTTGCTTGGAATTGTAGATGCTTTGATTGGTTCTTGTCTTTGAGATTTGACGGTCACTTAACATTCGAAGCACTGGCCAACTATCTGTTCGACTAGGTTATTCATGACTGGAAACCAATACTTCTCTCTATACATACGTTTAGTTTTGGTGATTCCTAAATGACCTAGCTTGTGGGCTGTCTTAACCACTATTCTCTGTAAGCTTGTTGGTACGACTATCTTATTGTCTCGCAGGATGACTCCGTCAACCTCATAAAGTTCCTGCCTGATGTGGTAGAAAGTTATGATGTCGGGGTCTTTTCTGTGTTTCTCCCAATATTCGTTGATCATCCTTTGCTGCAACTTTTGTAGTTATTCGTCTTTTTCTGTTTCCTGACGTACTTTGTCTAGAATGATTACGTGATCTGCTTCCGTAACATGTTTGATGATACTTGCAACTTCTTCTTCCTTCTCTGTATCTGGAAGTGGATGTCTCGACAGAAAATCCAGTGGGTCTGTCTCATCCTTACCTGGCTGTAAGTTCAAAGTCGATCGAAATCTTGCATGCTCATGATTCATTTCTCAATTCTAGGTGGTACTTTGGCGGTTGCCTTGTTAAACATGGGCAAGAGCGGCTTATGGGCTGTGATTATCTTAAACTTAGGCGCCCCAAGAAGGTACATCCTTAAATCTTTCCTTGGCCCATGCAATTGCCAATGCATCCTTTTCTGTTTGGCTGTATCTTTTCTTTGTCTCGGTCATCGTTCTGCTGATGAAGTGTACGGGTTGCAGTCCTTTAGGTGTCTCTTGAAAGAGTCCTGCTGACAGTCCCTCGTGGAAACTTGCTTCAGTTCTCACTATTATCGGTCTTCTCAGGTCGAAGTAGGCTATGGTGTCTTCGTTGCTTTCCTTGAGGTTGTTGAATGCTATTTCTTCCTCTGCATTCCACTTGAACTTTGTATCTTAATGGGTCAGTTTTCGCAGTGGTGCTGTTAGTGTGGAATAGCGTGGTATGAACTTTAATAAGTATCCTAGCATACGTAGGAAGCTTCGCACCTCTTCTTTGGACTGTGGTCGTTCTGCTTCTTTCACTGCACGGACTTTCTTCAGGTTTCAGTCCGTTCTTCGCTGTAGCCATAGAATTCGATCTCGTCAACACCAAACTGACATTTCTCGCAGTTGAATGTTATTCAAAAGTCTTCAGCTCTCTGTAGAACTTGTTCTAGGGTTTCGTTGTGTTCATTGCGTTGTGTGTCGTCCCTTTGGTTGAGACATCTTGGAATGTCGCCAAATACGCGATAGGCAGTTTGATCAAATAGGTGCTGTGATGATTTTGCGCCGAATACGAGGCGTTTGGATCTCATGTTCCCCCAAGGGGTGCTGAAGGTTGCAATCGCTCTCGAATCTGGGTGGAGCTGTAGCTGGTGATATCCTTGTTTTAGATCTAATTTAGAGAAGATCGTGCAATCGTGGAATTTGTACGTAAAGTCCTCCACAACTGGTGCTTGGGTGATACTGTTGCGATTCATATATTTATTGGGAACTCGCAAGTCAACACTCGCGCGTGGCTCTGATCATACTCGGTTCCAATTTGTCGTTCGGTGTCCCGATGAACTTGGGTTTGGGTTGAACCGCTAATGGTGAACACCATACTACAGGTTCTCCTTCCGGTACCTTTTCAAAGATGTCCTCCACTATGCCTTGGTCTAACCATTTTTTCAGAGGTTCTCATAAGGTGGTATGCAACCTTTCTTGGTTTCTGAGCTATTGGCACAGCCTCTTCCTTCATGCTCAACTGTACGTGTAGCTCCTCGTTTCTCTTGTTGTCTCTGATCTTACCGATGCCTTGGAAAACTTTGTTGTGTTTGCAAAGTATTTCTTCTATGCTTGTCTTGTTTGAAGGGTCTTTGCTGGTTGTGACTGTTGACTTGGGGTTTCTCTCGTATTCGCAGGTCGTTTTCTCTTCCTAGTGTACCCTCTGGGTCAATCTTTAACATTCCCAGATCGGTAAGGGTGCTCTTACCAATCAGTGGTGGGGAATTGATTCGTCCTCTTACTACGACAATGGTTGTTGATACTCCTCTCGTCTTGTTCCTTATGGTCGCGCCAAACTCTCCTTTTACTGTCAGAATGTTTTGCACCGTGTTCAACTTGGTCTTGCTTTCCTTTAGTTGATGAGGTATTTTGAATCGGTGGACTAGGGCCTTAAATTAATGTTCGTCCATTACGTTAACGTATGCACCCGTGTCTGGTTCTACACTGACATCAACATCGTCAATTCTCAAGGTTATCGTTTTTGCTTTCTTTGTCTGTCTCTTTTATGTTTCTGGTTTGTTTGAGGTGTTCGAAGAATTCGTCATCTCATGAACTGGTGGAATGGCGTTGTTCCTCGGCAGTAGTGCTCTTGACGCGTTTCCTCGTCTCCGTTTGCTGCTGGGCCTGGGGACGTTGTCGTTCCTTATTCTGGGGTTTGGATCTACATACGATGGCGTAGTGTCCTCTTTTGTAGCAATCCATACAGTTCCTTCCTCGGGCTGGGCAGTTCTGTTGTCGCGTGTACCTTTCTTGGCCGCACTTATCGCACTGGTTTTGTTTTGTTGTCGTTTGGGGTCCCTGTGGTCGTTTCGTGGGCTTCCTGTGGTATTTCATGACTTTCGCTATTTCCTTAGTCTCATGATTCATGTCTTTGATCATTACGCTAGTCTCTTCCATTTGGCTCGCTTCACCTAGGAATTGATCTAAGTTCCACTTTTTGCTGATGGCTTTCTGAATTAATGCTCAATTTTCGCTGGTTTGGATTAAATGCTCCAGAATTCTCTCTTCTAAATTGTCGCCAAACTCGCATTCATTAGCTCTTTCAGGTAATCTTGCAGCGTATGCTAATGTCGTTTCGCCGATGTCAGATTTCATTGCTAGGAATTTATATCTCGCGTGGTGCTCTATTGGGCAGGAAATGCTCATTCAGTTTGGATTTTAGTTTGTCGTATGTGTTCATACTCTCTGAGCTGGGATTTGGCAGACTGTTTTTCTAATCCGGCTATTTCCTTCCCGCCATAAATAATTAATGCATCTTTCTTATCATTTGGATAATTGATCTTGAAATATCTAAACTCTCAGCTCGGATTTCCTCTATTCACTCTTCCCATAATTTACCTGTTGCTATTTGGTCCTCGGTTTTTGTGAGGGCTCAGCTTTCAGATTCCTCGTCTCTGTGACCACAATAGTTTGTCCTGGTTGATAATTCGCTGTTGTTGACGATCCACTCGCTCCGGAACTTGTTGCTTCGTTTGAGTCTGTTGATATGATTTTCTGTTTTAATTTGCTTTCTTCTTTGTTTGTTTTCTTTTTCTTTTTCTTTTTCGATAGGACGATCCTTGTTCACTAAGCTGTGTTTATACTCGTCGCCAATGTAAAATCTCTATTTCTAGACACTAAAGTCTGTTCTGTTCGCTTTTATTACGACTTCACTCCGTCGCTCACTACACTCGCTCGTATACAACATACACACGCGTGATTATGCAAATATATCAATGTCCTGGACCGGATATTACAACAGCTAGGCTAAAATCTAATTTTCTGTTTACATCACATTTCTATCCAAAGCGAAATCATACATTGGGAGTCTTATATTTTGGTTATATTCAAAGAGAGCTTGTCACACAGGAAACTATACAAATCCTACAATCCAAACAGTCAAGGTTACGACACTTAAAATGCTTAACTAGCAAAATTACTCAAAAACACATTAAGATAAATAAATGTACAATTACTGCAAATCTGTAGCCAGCGTAACATTATAATTTATTAAGGAAACTGGACCAGGATAACTTTGACTACATCACTAATTTTCATTCTCTGGACTTGTATTAATAGTTTCGATTGTCGAATTTTGCAATCACTAAATAATCCTTTTGGCAACAGCGCAAGCAGCGAAAGGGCAACCTCAAGCTACAAGTTATCCTTTTTCTATGTAGCTAGGCGAGTCATAACCCAAACAGGGCTCTTGTATCTATGATAGATCCATGAGACACTTATGATAAATCTATGATATACATTTTAGCTGCGTGTGAACATCTCCTGATCAGCTAACTCCCGAACTGATTAATGGAAATCTAAAGTACACCCTTGGCCATGGAGTCCAGTTATTGTTGTCTGCTCTCCTAGCAAGAAATGCAAATCTCATCTAAATGTAAATCACGTGTTGCAAGTGCGTCAATGCGTAAAAGCTCAATTATGCTACAATTCATTCGTCTATTTAACGTATTCATCTTATAAAACGATTCTATAAAGGCTTGGGACTATTCACGAACCTACAAATCTAGAACAAAGACAAACACACAATGCAACACAACCTTGGATAACCTTGCTTAGGCAAGCACATCCATAAATGGTTGGTTCTGTCCCTGCTAGGTCCAACAGCTTGCAAAATCAAAGCACCCAAGGCCATTTGGAAAATTTATGTCATAAAATTAAAAGTCCCCATAGCAAAAAGTATTTGTATAATACACTTATGAGCAAAACGTATTAACAGTGCACTTATTAAAAAAGTATCAATAGTAGACTTATTAATATTATACTTGTGATCTTATTAATATTATACTTGTGATAAATCTATGATGCACACTCTTACTGCGTGGGAACATCTCCTGGTCAGCGATCAACTCCCGAACTGATTAATGGAAATCTAAAGAACACCCCTGGCCATGGAGTCCAATTATTGTTATGAGCTATCCTAGTAAGAAATGCAAATCTCACCGAAATGTAAATCACGTCTTGCAAGTGCGTCAATGTGTAAAAGCTCAATTACATGCTACAATTCATTCCTCTATTTAACGTATTCATCCTATAAAACGATTCTATAAAGGCTTGGGACTATTCATGAATCTACAAATCTAGAACTAAGACAAAACACAATCAGGGCCGTAGCAGGATGAGCGGCCGGGGGTTACCCCCTAATATTTTTAATTCCTTCGCTTCACAGTATACTTTTTTTAAGAGAGATCACGCACATAAACCTCACTCTTTTAGTCTTCAAAATCCCAAAAAAGTTTTGAAAAAGACCTTTGGAAGCAAATTTAGCTTAATTATGCCGCACCCTTTGGTTTCGTCGTCCAGCTGGGTCATCCAAAAGGGTTTACCTTGCTACGGCCCTGACAATGCAACACAATGCAACCACCTTGGATAACCTTGCTTAGGCAAGCACATTCATAAACGGTTGTTGGTCCTGCCCCTGCGAGGTCCAACAGCTTGCCATAACAAAACCACCCAAGGCCGTCTTAAAAACCTATGTCACAAAAAGTCCCTATCAAAAACTATTAATAGACTACAAAATCACTGAAAGTATCAGTTATAGAAAAGTGTCGCGTAACACATGTACTCAACCAACTAATGTTCCATGATGCATTACTGCATTATTATTACAATTCCCAAATTAGTCATTTTCGATTCTTTATATGAAGAATATAATATATACTAATGAGGAAGGCTTGATCAAAGATAAAGTCTTACTCAAATTTATATGAAGAATTAAAGCATGCACAGGATTGTCTGACAATCTATCACTGAGAAACAGATTCTTCGTTTTGTTCGTCATCAACGTTCTCTCCTAAATCGATCGGTTCATCGTTTCTTTCTGGTACTGACGCATCTACATTAAGAATGGCCAGCTGAGATAAGGGATCCCCAACTTGGCCACATTTTGTGCTTTGACTCTGCTCTTGGGATGGCTGTTCTTGTGCTTTAGAAACTGAGGCTGGCTGTTCTTTCTTAATCCGTGGAGGTACATTATTTACAACAAACGGACCAGGCCTACGGGCGTTGGGGTGAGCCTCATCTTTCATCTGGATACCAAAAAATCGATGGAAATACCTGCGAAACTCTCTGGTGCGCTGTCCATAGATAATGGGGCTGATAAATGAGTTTAGATGTACGAACAGACTTGTCCATCGACGGATGGCGAAAAAGACTGGGCCTCGGATTCTTGCCGGACCTAAGTAAAATCGGCCAAGAAGGATGCAAAGAGTGAACGGTACATAGCTCAAACAAAAACCAAAACTAACAAGAAGCGCTGTTTTGGTTGATTTATAGTTTAAAAGCTGATTTCTTGATTGTGATGTTCCGTGGCTGGCATTTTGCCCTTGCGTAGATATCGCCGGACGGTTTCGCATAACTGCAAAGATCTTGATGTACCAATACAGAATGCAAAATAAAAGAATAAACGGAATAATGATGTAAAGAAAATATGTTGCCGGTGGTAATATTGTTCCATATGCCACTATGATTGCGAGATGGACAATCCAGTTGGCTACAGTTACGTACACAAGTCTACGTACAGTTATACGGTTTGGGTATCCAAAAGGATCGGTTATGGCAACGTACCTTTCGAAGGTGATGAATACTAGCTGAAAATACGATGCGCCTGACAACAGCATGAAGCTGAGATGGAAAGCACTGTCTAGACTGCAAATGACATCGTTGTTCAATAAATGATACAGTTCTTTGGCAACGAAAAGAGGTTGAGAGATCAGGCCACTGAAAAAATCAGTGACAGCAAGAAGGGCCAGTACAAGGCAGCGTTCTTTTTGCAGAGCTTCAAACTTTGCTACCATGATGAGAGTGACGGCGTTGAGAAATATGATGAATGGCATCATCAAAATGTGAAGTGCAACAACAAAGATAGTGGATATATTTGCAGCTTGGTTGGTGAAAGAGGGATGCCATGTGATTGGATACAGTAATGGACACTGTTTGATCTCTGTGTCGTTCATCGTCGAAGAAGCGTTAACGCGACTCATGATAGTTGATACCTTCAGTCGTGTTGCTCGCATTTGATTGCATGCATTGGAAATTTCGTGCATCCTTTTTTCACCATTTCATTATTGTTTTCCTTCTTTCGACAGGTGTTTGGTCAATTTTATTGTGAACTTTTTCCTTGATAAGCTCAATGTTAAGGTTCTTTTCAAAATTAAGCTGTACTGATTCTACGTTATAGTATTTTGTAATATTTGATCCATTAGCGGGATTATGTTGTTCCAGTGATTTTCAATGTGTTCAGTTGAATTGAAGAAATATAATTAAGACGAAAAAATCAGGAAACGGTAACTGATGGAATACACAAAGAGTGCAGAAAAGGAGATTTCCAGCGGAAAAAAAACCTAAACATTTACCAAATGGGCCAAGGGAAAAATTGCATGAAATAAAAAAATTCATTATCAGCTCGAAAATGTACTTGGCGATAGCTAGCGACATCATATTTGGCAATATAAGTTTATCTTCCATTTTGTAACAATTTACTACCTATTATGCTAAATATTCTTCTACTGGAATGTTAATAATGACTTTTCAATCCCCAATCCAATAGCTCAATATTTAACGTCTTGTAAATTCACTTGTGCTACTTCGTTTAAAACTCATGAGATATAGACTATTACTTCTTGGGCAAAAAATTGGTAATGAGTTGAAACTTTCTTTACTAATGATAGGGCCAGAAATAATACCAAGTCAATTATTTTCCTCATATTCAAAATAGACGGGTTAAAAATATGAAATGTTTTTGGCATCTAAATTGCCGGGAGGAGATGATATCATCTATTTAACCCTTGTTTTTTGCCTTGTTGTTGTTGATGATGATGATGATGATGATGATTTTGTTTGTTTGTTTGTTAATTTGTTGTTTGTTTGTAAAAGCCAAGTGCTGAATTACGAAGGGCGCAGCTCAGCGTGATCGAGTCGAAGGTTTACAAGGGCGCTTTCATTACGAGACAATTGAACAATCACACATTTACATGCAAATTTACATACACATACACGTAGCAGCCACCATACGACTCATGTCTGATCACGGAGCACAGCTTAGATCGAAACTAGTTCGTTTTTACTGAGGGAGGAAAAACCGGAGAACCCGGAGAAAAAACCCTCGAAGCAAGGGAGAGAACGAACAAGAAACTCAAGCCACATGTGATGCCCCGTCCGGGGATTGAACGAGGGACCACAGCGGTGACAGACCGGCGCTCTCACCGCTCGGCCACCCTTGCTTCCCTTTATATACCAGGACACTAGTAGAGTAGCAGTGGTAGAGGAGAAGAAATCCCACCGAGGAAACTTTTCCTCGAGCTGTAACTGTACGGTCTATATATCGCACTAACAAAGCAAAGAATAAAAGCCCTCTGTGAGGACATGTGGTTACTGGTAGTCAAAACATATAACATCAACAATCATTACCATGTTGACCATCATTGATTTTTAGAATTATGACTTAATTTGCATTAAAATATATGATCACACACCAGGGCCCGCGGAGGAGACGGGCTTGTGGGGGCTATAGACCCACCACTTTTTCCCTTTTCCCATATACTTAATCTCTTATATTTTCCAATCTTAGCCCCACCACTTTATCCCATACTGGTCTCTTATATAGCCCCACCACTTTTTAGGGTGCTCCGCGGTCCCTGCTCTCAGTACATATGGATAACTGTCTCGCTATTGGCAAACTGTCCCAACCTGTCGTCTAAATCTGGAGATCAAGGACTGGTAGACAGGGTCAATAAACCGTACTAGTCATGACATCTTCAGGACCAGAAATGGTGTTCATGGTGTCTAATGGTGTCTGCTTGTGGAAAGTTAAAAAATATCTTATTTATAAGGAAAAGGGATCAAGGACTGGTGTCAATTTATGGAGGTGTATATTAGTGGAGGTTCAACTGCATGGCAAATCAAACCTTCAGCTTGCATAATAACAAACTTTAATTCTCACACATGCATTGTCTATTTACAATCATAATAAAGTATTGGTACTATCAAGAGAGCATAAATAAGAGAGGGAAACTTGTTAATGGGGCGCGCGCCGTGATGATTCCCATCTGTGCTATTTTTAGCGGAGCTCCCAGCGGAGCACCATACCTAAGAAAAAATGGTAACCCATCGAGTTGATTTTTCATGGCTTGAGTATACGTCACTTCCCCCGTCCGTACGTCCGTCCGTGCCGTGCCCATCGCGATGCTGATTGGCTTATTGCTTTTTGGCGCCAACTTGACGCGCGCTGACACTTTGAAAACTGAAAATTTACGAGTTTCCTTGCAGTTTTAACTTGCAAAACTTAAAAATAATATAAAAATTAGGTACTACCTAATAGCGGAGCTCCCATTTAATGAAATCAATAATAATAATTTTTAATACTTTGTTTTTGAAGTTTTTGATTCAAATTGATCGGGCTTCCTGTGGTAATAGGCAAACAAAGATTGCATTTTGTTGTAAAAGTTGACAAATAAAGATTATAGATCAAGCTTTATAGCATTTGCTTTAGGGTTGGAAAAACCTCTTGCCCTTCAGTCTCCTGAGAATTATAAGGCTTGCAAGCTCAGTCACCACAGTGATATTTTTATTCAGATTCAGTCAGACTTTCAGTAATTGTATTTGCAGTAGTGCTTCATAATTCTCAGAAATAAAATCCAAAAATCCCTTAAACTAATTTCATTCACATAAATACTGGACCTGATATCAACAGCCTTCAATTAAGCAATTAGACATTACAGAACATTATATTTAGATTTTTCTGTCTTGACAGTATTATATTGTGGCATCTTGTTTTAGTACTATGTCAGGACACAGATAGTTGTCTTTTCATGAAACCGCAAAAATTCTCTCTTCCAGGTTACACTAATCATGACTTTTAATAAGATGAGATGGTAACACAACTTGAAACAACTAGTACCTAATAACAGATCTCCCATTCCAATTTTAATATTTTTTATGTTCTTGATTCAAATGAATTGGGCTTCCTGTGGTAATTGAATAAGTTGAAATGAATATTATTTTAAAAAGCATTTTTAAAATAAGTTTTGGTTTTGGTTTGTATATTGTATTGGCTTGTAAGCTCAGTGACCTTTATTAGTCTTATTACAGTAAATTTTAATATTCAGATTCACTATCAGATTTTACAATTGACTTTGTAGTGGTTCATAATTTTCAGAAATAGAAAGCAAAATCTCCAAAACTTTTTTTAAATTGATACAAGTAATTAAACCTTTTCAACATCCTGAATATTACAGAACAACATATCTTAATTTGTCTGTCTTCACTATATTTGTGACATCTTGTTTTTTGTGGTTGTTGTTGTTGTTTTGTTTTGCATGATATTTAATGTAGAATAGAATGACACACTAGCTAGGTGAATACTTGTCTCCCACTTGTCTCTTCCAGATTACACTGATAATACAATTTAAAGTGATTATAAAAACACAAGCTACTTGACATAACTGAAAACAAGGAATTAAGCATTTCAGTCTTTTCAGTCTGCATTTAAGTAATGATAAAACAACTCTAGTTTGCATGCAAAATTCCTCCTTTTTTTCCTGTCAATTTTTTCATTAAATTCCAGACCCAAACTTGAGCTGCATTTACACATTAGTGGGGTAGAAATAAGTTCAAAATCTTCAAAATCATTTTTTTTTTACTAATTTTATTATTATTAGAAAGTTCTAGTGCAAAAAGTTCACCGTAAAACAAAATGTCGTTGTACATTTCGTGCTTACTTGATCGAGTGTTTGTTTAAACTTGGCCACAGTTCAACGTGCATAAAAGTTTTTTTTTTAAGTCATCAATTCCAAATTAAAATGATAAAATATGAAATATAGGTACAAGAGACTTCATTTTGACATCATTTTCTGGCCAGGGTCTTTACCTTGAAGTGCTTTCCTTGTTGTCTTTTATTTAAGCAATAGAAGATAGTTTCTATGACTCTACCGGTGAAATAGAGCACGCGTGATGTTGGGAGAAACACGAGAAAAGTTTGAAAATCACGAGTCGTAGGCGAGTGATTTTCAAACTTTTTCGAGTGTTTCTCCCAACATCACAAGTGCTCTATTTCACCGTAGAGTCATAGAAATCTATCTTCTATTGCTTTTATGATATAGCAAGAGGTATTTTAAGAACGATCAAGTTGTGTTATTTTCTGATCAAAACTAAAATTCTCAAAACTTGCGCAAGCCAATCAGATTTGTCGTACTATTGACTAATCAGTGTGACTCAAAGCGGCGTTTTTGACAAAACAGTTTGACAACTTTCATCGAAAGAATTCAGCAAAAAATATGTTGAAAAGAGAGTTTTCTGTTTTTATAATGGAACAATGACTCGAAAATGGACGAAAAGGCCAAAAATAACTTACAGTACTTCAAGATTTGGAATTGTTTACTTCCTTTCGACGAATCAAGCAGCGTTCGCTGTGTGAATTGAAAGCCATGTTTTCGGTTGGAAGAGCTGAAGTTTGAAAGAGACTTACAGGATAAGGATTTTGCTGGTAAACGAGAAGCTGTTGATTTGAATTATCTGTTGGCTGTTCACCGGTAGCTTCTGTCAAAACATCTCTACACTGGCGTAGTTGGTTCATACAAAGGATGATTGAACAAGTTGTCTATCGTGGCGACAGTCAGTTTTGGAAATCTTCGCCTCTCTTTGTAAGTAAGACAGGGGCGGATCCAGTGATTTTCAAGGGGGGGTGCGTTTAAATTGATAGCCAAAATGATCAGTATAGGCAGCTATGAAAATCGGATAATGTATTGCCGACTGCGCTATATTTAGACCAAAGAAGTAAATTATGCACAACTTGATCGCATGCAAATTGACATTTACTTTGTTACAACTTAATGACGTTCGCGGATAAATGTTCTAACGTTAAGATCTTTTCCATACTTCGTACAGTAAAAGATATTTATGAACTTAATCTAAAAAGCGAAAAAAAAAAAATCGCGATTATCAGGTATCCTTAGAGATATCACAGTTAGGATTTCGCGCGAATTTTTTTGGGCATGTACGGCGTTTTGTACAATTTTTGAACATTTTCTCAAATTAAACCAATTTCTAACGTTAAGACTTTCTTTAAACTTTTAGAAGTGACAAAAAATATATTGAGAAAAAGTTTGGGCGAATAAAAAATTTACTCGTGTAAAAGCAGACTACTTTAGCTCAAAAAAGTATACTAAATCTATCAAATTTAGCAACAAAATTACATTGTCGCTGCTTAGGGAGCATTCACAAACAAATGTTGGGGGGGCACTGATGAGAAAGTATACTTTGCAAAAAAAATTTGCAGGACCCTTTTCTTCCAGTAGAAAAAATTCAGGGATCCCCTCTGTAGAAGTACATTAATTTGAGACACCCCCCTTATTACCCTACATGCCATTTCCAGAAATCAAATTTATTCCTCATAATTTTTAAAATAATTTGTGAATCCACAGCGGAAAAGCCATAAACAAATAATATTGCAAGGCCTTGAAGTATGAAACACGTTTGTCATCCACCATAATGACAACAGTTTAATATCTTAACCCCTGATGAGTAGTGTTAAACTGGATTTACCAACCCCACACTCAAATTCATGTGCTAGTTCAAGTATGAGCTCATATATTTATCCAGTCCACCCTTGACCACATTATTTCATTCGGTCCCCTGCCCTTCCTAGCAATAGAGTCTGATTACCCAACTACCTTCAACAATATTGGCATTATTGAATCAGTTATTGAAGGCAAGAAAACTGTACTCAAGCTTTCAGATTTTAATCTTGTGCATTTGAAATTATCCCCAAAGCTGCATTTAAATGGTATACAGTACCTATTAAAAACAGATTGTCTAGATCAAGAAGCCATGGACAAATTTAAACAATTTGAGAGCATTCTTATGGTACGAAAGAATATGTTTTCCCAAGATATAGAGGAGAGTGGTGTATCAGTTGGTGTAGAAGAAAATGAGACTAATGATGAAAGCAGTACTTCCACTGATCAAGAAAGTGATCAAGAATGATAGTAGTTTATGACAAGATGGTTTTATGTACAGATTTTATAAGAAAAGAGTTATTTCGATATTGTTGGTATATAGTAATATAAATGAAATGTTTTTGATTTTGGCTATTGTTGATAAAAAATAGAAAAATGTTATAAGCTTAAACAACTATTGAGAAAGTTGATTTTAATATATGCATCTATATGTAAAGTACACAGTTGCAATTGTTATCAGAGTTGAATATTGATTGACATTTCACATTTTGAAGTAAAATGATATTATATTTTTACAATGATAGGCATACCTTTTTATTTTCAGGTACCCCCCTTCAAAGTCTTTTTCTACCCCCCTTTTAGGTCTGAAATTTTTTTAGGGTCCCCCTACTTTCTCATCAGTGCCCCCCAACATTTGTTTGTGAATGCTCCCTTAGGAGATCCGAATTTATCGTTTTGTGGCGGTGAATAGCTTACGGTATGTTTACTCGTGAGCTTCGCTAAAAAGGAGAGAAGATTCCATCACTGGATGATAAAAAATCCCAATTAAGCTTACATCGTCTGATATATTTATGTACATCTATTATATCATCTGATAGCTTTATACATAACTCATAATACATAATTCGCGTTGATTTTACCTCTTAAAAAACGAATCAATCGTTGTTCGCTTCATGTTCGCTCTCGATGGTGATCAGATGATCAGATGTGATTCCAAACTCTGCCTGGTCTGTGGCAAATGTTTGGGGGACTGAGAACGAGCGATCTGATTGGTCAATTCCGGTCACTCCAGAATTGTGATGTTGTTTTGTTTTTGTTGGGAAGAGAATGAAGAAATTTGTGCAAAAAAAGACGTGTAAATTTTAAATTTGGCATTCCATTCTACAGCATTTATATTTTCCACGGTTTGGAGACTTTGCTTAAGAAGGCTGAAGCGTTTTCCTGTGATAATTGTGGATTTAGAGGATCGTGAACTTTGTAAGCCGTTGCTCGAAATGACGAAGAAACAAGATCAAAGACGGCCGCCGACGATATTTTATGGCGATCCTACTCGTAAACTTTTATTCCTGAGGATATAATATATAGCCTAAGCCACACAATAATTCTAGAGTGACATACTTTACATGGCCATATCGAGATTCAGGGTACATGGCCGGAGAACGGCGTTTTGAAAAACTTTGGTTGGTGAATGAAGCACATGCAAAATCAAAACTTCAAACTTTGTTGATTCGTATTTACAGAGGAAAAAAATCGCGAAGGATAATAAGAAACTTTTCACATTACTATAACAAGAATCATATGAACTTATTATTATTATTTTTTCCAAAACTGAAGTCATATCCGTGTATTGAACCAAAAATGGGACAACTTACTCACCTGTAGTTTGCCGTAAATCAAACATAAGTTTGACAAAGTTTCAAAGACAATTATCCGAAAAAGTGCAAAAATCTTGTGTGGTTTTATGAGAACTAGAATATATCCTGCCTAAGCCACGTAGGACTGGCTGGTAGTACTTACTGGGGCTGAATGGAAGAATTCTCACATTCAGGTTAGCTGAAAAATTTCGTGAAAGTTTTGATAGTTGGAGTTTGTTAGTTCGTACGCGCCATGTCGCGTTAGTCGGCTTACAAAGTTCACGATCCTCTAAATCCTCAAAAATCAACGTAAAACGCCTCAGCCTTCTTAAGCAACATCTCCAAGCCATGGAAAATACACTCGCTGTAGAACAGAATGCCAGATTTAAAATTTACATGTCCTTTTTTTGCACAAATTTCTTCATTCGCCTCCCAAAAGGAACTAAACAACAACACAGTCTGAAGTGACCGGAAGTGACCAATCAAAGCGCTCGTTCTCAGTCCCCCAAACATTTGCCACAGACCAGTCTGCCAAACTTGCAAACACGGCCACGCCATTTTTCCCGCCACCACAGGCTTCCCGGTCTCAAATTAGCAGGCGCACGTGGAGGTGCCGTTTTTCCCAATACAAATATAACCAAAGACTTCCCGCCCAACGATAGAAAAAAAGTTTATGTATGAAAAAAGCTTTCATCGTCGTCCAAAAGGGGGGGTGCGCCCGCACCCAACGCACTACCCCTGGATCCGCCACTGTAAGAAACAAAACTGTTCAATGAAAAATAACTCTTATTGATCGAAACTAATCTGGGAGAAAAACAATTTTCTATGTTGTGAATTCTAGTTCCTTAAATTTGATTTATACTGGCGTCGTTTGCAAGTTCATGCTCATACAAATCATTTTCTATAAATATTTACGTTTCATTGTTATTGTCCGACCACGAGGCTTAGTTTGTAAATTTAAACGATAACTGGAATGATGGAAAGTATTTTCTAGTTCATTTCTAAGTTTTGGTCTCCTAACTAAAGTGAAATTTGTAAATCGACTTTTTGGTATAATCATTCGTCAGAAAACCATGTCTTTACCGGTGAAATAGAGCATAGATTTTGGTGGTCTCTCAGCCAATCAGAACGTGTGTTATAATTGAGCTATATTATAAAGAAGCATAGTCCTTAGCTTGTTTCACGCTCGATGCAGACGATTATTGATTTCCAACTTTGGCTAGATTTTTAAGCAGCTTTACTGAAGGCATCTTCACGAAACGAAGAATACACGATCCTCAATGACTCACTCATTATGAGTAGTTTTTTAAAGCTACGAATCCAACTAAAAAGTCGTCCAACTTTGAAAATTATATTCTCTGTGTCCTTCGACTTTCGAGCAGCTTTTGAAACGACACCGGGCCCGAAAAAAATTTCAAACGTACGGGGTTTTTTTCGCTTTAACCTGTCAAGATTGGCACAGATTAATAATCATGAAAATCGCTAAATTTTTACGAGGTTTCGAGAATAATATTTTTAAGTTTTGCAAAAAAACTTAAATTTTGTAAAAAAATTTTGTAAAAAATTTTTTACGTAGGGGAACGGGAGGGGGTACCTAAAAATGGCTTAAAAACGCACAAAATCGACAAATGTCAAGACGAGACGGTAAGTAAACTTGTTTTCTTACATTCTAAGCTTTATTTCCACAATTTCAGAGGTAAATTGTATAGTTGAGGAGAAGCCATATTTATTACACATATTTCTTTACAAGTAATTCGCCTGGGTTACCTGTGGGTATGGAGCTCCGCTATTATTCTCGAAACCTCGTAAAAATTTAGCGATTTTCATGATCATTAATCTGTGCCAATCTTGACAGGTTAAAGCGAAAAAAAACGTACGTTTGAATTTTTTTTCGGGCCCGGTGTCGTTTCAAAAGCTGCTCGAAAGACGAAGGACACAGAGAATATTTTCAAAGTTGGACGACTTTTTAGTTGGATTCGTAGCTTTAAAAATCTTCTCATATAATGAATGAGTCATTGAGGATCGTGTATTCTTCGTTTCGTGAAGATGCCTTCAGTAAAGCTGCTTAAAAATCTAGCCAAAGTTGGAAGTCAAGAATCGTCTGCTTTGAGCGTGAAACAAGGATCTAGGACTATGCTTCTAAAGACAACCGATTAGGAAAGCACTTCAAGGTAAAGACCCTGGCCAGAAAATGATGTCAAAACGTCTCTTGTACCTATATTTGATCTTTGATCTTTTATTTGGGATTGATGTCTTTAAAAAATATACTTTTATGCACGTTGAACTGTGGCCAAGTTTAAACAAACACTCGATCAAGTACATGAAATGTACAACGACATTTGTTTTAATTACGGTGAACTTTTTGCACTAGTTCTAAAATTAGTAAAAAAAAAAGATTTTGAACTTATTTCCACCCCACTAATGTGTAAATACAGCTCAAGTTTAGGTCTGGAATTTAATGAAAAAATTGACAGGAATAAAAGAAGGAATTTTGCATACAAACTAGAGTTGTTTTACCATTAAGCATGAAGTTGCTCAGTGAGCCCTACGAGACCTTAAATGCAGACTAAAAATGCTTAATTCCTTGTTTTCTTGTGTCACTCAAGTAGCTGTTTTTATAGTCACTTTAAACTGTATTATCAGTGTAATCTGGAAGAGACAAGTGGGAGACAAGTATTCACCTAGCTAGTGTGTCATTCTATTCCACATGTCAATTATAAAATAACAAAACAACAACAACAACAACACGAAAAAAAAAACAAGATGTCACAAATATAGTACAGACAGACAAATCAAGATATGTTGTTCTGTAATATTCAGGATGTTGAAAAGGTTTAATTACTTGTATCAATTTAAAAAGGGTTTTGGAGATTTTGCTTTATATTTCTGAAAATTATAAACCACTACAAAGTCAGTTATGAAATCTTACAGTGAATCTGAATATTAAAATTTACTGTAATAAAGGTCACTGAGCTTACAAGCCCACTATACAAACCAAAACCAAAACTTATTTTAAAAATGCTTTTTAAATTAATCTTCATTTCAACTTATTCAATTACCACAGGAAGCCCAATTCATTTGAATCAAGAACATAAATAATATTTAGATTGAAATTGGAGCTCTGCTTTTAGGTAGTAGTTGTTTTGAGTTGTTTTACAATTTCATCTAAAGTCATGATTAGTGGAACCTGGAAGAGAGAATTCTTGTTTTGTGTAATGACAACTATTTATCTGGGTCATTCTATTCTACATAGTACAAAAACCAGATGCCAAAATACTGTCAAGACAGAAAAATCTAAATCTAATGTTCTGCAATGTCTAATTGTTTAATTGAAGGATGTTGAAATCAGGTTGAACAGTATTTATGTGAATGAAATCAGTTTGAGGGATTTTTGCATTCTATTTCTGAGAATTATGAACCACTACTACAAAGTCAATTATAAAATCTGACTGAATCTGAATAAACATCACTATGGTGACTGAGCTTGAAAGCCTTATAATTCTCAGGAGACTGAAGGGCAAGAAATAAAGCTTGATCTATAATCTTTATTTCAACTTTTACAACAAAATGCAATCTTTGTTTGCCTATTACCACAGGAAGCCCATTTCATTTGAATCAAAAACGTCAAAAAATAAAACAAAGTATTTAAAATTATTATCATATTTAATGGGAGCTCCGCTATTAGGTAGTACCTAATTTTTATATTAGTAACCGGATGCAGTTTAATTTTCGTCTTACCCTACTCCCGTGCGTCATAATTTGACACTTCCGGAACCAGAGAACCGTTTAGTGCAGATTTGAGTTTTCAAAAACATAAATATAAATATAATATCTCAATCAAAAAGTTAATAATTAATTATTATCATCATAATGTTGTAAGCATGAAATTTGTACACATTGTTTTTATAGGGATTATGCTAAAGTGTCCAACGTGAGTTGAAGTCAAATTAGACGAAGTGTGTGACAGACAGACCAAAAATGTACTGATAATTCGTGTATCTCGAATTGTTTAATAAATTACTGATTTTTATAGGATATGTTGGAATCACGTTCTTTAACATACCAGAAGTAATATAAGGCTGTTTACATAGCAATACAACCGGCTGTTTTAATTTTTGAACAGGCTGCTGAACAGGCTGCCAACTTCAGCCTGGTGTTATCACCATATCAGGTAATTCTGTCAACAGTAAAATATCTTGGTTGTGTAATCTTGATTGTGTGATTTTATGAAGCTCAAACCGCGAAATTCCACTCGTTCAATTTTTCGACGCACGGGAGTTGGGTAAGTCGAAAATTATACTGCATCCGGTTACTAAAAATAGCACAGATGGGAATCATCACGGCGCGCGCCCCATTAACAAGTTTCCCTCTCTTATTTATACAATCGAAGGAAAATGGTAGACCTCTTACTCTTTTACAAGATCCACCATAACTTAGTCAGTTTGCCTTTTCCTAGTGACATGACTCTTAATATTTCCTGTACCCGAAAGTTGCATAACAAGACATACAAGCTCTTACGTGCAAATATTGATCCTTACAAGTACTCTTTCTTCGCCCGTTGCACACCTGTATGGAACAGTCTCCCGCCTGACGCTGTTAATTCTACAACACTGTCTCAGGTTAAGGCTTCTCTAAAAAGTACCACCATACTTACTACCAAAATTTAGACCATGACCATCCATTGCTGTATTTAGCCAAGCTATTTGCAATTAAAATGATTAAAGATTAAAGATATGCTCTCTTGGTACTATTTATTTATTACATGGATGTGTTGGTAACATGAAAATCTGGAAAATAGACAAGAAAAAAAAAACCGTCAAAAATTGGAAAACAAAACCAATAGGAGTCATATCATGTACTATCTAAATGTTTTGTTACATTCTAGTTTCAATTGATTCAAAGAAAAAACTTGTCTTTTTGAAGTGGATTATTAATATTAGATTAAATCAAATTTAAAATTAAATTTCGAGAGCTACATCGCTAAGAAGTCTTCCAGTTTTGCACTTTGCAGAGCCTCCGGTACGAAGCACAAAGTGAAAAGAACGAAAATTGATTTACCGAGAAAAAATTTTCGAACATAGTAAATAAGGTACCAAAATGCTTCTCTAACTATTCATCTGTTTTAAAAAACGTTATTTAGATGCTGCATCAAATAAACAAGTCATTCTTTTAGGCACAACAACTTACGGTCTCGAACAAAATTGTCGCATCAATTTTTGCATCAATTTTCGTGGGTCAAGATTAGGCGGAAAATATCCTCTTTTCGGTACGAAAAATAAATGTCAATTTTCTGAAAAACTAATAAGATGTTCATATTTAGTACTTCTTCAAGATGAGAGAATAAAAAATGGGGGTCACCGCTCATTTTGAAGAGATATTCATCGTCAAAAATTGGATTCGCAGATGAACGTGATACCGAGCCAAGTCCATCGCCATCTTGAATACCGAGTGGAGACTGCGTTGCAAGGAAACATTTTTGTAGCTACAGCCTCGAAGAGGCGAAGCCACTTAGTCATCGGGTCGTGTCCGTCCGTGCGTAACTCCACAGGAAGCCCAATTATAAACTTCGGAACCAATCATTGATCGACTTTGAACGAATGGACAATGATTGATAATGATCAACAAAGGACACTTTGAAATAAAAGAATTTCGATTCAGTGTTAAAATAAACAGAAACGAAAAGATTTTGAAAGCGAAAAGCCACCTGAGTCTATCAAGAAAACAACAAAAAGGCGTATTGAGTTTACCACCGATTGCATGGTATGCGCCCGACAGATAAAAGTTCGTGAAGATTCTCTTCCGTCAATCGACTAATTACTTGAGGCAAAAATTTGCTGTGGAAATTCTTACAATCAAGAATAAAAACAAGTACAAATTCATCTTTAAAAGAGTTAAATTAAAAATTGTCAAAGAAATAATTGATGTGAACTTTTTTCCGTAAATTAGGCCACTTTGCACACGAGACTTCAAAGCCGTGACCGACAGTGAATGCTACTCAATTTCAAGCCTAAGATATCCTTTAATAGCTCAAACAAAAAGCATGCAATGGTAACGAGAAGAGCTGTTGTGGCTGATTTATAGTTTAAAAGCTGATTTCTTGATCGTGATGATTCGTGGTTGGCATTTTGCCCTTGCGTAGATATCTGACGGGTTTGTTTACGGATAACTGCAAAGATCTTGATGTACCAATACAGAATACAAAATAAAAAAATAGCCGCAATAATGATGTAAAGAAAATATTTTCCAGGTGATAATATTGTTCTATATGCCACTGCCATTGCGAAATGGACAATCCAGTTGGCTACAGTTACGTACACAAGTCTACGTACAGTTATACGGTTTGGGTATCCGTAAGGATCAGTTATGGCAACGTACCTTTCGAAGGTGAGACATACTAGCTGAAAATACGATGAGCCGGACAAGAACATGAAGCTGAGATAGTGAGATAGAAAGCACTGTCTAGACTGCAGTTGACATCGTTGTTCAATAAATGATACAGTTCTTTAGCAACAAAAAGAGGTTGAGAGATTAGGCCAGAAAGAAGATCAGTGACAGCAAGAAGGGCCAGTACAACGAAGCGTTCTTTTTGCAGAGCTTCAAACTTTGCTACCATAAGGAGAGTGACGGCGTTGGGAAATATGACGAATGGCATTGTGAAAAGTTGAAGAAAAACAACAAAGATAGTGCATGGATATATTTGTAGCTTGGTTGGTGAAAGAGGGATGCCATGTGATAGGATCCGTTAATGGACACTGTTTGATCTCTGTGTCGTTCATCGTCGAAGTAGCGTTAACGAAGCTCATATTGGTTGGTGCGTTTATAGTGGTGTTCTCTGACTTGTCATCGTACTGGAAGATTCGTGCAACCTAATTACTTCCCTATTATCTAAATATTTTGGAATATTGCTTATTGTTTGATTTGTGCTCAATCTTGTTTCATTTTTGAAGTTTCCCACCGTTCACAATGAGATGATGAAAGCTTAAGTAACGATTAAAAATGAGCACGCATAAAAGAGGAAAAGACAACAGAGGTGATGATTAACAGTACTATACCTTAGAGTTAGACTTCAACTAAGTATAAAAAGTAAAAACTTTAAGTGCACCCAAGTCGCTTTTCGATCTGACACATCCGATCCATTTTATATACACATTCAATCTAAACATATAAACAAGTTCGATCGATCACGTAGTCTGAACATGTGTATGCAATAATGTTCTAGTACAAAATAACCCTTCGTTCATGTTTAGGGAGTAAGTGTAACAACTCCGAAGGCTCAGGATACTTCTTAAGGGAAGGTCGACCAGGGAGTTTAAAAACGAACAAGTAACATGAAATCAAAAGAGTATTAATAAGGGAGGAAAACATTTTTTACTTGGGTTATTTTTAGAAACCGGATGCAGTTTAATTTTCGTCTCACCCTACTTCCGTGAGTCATAATTTGACACTTCAGTCTAATCATAATAAAATACATGGAAAAAATGTATCGATACTGATTGGCTAAGAGTAGTGCTGTTTCAAGGACATTTAGTGCAGAAAAAGGAAATTTAGTTCGGAAAAAAAGAAAATTTAGTGCAAATTTGAGTTTTCAAAAAAGCGTTAAAATCAAAGTTTTCTTGGTTCTGCTGTTGTTTACATTATCTAGCATCAAAACTATGTATATTCGGATCACAAAGGAATTGCTTTTGATGAAAATAAGGCGAAAAAGTTGAGAATTTTGTTGTGTTTTTGAATAGAATTTTAGCGGAAATGCGCGCGCTACTGACGCATCACACGTTATCGTGCGCGCGCGCACAGCTGGTTTTATTCAAAAATGTTCGCTCATTTGGCAGGGAAAAAAACTCGTTTGTTCCTTTAATTTTTTTCATGTATATAATTAGTAGGAAATCATATGGCTTTCTCGTGGAATGTGGAATAAATTTGAACTCGTGGGAATTGCCTAAAGGATCGTGCAATTTCGAACTCTTTGAAATCCCACTCGCGTTCAAATTTGTGACGCACGGAAGTAGGGTAAGACGAAAATTGAACTGCATCTAGTTTCTAAAAATAGCCCTAGCGGGAATTCACATGGCGTGCGCAATATTAGGAAGTTTTCCTCTCTTATCTTATTTATGCTCTCTTGATGAAATACGTTAACTTCAAGCAATCAGCCATCATTTTAGTGAAATCCGAAAGCTAAGAGGAATAAAACTTTTTATGTTCCGTAATTAGGGCTTAAAAGTCAGGATGAAGTGACTCTTGTGCGGAGCAATAAGCGTCGATAGTTACGTAATGGAAACAAAGCTAGTGTCTATCGTACTATCCGGCGTACTTAGCACTTAAGACTCCAGAGTTTGATCACGTGATTGATTATGCGGTCTTTCGTGATCCACTTATAAGTAATTAACGCTGCTTTCAACTAAGTGAACGTAGAATAACTTTTTAAAACGTTTTATTTATTTAAAAATCAATTCTAGGAATGTGTTTTCTTATTTTTTGAATATACTCAAGTAGCTTCACTAACTTTTGCGCCCTTTGAGTCTAGTCAACCACCGTTTGATCACTGCACTCAAACTGACTCAGTGCCCTTTAGCTCACTTTTGACTACCATTTCATGTTATATCATACGTACAAATGCCGACAGTGTCGTGCCGACTTAACAGAAATGTGACATCCGTACCAAAAGAATTTCGACATGGTTTTCTATCGAATCTAAACCACATTATCCTTTTTCCTTTCCAATGGAACTCGGTTCGATATGTAAAATCATTGCCCTTGTCGATTTCATTGAAAATCTGATTGCTGGCTTGATAATTTATCCTATTAAGCTCCTACTTATTTACGTGTTATTTATTCACACTTACGATAGTCAAACTCCCCAGTCCATTGCCTTCCATTCCAAACTTGCTTTATGTCTGTTGTTTGAGTGTTGGATCGTGACGAACACCAAGTCTCTGGGTTGATAGTAATCAACTTCGCGGACAGAGATATTTCATTGACCAGGAGAAGTCTGAGAAGTCTTATTACGATATACTCGCTTTGTTTACATTACATGACTACGGACGCTTTGTCGCTTGACTTTAGCAACAGTACGTCACTCAGTTTTCAAGAGTCATGTTATTGGTAGCTCGAGTCTAGGTTAACCTTTTCTATCAATCAATCAATCAATCAATCAATCAATCAATCAATCAATCAATCTATCTATCTATCTATCTATCTATCTATCTATCTATCTATCGACGTCGAGAATCTGTCATGAAAACGAGGCAAACATGAAAACGAGGCAACGCACGACTGCATAGTGGATTTCCAGCAAGTTTCGAGCTTTCTGATCTTCTGATGAGCAGAAAATGCAGTATTTTCACGAGTTAGGGACGTTTAGTACCTTTAACTGAACTATAAATGCTGTAACTGCGTTATAGCAGCTTCACATGAGTCTCAATCAAGGTAAAATCTAAGTCTCTTCATTTGAAACTTACGAATCGACGAAGCTTACTTTCAAGCGAAGCAGCAAAATCTCGCTTCAGTACCGAACTCAAAACGTGACTAAGCTGGCTAAATACTTATTTGTTTATCTCCTCTATTACTTTTGGAATTTATATGACCATTTTCATGATGTTGATACAACCTTATTACTAATCAAGAGTACCCTTTGAAACCGCTCCACAAAATAACCGCTCCTCACCCTAATATTTTGCTAGCTGGCAAAAAGATTTTTTTTCATTGCTGGCTGGGAATTTTGAATTTGTACCCAGTGCTGGGACCGGCTTGGAGCGAAGGTTGCATTGCTAGCTGGGAAATGTTTGATTTGCGTTCTATGCTGGAGCGGACGTTTCCCCGCTAGCTGAGAATTTTTTTTTGTATTGTATGCTGGGAGCGGATATTGTGTTACCATAGCTGGGATTATCAAGTCCTATCAAATGACCTCAACCTGAAGTGTTATTTGACTTCAGCACAGAAGAGGATTCTCTTTCACCATACTCCACATTATGCCCTTACTATGCGTACTTCCTTTGCGCATGCGCAAAGGAAGTACGCATAGTAAGGTCATAATGTTCCGTATGGTTCAGAGAATTACAATTATCCTGCAAGGTAAGTGTACCTCTTGTCTAATTTTCAATTTTAGCATGTCTTTCATCGTAACATGTATGTTGACAGCTGTCATGTACTGTGAGCTGGATTTGATTGCTGCAACCTCACTGACCGGTACCTCCGTCCGAAACGCAAAGAACCAGTGCTGTTTTAAAACTTGACAGCTCAGTGATTCTATTCCCATGTTCGATTTTACTCTTTGAAACGAAATGAGGTCAAGATCTTGAAAGAGAATAATTTGAAGGATATAAAACCTTATCTGTTCTGGAATGTTATTACTTGTCCAGTCAAGAGCGTTCGTATTTTGAAATATTTTGATATCACCGAGTGTGCAGTCAGCCACAGGAATCCCACATCATGTGTTTTCAGTAGTACTTCAGTATTGCGATGCAGAACAAAATATTTATCGCCTCAGTTTTTTTCCTTTTGATATTCTAAGTTATATATAGCCACATGTACTATTATAGTGCCTTTTTGTGATAATTTTTTGTTTTGTCCTTGAAACCCTGTGCCCAGGGTAACTTCTATTCTAGTGTATTACTATGTATCAGTGAACTGCATACAAATTATTTACAAAAGACAACTACACGTGCACAACCAGTATTCAGTGAGGGGCATCTTATTTATTTATAAGGTCATGATATCATGTCTTTAACGAAGAAAATGTATAAAAGGAAGTTTGATGAAGAAGATGTATAAAATTTAATGAAGAAAATGTATAAAGGAAGTTTGGTGTAATAAATCACTTGGCAAGTGATTTTAATAACTATAAACAAATAGTTTAAAAACGGACAAAAAATTAGTTTTTCGTAATTGGACTGTAAGCATTTTTTTGAGCTGTAAACAGCATCTTTTGCACTTTTGTTGCGGTGAGTTTGTTTGCTCGATCGTCGCCTATTAAAAAGGTCAATGGTCTTCACTGAATTTTAAAATAATAATAATAATAATAATAATAATAATAATAATAATAATAATAATAATAATAATAATAATAATAATAATAATAATAATAATTGCAGAAAATTGAGAATCGCAGAAAACTGTGATCTTAAACATTTGTAAATCTCACTATGAATAGGCAATTTACAACTTTCTACTTGAATTGATGATATATATATATACACATAAACACACACACACTCGCACGCACAACATATATATATACATATAATATTTCAGACTCAAGACTTAAAATTTCAATAATTCAGGATTATCCCATGCTTTGTTTCTGCAACAAAAAATGTAATATGTAGATCTAATGGCAATGTTCATTATTTTTCTGATTATATATTTAATAATAATAATAATAATAATAACAATAATAATAATAATATATAATTATAATAATTATAATTATAATATCACTATATGATGTGCTATAAATCTCTTTCTTTTTCTTGCTAGCTTCTTTGTCTCCCTCTCTTTCTTTCACTTAAATTCTGTTTTCCTTCTTATTCTCTTTTTCTCTTTTTCTTCTTATTTTTCTCTCTTTTTTTTTTTTTGCTCTTTTTTCTAATTTTTCTTCACACCTGTCTGTCTTTATTTCCTTCTCTTGTCCCTTTAAACTCATTTCTCTTCGCTGTAGCTTTCAATTTAAACTTACATTGACTACTTTATTATTGTTATTTCTTTTGCATTTCAGGCTCACAAAGAGGTTTCACCGCAAAGCTGAAAACTGGTACTTCGTTAGGACGGCGCTGTCAAGCATCATCATCATCATCATGACAGCCAATGAAATAATACCAATCAATAGCTCTGTTTAGATGCGCTCAATTAGAAGGAACTGACTAGTAAAACAACCATTTACTGTAGACGTTAAAACCATGTGCTTTTTTATCTTCGACGAGAGACTTAAGTAAACAAAACTATCATATTACAAACTATCATGTGCAAATAGAGTCATGTGAATATGCTAATCATGACAACGTTGTGTGACGGAAATATATGGCGTGTCCATTTCCCGCCGGCCTTGATCAATTTAAGTGAAATTTATCAAATTATAAAAAATGTCAATGTTTCAATGATAACTAGTTTCTGTGTATGATAATATCTATAAACGTTCAAAATGTTTGTTATTGTTCTTCTACTGGTAGTAGAATGCAGAGCTTGACGATTGGTCTGACGTAAGTGCCTTTGCTGTTCTGTACTGTGACGACTCTGACGTTGTTGTCCGGGCCAGGGTGAACTTCAGTTATTTTGGCAAGTGGCCATTGACCAGGGTTGGTGCGATTATCCTTGATTAGAACAATATCTCCAACTCGTAGATTTCTTTGTGGACTTTTCCACTTGGACATACGCTGTAATCCATTCAGATATTCGAGTGACCATCTTCTCCAGAAGTGATGTATGAGGGTTTGGCACAATCGCCAGCGCTTTAAAGGGCTTGTTGTAGAGATTCTAGCATCTGGAGGACTTGGCAACATCTCCATTGGTCTACCAATGAGAAAGTGACCTGGAGTCAGGGGGGAGATACCATCATCGTCGTTGCTGTCTACCGATGCTGCGATTGGTCTTGAATTCATGCAAGCTTCGATTTGAGATAGCGTTGTTGATAACTCTTCAAATGTCAACTTGTTGTTTCCAACGATGCGCTTCAGATGGAACTTGCACGATTTGACTCCGTTCTCCCACACTGATCCATGATGTGGTCCCGTAGGTGGGCTGAAGTGCCACTGAATGCTCTGGGTAGAGCACCAGTCACTGACCTTGTTTTGTAACATATCTTGCTTGAGTGCTTCGTAGAGCTCCTTCAGGTCTTTATTTGTTCTTGTGAACTGCGTACCATTGTCACTCCACATTTCTTTGGGTTTTCCTCGTCTTGAGACAAAGCGGCGAAGAGCAGCAAGAAATGCGTCTGCCGTCAGATCGGACACCAGTTCTATGTGGCAGGCCTTTGTTTCCATGCAAACAAATATGGCTGCGTATGCATTGATGTAGATTGGTCTTCGCTTGTTACCAGACTTAATGGTTAGTGGTCCTGCATAGTCCACAGATACCCTTTCATTGACGAAGGTAGGACATACTCTTGCTTCAGGTACTTGACCCATGAGCTGACTTGCTGTCTTTGGTGCAGTGCGTCTACATGTTTTGCAGCTCCGTGTGTGCTGTCTCACGATTCTTCGAGCACCAATGATGTGGTACCTTTCTTGCAAGGAACCAAGTGTCAGCTTTGGACCTGCGTGACATAGACGTCTGTGCTCTTGTTCTATGATGAGGGTAGCTAGGTGATCCTTTCCATGAAGTATGATTGGATGACGTGCTTGATAGTTGAGATCTGACTGTGAAAGCCTTCCACCTACCCTTAGAATGCCATCCGAGTCTAAGAAAGGGTTGAGTGGTGACAGATTGTCACCTTTCAGCAGTTGTTTGCTTGTCTTGAGTAGCTCAATTGCCCTTGAGAAACTCTTGTGTTGGGCTTCTTTGATGAGGTAATTCTCAGCGTGATGTAGTTCTTGTGTTGTAAGCGGAACACTCTTGAACAGGTTTTGACGCTTGACGACGCGGAATACCAGTGAGGTTACTCTAAGAAGTCGATGATAGTTAGAAAATCGCTCGGGGTCGATAATGATTGGTGCTGTATTGACTGCGTGCGTGTTGACATCTACTCCTTTCTTGTGTTGTAGGATATCGATATCGACACCAGATCCAACCAGCGATTCTAGTGTAGGCTTGGGATTGCGTTGAGGCCATGTGTGCTCTTCATGCTTGAGCCAGGTGGGTCCTTGCCACCAGAGTTTGTGGTCAAGTATGTCTTGAGGTAGAACACCACGTGATCCTGCGTCGGATGGATTATCTGTACCACTGACATGATTCCAAAATTCCGGGGGGACGAGTTGCTGTATCTCGGCGATACGGTTTGCTTCAAATGTCTTGAAGCATTGGCTACTTCCATGAATCCAGTACAGCACAATGGTACTGTCGGTGAACGCTCGGATGTCGAAGGCTGGTACTTTGAGTATTTCTTGGCAGTGCTTCAATAGTCGTGCTAACATTAAGGCGCCGCACAGTTCCAGACGAGGCAGGGAGACTTTCTTAAGTGGTGCAACCTTTGTCTTTGCTGTGACAATGGACAAGTGTACCCCGCCAGCCGTGTCGACGCTGCGAAGGTAGACGACACCACAGTAAGCCTTCTCACTGGCATCACTGAAGCCGATGAGTTGTCTGCTAGCAACTGAAACGTCGAGTGCTGTGTAACATCTTGGAATCCTTAGTGTGGAGATCAATGGTAGACCTTTTCTCCAAGTGAGCCAGTCTCGCTGAAGCTGCGCAGGAAGGGGATCATCCCAGTGAATGTCCTTTTCCCATAACTTCTGAAAGTAGATTTTAACGGTTATGGTGACACACGATATAAGTCCTAGCGGGTCAAATATCTTTGATGAGTCTGATAGCATTAGACGCTTGGTGAGTGCTGAGTCGTCTATTGCTGGGGTAGACGCTGTAAACTTGAAGACGTCTTGACTTGTGTTATACTCCATTCCAAGTGTTTTAACGAAGTCTTCGGAGTCACCAATGACAGAATCATGTTCCTGGCTACGAACTTCCGGAGAAAGGCTTGCGAGAACTTCTTTGGAGTTTGAGTTCCATTTATGAAGCTTGAAGGCCCCATTGTCGAATAGCGTTTGGAGTTGACGATGAAGTTCGACAGCTTCGTTTTCGGTGGGCACCGAGAACAATCCGTCGTCAACGTAAAATGATTCTCTTACTGCGCTGCTTGCGAGTGGTAACTCTTGTTCATGTAAGTTAGCAAGGTGCTGCATTGCATTTGTAGCGAGAAATGCTGAGCTTGCAATCCCGAAAGTCACTCTGTTCATTCGATAGTCCTTCACTGGTTCATCTGGGGAATTTCTCCATAAGAATCGATGAAAATCACGGTCGTCTTCATGTAGGCCAACTGCACGGTACATCTTCGAGACGTCTGTTGTCATTGCATAAGGATGCAACCTGAAGCGCAAGAGTACGTCATTTAGAGATGGATGCACTGTTGGTCCCACGACGAGCAAGTCGTTGATAGATGCGCCTGTAGAGGATTTCATGGAACCATCGAATACGACACGTAGAGGTGTTGAAGCAGAGTCTTTGTGGACTGCATGATGAGCCAAGTAGAAGGATTTTGAAGATGGTTTGTTTAGCTCACTATCTGGAACAAGTTCAGCATGCTGAGATGTGAAATACTCGTTGACCACTTTGGAATAGTGCTTAAACTGATCAGAACGGTGTAGACGTCGTTCGAGTGATAGAAACCTTCGCAAGGCTTGCGGGCGAGACTGACCCAGGATCGGCGCGTTGCGTTTGATTGGTAATCTCACCTCATACCGTCCAGTTTTAGAGTCACGTGACACAGTTTCGTTGAAGTGTTTTATTGTAGCCTGATCCTTCAATGATAGTGGATTTGTGCTGTTGGGAACTTCCTCCAATGACCAGAACTTATGTAGTAGCTGTTCACATGTAGGAGTCTCCGCTACGGTGTGAAACGTGTTGATCGCTTGAGGTAATTGAGCGTCGGTCGTAGTATTTCCGAATAGAACCCATCCGAAGATAGTTTCTTGTGCAGACGGAGTGTTCCTAGGACCGAGAATGACTCCAGTTTTGATGATATCCTGATAAACATCCACGCCTATTAGCATGTCAATTGGCCTTGATACATTAAACTGTGGATCAGCAAGCTTTAGCGATGACAAATGTGGCCAGTCAGTCACAGGGATTGACGTTGACGGCAAGTGTTTTGTTAGAGAAGGGAGCACAATAGCTGAGACGTTGATAATTGAGTCTTGCGGGGATTTAATGTCGACTTTCACTGTTGTGTTGTTGACGTTGGGGCATTGAACTCCACCGATACCGTTAATCGCAATATTTTGCCGTTGTCGTGGTAACCGCAGTTGCTGGGCGATTCTTTCGGTTACAAATGATGCTGAGGACGCTGGATCCAATAGTGCACGTGCATTTGTTTGGATGCCTTCAGGTCCGCTTAGGACAACTTCAGCGGTCATCATAAGGGCTGTGTTAGTAGGCGAGTCTGGAACTACAACATACGATGTTGCGGTGCTTGCCGGAGCATTGCTTGCTGAGTTGCTTGGTTTGGAGATACCAGCTAGCGCTGCTTGAAGATCAGGAGTTGGTACAGATGAGACAGGAGTGTCTACCTGAAGTAAGGTGTGATGCTGTTGATTGCAGGTGCGACAGCGATGTTCCGATGGGCAGTCTTTAACGGCGTGTCCGTTGCGAAGACAATTGAAACATGCTCTTTGACTGTTAACGATACTTCTTCTCTCGGCAGAATTCTTCTTTTTAAACAGCGGACAGTAGGCGAGCCGGTGTCCTCCTCCGCTACAAACGGTACATTTGCTGCTCACTTCCGTTTCCGTCACATAAGTTGAGACTGGTTTGGCGTTAATCGAAGAATTGCTGTAATTTGCAGGTTTCTTAACGAAGGTTGCGTTAGTCAACCTTTTATGGCTTGGTTCAAAGTTAGTTAGTTCTGTTGCTGTAGCACGAAGGTCCAGAAATTCGAGGAGTTTATTGTATCCCGGCACGTCTTTGTCATGCTGACAATGTTTTTGCCATTCAATCATCGTTGTGGGATCAAATTTCGTTTCAGCAAGCGCCGTGATAAACTGATCGAAATTGAGTTGATTTAGAGCCTTAAGCGAACGTAGATTATGCTGAAATGTATCGTGTAATTGACGCAGTTCCGAGCTTGAGCCGTCCTTAAGCGATCGAGCTTGAAGTAGAGATCTAACGTGGGCGCGATGTATTATTTGCGGCCTGTCAAATCTCGCCTTTAACGCAGAAATAGCTTCTGGATACGCTTCGGCGACCGCGTCAATGCCTTGTACTGCATCTTTGGCCCTTTTAGTGATTAGAGATTTTAGAA